>CAWVNO010000424.1:0-13000 GCA_963930645.1 Salticus scenicus
CTAAACTAGAAATATTGATTTCCGAGCTATGCGTATAAGGCACGCCAATAAGCTGAACAGTCGAAATGATCGAGCATTTATAGTCTTTGAATATCTAGATGGTGAAACAATATTCTGAATATTCTGAATACTTTATAATGCGAGAAATTCTCTCTTGATTTTCTAGAATTGGTTCATAAACCTAGATTATGGTTGTTAAAACTCGCCTCTTGTAGTCGCATTTATTGTCAGAGATTTTTTAATAAGTTTGACCTCGATAATATAGACAAACGCTCCATTCTAAACTAGACTATTATAACTAGATTCTAAATTGACAAAAGCTCTATTCTAGCTAGACAAACGCTCTATTCTAATTCTAATAGGGGCTTCAAGAACTCATTTTCAAAGTGGACTAAAAATTATAGGGATGACACAGAACTATTTCAACTAGAGCCACTATTTAGAATCTAGATGCCAGTTATATAATTATTTATCTGTGTTTTGTAAATTCTAAACGCCTAAAATTTAATAGCACATAGTTAATTAATACGTTCAATCACTACTTAATATTACTTGCTGTAAATGTTTTATCAAACGTCAGTCTTGTTAAAGTGATTACTATTATTATTTAAATAAATCTTGCAAAAACTAATTTTTGAGACTGAAAATCATTACGCAGAATAACATGAATACACACTTTCTAAAAGAGGTAAACCTTAATTACATAAGTTTTCCTTTCTGTAAATAGTGAACAAAAAAAGAATAAAATAAATAACAATATATATATATATATATATATATATATATATATATAACTTAATTTTTTAACGATATGCTTGAGTTTAAACGTATTCTTCTGGATAGTATAAAACATTTTATTACCTCAGCTTTATACCTGATGTGTGTTGAATTATCTATGTATAATTTTTTCTCGTTTCGCATTTAAATGTTTTTACATTTTAAAAAATGGATAATTTTATAATAATTGCTGTAAGGTAAAAATGCAATATCCCCTAACAAAAAAGTTAGATATCGACAGTTTTAGTCATTTTTAAAGAAAAGTTAAACAAATTAATACAAATTTGTACACATTTACTCTTTTAAAATAAATGAGTTAATTCACCGTGTCAACTACACTGTAAAAAATTTGTCCTATTTGCTGCCAGAAATTCTCTGTAATTTGAGAAAATACGTTCTGACAACGTAATATTTTCGTAAATTACGCGTATTTTCTGAAAATCCAGATTATTAAAATCATTAATACAATAAATACAATAAATAACTCAAATTTTAATGCAATATGCTAACTCATTCAGTTTAGTGAATTCAACTCAAGATCAGAGAACGCATTTCTTCAAAGAAAATGAGTGAAAATTCTCTCAAGTTGAATTGTTTTTATTCTTTCATTTTAAGAGAGTATTTTTTTCCTTTTGCTCGAATAAGAAAATTTTAGTTACACATTTTAAATTTTACAGGAATTAAAAAAATGCATCGAAATAACACTGTCTCAAATGCTTAGACATTACGAATTACTTTTTGATTAGTGATGGAAATATACAAATTTGAAACATGTGATATTATATTTTCATGATATTTGAGCTTAATATGCGATATCAACAGTTATTTAAGATACTACCCGCAGATAAAAATACAAGTTAAAAATAGTTAAAATACAGTCGGTAACAAAAGTGTCCGAACACTTGCGAAAATTCTTATGTAAAAAAAGTACACTTCATATGGTTTTGTTAAATAAATCCTTGTCGAATACTGTTCTTAGTCAGTGTAAGAACATGATTCGATAAGGATTTATTTAACAAAAGCGTATGAAGTGTACTTTTTTTACATAGGAATTTTTGCTAGTGTTTGGACACTTTTGTTACCGACTGTACGTACAAATATAAACATTTCATGATAGATCTTAGCACCTCACATTTTAAATCTTTGTGTAATTTCGCATTTTGGACGCTGTTGGAAAATAGTACCAGTGAGCGCCCACAGAACTACTTACTAATTTTAAATATATTACAATGAGAGAAATAAATAAATAAATATATATATATATATAAATACCGCCTTCATCTAGAAAGAATAAGTAATCATTTTCTAAATCCCTAAACTAGAAATATGGATTTCCGAACAATGGTTATGAGGCAAGCCAATAAGCTGAATACACGAAATGGTCGAGAATTTATAGTGTATGAAATTCTAGATGGTAAAACAATATTCTGAATATTCTGAATCTTTTGTATTACGAGAAATTCTCGCTGGATTTTCTAGAATTGGGTAATAAACTAAGATTATCGTTGCTGAAACTCGCCTCATGTATTCGCAGATATTTGTAGAGATTTTTAAATAACTTTATCCTCGATAATATAGGCAAACGCACTACAAATTTAATAGGGGTTTCTAGAACTCGCTTTCTAAGGGGACTAAAATTGATAAAGATGATATGGAACTATTTTTTCATGAGCCAAAATTTAGATTATAGATGTCAGTTACAGAATTTTTTCTCAGTGTACCATTATTATATGGCACTCCACACTGAGAAAACAAATACACCGCCTTCATCTAGAATGAATAAGTGGTCATTTTTTAAATCCTTAAACTAGAAATATAGATTTCCGAACTAGGTGCATAAGGCTCGCCATTAAACTGAATAGACGAAATGATCCAGAATTTCTAGTCTACACATTTCTAGATAGTGAAATAATATTCTGAATATTTTGAATCTTTTGTATTACGAGAAATTCTCGCTTGATTTTCTAGAATTGGGTCATAAACCAAGATTATATTTGCTGAAACCCGCCTGAGGAAATCACATTTATTTGCAGTGTTTTTTTAATAAGTTTGATCTAGATAATATAGGCAAACGCTCTAGAATTCAAATAGGGGTCTTTAGATTTCATTTTCAAAGGACACTAGTATTTATAAGGATGACATGGAATTATTTTTTCTAGAGCCCCAATTTAGATTCTAGATGTCAGTTACAGAGTTTTTTCTCAGTGCATTGGAAATGTATATATATATATATATATATATATATATATATATATATATATATATATACATACATATATATTTTTTAATTTATTTATTAAACATATAGTTAGTTAACAAGTAATGATATATATATATATGATATAATAATTTTTTCATTACTTTTTTACTTTCTTCTATATGTAATATAGAGAAAGTATTGGATTCGCGAAAATTTTCGAAGTCCATTTTTTCATGGATTTACATGTTTTGGGATGTGGAGAACACGAATTAATAGTTTTTAGAAAATGTCTGTCTGTCTGTATCATTTTTTTGTGGACGCTGTATCTCACGAACCAATGAATGAAATTTAACCAAACTTGGTATTTAGTTGCACCCTGACATAAACTGGTGCTGATTAGATTTTGGGATCAATCGCTGAATAGGTGGCGTTGTGATCGCATTTTATGCAAATTTTTAACATGGCAGCATAGGACAAAATTCCGTATAAATGTGCATAATTAGAGTTGTTTTAAACTTGTGATTGTAAAATTAATATGAATTATTGATAATAGTAGTATGTAACTAGGAAAAAAATTTTCTGCATGGGGGGGGCATCGCTTCGGGGGGTAAATTTTCACTATGGGTATCTTTCGAAAGATCAGGTTGATAATAGTAGTAGTTAACTAGGAAAAAAATTTTGTGCATGTGGGGGCATCGGTTCCCCCCCCCATCGTCAATACCTTTAAAACGAATGGTTGAACGATAAATCTGTGATAATTTAAACAAAGTTATCGATTTTTTTTAGTTTTAACAAAACAAAACTTAGAAAAAAAAAATCGCATTTTTTTTTTTTTTTTTTTTTTTTTTTTTTAACTAAATTTAACCAAACTTGGTATTTAGTTTGTCCCCGACATTAACTGGTGCTGATTATGTTTGGGGATCAATAGCTCAACAGGTGGCGCTGTGATAGCATTTTATCTAAATTTTTAACATGGCAGCATAGGACAAAAATTCGTATAAATGTGTATAATAAGAGTTGTTTTAAACTTGTGATTGTAAAATTAATATGAATTATTGATAATAGTAGTATGTAACTAGGAAAAAAAATTTCTGCATGGGGGGGGGAAGTACCCCCCAGGGGGGGGATAAATTTTCAAGATGGGTATCTTTCGAAAGGTCTCGTCAATACCTGTAAAACGAATGGTTGAACTATAAATCTATGATAATTTAAAACAAAGTTATCGATTTTTTTTACTTTTAACAACAACAAAAAAAAAACTTTTTTTTTTTAAATATTGTTACTGGTTGAATATGTATAGGTAAATATAGAAGAAAGTCTTGTGGTGGCCACAACATACTAGTTAATTATATTTCCAAAACGTTATATTTTCCTTTACAAGGAGATTTGAAATTAAATAAACTTTATTTACAAGTTAATTATTAGATATTTCCTAATGTCCAGTATACGCATTATAACATTTCGCTCCAAGCAACATATATCTAAACTGATTTACATACATTAACTGAATGTAATGAACTTTCAAATAAAGTCCATTTAATATGCAAAGTGTGAATTGGATTTAGTAGGAAATGATACCGTAATACAATTACGTTTCTAATCCTTTAAACGGTTAAATGGAGTGCGTTATTGAAAATCGCCTAAGCCACAAATAACACATACTTGTTTATGAAACAGAATGGTATTAGTTGAAATCAGATAATGGAGTTTACCCCCAAAGGCAGTACCAATAATCTATTGTAGTGTAACAGAAAACCGTTAATATGCAAAAATGTAATTTATTGTAATTAAATTTATTTAAAGTATTTCCTTTTTGTACTTCGCACTAGAGGATTTAATGTAGTAAATGTAGTAATATTATTTATTAAAATTTATGCATTTATAAAATACGTATATGTTTTCTATATTAAAATGCAGGTTCCTAAATTCTAAAGAAAATTACAAAAAAAAAAAAAAAAAAAAAAAAGTTTAATCTGTAATGTGAATTTAGTTTCATTTTCACTAATTTAATATTTTACATGATTACATTAAGTACTCATAAATGAAACCATAATAATTACACAAGCCTACATCTTAAATATAGATTTGATGATTTTTGATGACAAGGTGAAATACCGTTTGTGTTTCAGGACCAGTATAAACATTTGACGTGCTCCCGAAACTCCGAGCAATCGAAACTCCGTACAGGTGAGATATAGCGGTCAGTGTTACCACACCTGGAATTTTTTTTTTATTCAATAATCAACAATAAATTTTAATTGTAACGTTTGTCTAATCACTTCGAAGTGTGATAGTCTATTATTTATATAAAATACACTGAGAAAAAATATATATATACCGCCTTCTAGAATGAATAAGTGGTTATCTTCTAAATTCCTAAACTAGAAATATAGCTTTAGGAGCTATAGGAATAAGGCACGAGAATAAGCTGAATATACGAAATAATCGAGAATTTCTAGTCTATACATTTCTAGATAGTGAAACATTATTCTAAATATTCTCAAAATTCTGAATCCTTTTTATTACGAGAAATTCTCTCTTGTTTTTCTAGAATTGTATCATACACCAAGATTATAGTTGCTAAAACATGCCTGTTGTATTCACATTTATCTGCTGAGATTTTTAAAATAAGTTTGACCTCGATAATAGAGACAAAAACTCTAGAATTCCAATAGAGGTTTTAAGAACTCGCTTTCAAAGGGAACTAGAAGACTAGAGACAAACTAGAGACTTACTAGAGACAAAATCTAGGTTTTAGATGTCAGTTACATAATTTTTTCTCAGTGTATCTCTTTTTAAAATTATTGGTGATCATTGAATAAGAAATACGCCAGATCTTGCAATACTGAGAGTGATATACCATTTTGCACGACTATTTCATAATTCATACTGTTCCCCTATATATACGTATATATAATTACATATAAATATTAAAAACAAGTAATATAAAAGAAAAAAATTTAAGTCAATTCCTACTTAAAAACACTATCGAAAAAGTTTTTTTTTTTTTTGAATTTGGAATTTGGAAATAAAAAGCGCCCGTGAAAAATGAAATAAAAATAATTATAAGATTAAAATATATATTTATATATATATACCATGTTTTAAATTTTTCTGATGAATCATTGAGCTCTTATCAGTGCGCATGAAATTTTTAAAGTGATAATGACGTCCCTTTTTGTGAGATGCATAATTGAACTTTTTATAAATTTTTAACCCATTTTATCCCAATTTATTTCTTTTGCTCAAATTTGAGAAAAAATTATATTTTTTAAGGTTAATTAAACCTAAATAAACAAAATACAACAAAATTTGAAAAAAAAAATATATATATTCTCTATAAGAAATCTTATCCACCTTGTACGCAGGACATTGAAATAAAGAGGATGAAATTTGCTCTTATATGTTTTAGCGTTCTCTTCAATAGTAAAAAGTTTTTTCCGAGTACAAAGTTTTGCTTTATCTGCATAATACTTTCTTATTTACATGATAATTCTCCAGAAAGAATTTTCAACCGCAAGGAGACGATAAACCACGCCCCCTAATGCAATGTATCAACAAAGATTCCAGATGGAGGTGGAGGAGGAGGAGGTGAGACACATAACACGCTAGCAGAAGCTTATACACACCATTATATAATCCAGCTGACAAAATATTCGCACCAAGCAAATTGTGATTTCTATATGCTATTTTTCAGCTGTCTTTTAAATAGGACAATGGGATAAATTTGGTTAATGTTCACGTTTAATTAAATGTATTAATTTTTATGTCAAAAGAAAATAAACTCGTTTTTTTTTTTTTTTTTTTTTTTCAACAATTAAATTATAGCTAATATTTTAATGGCTCCCTTAACGCTATTAGGATGTCATTATTTTCCTATTTTAATTAATTATAAGAAAACTAATAAAAAAAGAAATTCGAAGGTCGGACTTCGAAGTATTGTGTTGTCACGGGTTCTGAGCAATCCTGAAAGTTTCAAATTTCTAGCTAGTCGGGTAGTTAGTTAAAAATCGATTGCAAGATTTGTACCATATATAGGGAAGTGTCAACTAATAGTACGAACTGAATAACTTCTATCGTAAATTTCACTGAACTTCTCTTATTTTTACAGCAATTATAACGTATTTTTAGGTAGTTTGATATAAGTAATGTGTAATGCAGGGGTTTTCATCTTTCCGCATTTTCTATAATAATTTGTTTATTATATATATATATATTATTTTAATAATTATCGTGTTTCCTTCCTATCTTTAATGCATTTTATTTCATACAAAATTCATAGATGCATTAATTCAGTTTTAAGTTATATTTAGAAATAATTTCATTGTTTTCCAGAATATAAGAAAACTCTGAATGCCGGGATGCATATTTACTACCTTTACTTGAGCTCAAACGGGGATGCAGTTCGACATCGTTGATTGGTTTTTGTTTTGCGTGTCATATCTGACGTCACGCTTTCCGCCAAAGTTTAATGGAAAATTTTATCCTATAAAGTTTTAATGATAGTATTTTATTGTATTTCGACTTTATTTGTAAAATGTTTGTATTTTCGGAGTGAAAATTTCCTCCATCATTTATTCATGAAATTGAATCAATTTCTGATAATATAATTACAGTTTGCAGTAATATAAAAAATTTAGAAGAGTGTGAAAAATAGATACAAGAGTTTGGCTAGTTCACAAACACCAAGTGGAAATCAAGATTATTAAAGCCCCCCCCCCCCCCAGCTCAAAGATTTGCTTGCTCTTAAGAATTAATATAAGGGCCTTTTTTTTCCGCTCCATTTTAATTTTATATTTATCGTAGTTATCGTACAGCACTTTTAAAGAAAAAGACGTTATGTAAATATAATAATGAATAGATAGATAAAATATTAATGAATAGATAGATAAAATAATACATTTCTTATTCTGTTATCAATTTTAATTTCAATTATTTTTTATTTGTTTTATTTATTTATTTTTAAAAATCTTATTGTCTCTACAATACGCAAATATTTTTTAAATATTTTTGAAGTATGTTTAAATGTGGCGCCATCTGTATAATCGCATGTTAGTTAATGCACTTAAATTATTTTTATTTATTTATTTTATCCAAGTATTTTATATTAATAGATTTTACAAGATATTTTAATTATAATTTATAAGGATACAAATGAAATTTATATGTAACTGTATTCTACGTTACTTTATTTTTATATAATAAGCATTTATTATTTATTTATTTATTTATTTATTTATTTTTTGAATTTTCTTAAATATTTTATGTTACAATTATATTTTATTATTATTATTTTTTTTTTTTTTTAATGTCAGAGCAATGATTTTCAATAGCACAAATATTTTAAATTTTATAACTGGAATCTTATTTAGAATATCTAAAAAAATTGTGCACGGATTTTTTTTTTTTTTTTTTTTTTTGCTATACATAAAAAGAATTTTTTTTAAATTTAGCTTTACAAAAAAACTACATTTTATTTATTTATTTATTTTTCAATTAGTTATAGCATTTTGTTTTAACCCTTTCGCTACCAACATGTTAAAAATAAAATAAAAATTATAACAATAAATAAATTAAAAAATGAAATTAAAGGGTCTAGTGCTGCCATCTATTAGTGATAGTTCAAAATATCAGTGCTTTTGGTAAGAAAATAACTAAAAATGCAGCGAAAAATTTGAAATTAGTTTTAAAACGTCTCAAAAAAAAAAAAAAAAAAAAAAAAAAAAAATCTAAATATCATGTTCTTGATCATGGACATCAGTAGTGAAAGGGTCAATCTTCATCTCAGAGACAAATGATGAGAATAACAAATGAAAAATTATTTTTCATGAAATTTTTGAATCAAAATTTGCCATCTATATATTTCAATATTTCTTAGTAATACATAATATACTTTTTCTTATACTATATGGGTAAGAAAAAGTTGTATCGTGAAGTATAAAAAAAACTATTTTTACCATAAAATGGGCAAATAATGCAAGAGAGAGAGAGAGAGAGAGAAAATCATATTATTTTTCTTTAAAAAAAAAAAAAAAAAAAAAAAAAGAAAGAAAGAAAAGAAAAGAATGAAAAGAAAAAAGACAAAAGACGTATATTTTCAAGCATACAAGAATTTAAAATATATTACTATGACTTTAATGGATAAGCCATATTCCTTAAATGGTAATAAATTGTTTATTTGTTTTTCAAAAAGTACAATAAATTAATAATGCATTCAGTGCTAAGTGTAATTATGCATATTTCAAATCAGATTTCCAGAAAGTGTTTTTATTTTTTTATTTTTTCATTTATTTAATATTTTTAAGTTTTTTATTTTGATGTTTGAGGTTCGGGAACAAAAATAATATATATATATATATATATTAATAAAGTATTTAGCTAACAAGGTATTTAGTATTATATGTACTTATTTAGTTTTGAAATCAGATTTCCTGTATGCATATATATATATATATATATATATATATATATATATATATTGAATATTTTTAAATTTGTTATTTTGTTGAATATAAAAGAATAAAAGTAAAAAATATTTTTTGTTCTTAAAAAAAAAATGCATAAATAAATAAAAATGATAAATATTTAATAGAATTGTTGTTAAGGAATTGTTTAAAAATGTGTTTAAAGCGTGAAATTACTTTTTCGTGAAAGCTATACAAACTTCTTACATAAATTAAGAAAATAAGAGGAATTAAAAAGTAAAATGAAATGAAAATATTACATAATAATTAAAAATCCCTGAAAAATACAGATGCCGCCCCTATTTTTCTTTTTCAGAATTATTTTATTAAAGAAATTTTATCTGCACAAAATTAACTTGGTAAAATTTAAATTACTCAGAAGAAAACATTGTTTTTCAAATATAGTTAGAAAACTCTTTCAAATATTCATATTAATTTATTCGCATAAAACAAGAGGAATATTGTAGATTATTACTGATTTAAGCTAAGTATTATAATCAGTGGAGAATCATTGCGTCATAAAAGGTAGCAACCAATCCGCGACGTCAAACTGCATCCCCGTTTGAACTCGAGTAAAGGTAGTAAATATGCTGCCGGGATAAATCAAGTAAGATCTACGTAATATTAAAAAAAAAGAAAATAAATCTGCCTTATTTCAGTTTTTAGTAGCTTTAAAAAGTTTGTTTTTGCATTTTTTTTACAATTATATACATTGCAAATATAAATGGAAGTTTCAACTTTTCAAAGAAAACGTTTCATGTCTGCTTATAATATTTTTGTAAAAAAAAAAAAAAAAAAAAAAAAAAATGATAGTATATATATATAAGTTTAAATACATAAACAAATACACTGTTTTATCTACATTAGCTTCTAGCTAAATCGGATATTATATGGAATGTAAATATTGAATATTAAAAAAATATATGTAAATATTACTTTCTAGAAAGATCGGAATTCGATGCAAACTGAATAAAGCTGTATACATAAAATATCTTAAAGCACATCTAATAATTTAATTTTTCGTAAAAAGAAAGATTCTCGTTTCAAAAATCAGTATTAGATTTATTATTTCGTGTCTAAAGCCTTGGGGTCGACGAACATTGGAATTGGCATTTAAGTATATATTTGACTCAATTGTTTGTTCTGTACACACGCACAAAAAAAAAAAAAAAAAAAAAAAAAAAAAATGGGATAGAATATTTTCTTCGAAAAAACATTTTTTACATGAAATGCCCCCCATCTTCAAAAAGAATAAAATTTCCGGATTTCAGCGCGTCGTTGTTTGTATAAAGTGTGTATTTATTCTTACGTAGAATTATTATAATGCTTAATAAATACATTAATACAATAAATAAAATAATTATCTTTCATTTAAATATTCATAAAATATATAATTGTCATTAAAATATTCAATAAATAAATATTCATAAAATATATAATTGTCATTAAAATATTCAATAAATAAATATTCATAAATTATAATATTCTTTAAATATATAGTTTGATACGAAATAAAACTATTGTCTTTCTTAACGTAGTTTCTAAATGATTTAAAATACTTACAGAATTATTATTAATATTGCAGTTATGAAAATTAAAAAAAAAAATTGAAATTGATTTTAATACTATAACTAGCGGGCTTCGCCCGCTAGCGGGTCAGTATTTTCAAATGAATCACTATAATTAATGAATCACTATAATTAATGAATCAGTAACAGTAACTTTTGGTGTTAAGAAAATAAATTTTAAAAAAATCATTTGTGATTGGGTAAAAAGTCGGCCCGGGTACCCACTGCCTTCGGCAGCGCAGTCCCGTGCGCGCTGCGCGTGCACAACTTAAGGGATGCACGCGCTGCGCGCGCGTATTCCTTGCCTGACCATTTGTGCCCCCTAAAAAAATCATTTCTGATCGGGTAAAAACTCGCACCGGGTCCCCACTGCCTTCGGCAGCGCAGTCCCGTGAGCGCTGCACGCGCACAACTTTAGAGTACACGCGCTGCGCGCGCGTATCCCTTCCCTGACCCTTCGTGCCCCATAAAAAAAAATCCTTTCTCATCGGGTAAAAACTTGTACCGGGTCCCAACTGCCTTCGGCAGCGCAATCGCGTGCGCGCTGCGCGCGCGTATTCCTTCCCTGACCCTTCGTGCCCCCTAAAAAAATCATTTTTGATCGGGTAAATACTCGCAACGGGTCCCCACTGCCTTCGGCATTGCAGTCCCGTGCCTTCTGCGCGCGCACAAGTTAAGGGATACGCGCGGTGCATGCCTATTTCTTCTCCACCCTTTCAGACTCTCTTAATTAACCTACGTATACCAATTTTGATCTAACTCATTTGGCTGAGATACAAAAGAAAACGTAATCAGGACAACTCAAAACGTGTAAATCTGGTGAAAACTTTCGATAATTTAAAAGAACTTTAAAATATATTTCGAATGATGTATTAAAAATAATTGAATCATAATTAGAAATTGAAATATTGAAAATATTACAGCGCCATCTGGCGGTACAAATTTCTGTATTCCACTATTTGATTCCAATTCAAAAAAGCTTTCTAATGATGTCTTACTTATGAAATTATTTTAATTAGTAGCTGAGATGCAAAAGAAAATTAATT
This sequence comes from Salticus scenicus, assembly GCA_963930645.1. Taxonomy (NCBI): domain Eukaryota; kingdom Metazoa; phylum Arthropoda; class Arachnida; order Araneae; family Salticidae; genus Salticus; species Salticus scenicus. The sequence goes on from CAWVNO010000424.1 coordinate 12,056, forward strand.
CAGGGCACCTCAGAATGTGTAAATCTGGTGAAAACTTTCGAAAATTTAAAAGAACTTTAAAATATTTTTCGAATGATGTTTTAAAAATAATTTAATCATAATTAGAAATTGAAATATTGAAATTTGAAAATATTACAGCGCCATCTGGCGGTTCGAATTTCTGCATTCCACTGTTCGATTCCAAATCCAAAAAGCGTTCTAATGATGTATTACTTATGAAATTATTTTAATTAGTAGCTGAAATACAAAAGAAAACCTAATCAAGACACCTCAAAACGTGTAAATCGGGTAAAATCTCGCGCGGTGCACACCTATTTCTTCCCCACCCTTTCAGCCCCTCCTAATTAACCTACGTATACCAATTTTGAACGTTCTAACTCAATTAGCTGAGATGCAAAAGGAAACATAATCAGGAGACCTCAAAACGTGTAAATCAGGTGAAAACTTTCGATAATATGAAAGAACATTAAAATATCTTTCAAATGATGCATTAAAAATAATTTAATCTTAATTAGAAACTGAAATATTGAAATTTTAAAATATTAAAGCGACATTTTAATTTGCAATTAAAATGTACTTTTTATCTTACTCAAAATACCTCCGATTCTCAATCAGTGCCAGCTGTTATTGTTATTATTATTATTATTATTATTATTATTTTTTCGCTTTCGTCGAGAAATTGAACGGGTTGCTATGGTGACGCAATGGACGTCTGCATTATTTCATTTTGCAATGCTTCATTTGACGGAAGGAAGGTCGGTATTCTGTTTCAATGGGTTTAAAGCGTGAAATTAAAAAATTTATAACTCATTCAGTTTTTGAAATTTTCTCTCAATCTTTTAGGAATTAAATTATGAATGCGAGATCTATGTACAAAAAAAAAAAAAAAAAAAAAAGAAATGATTTATCTCTAAACGCTTTTGAGTTATAAAAGTTTTTACGAAA
>CAWVNO010000425.1:0-330000 GCA_963930645.1 Salticus scenicus
TCGTCAAACGAATTGATGAGGTATTGAAAAAAATTTTTGGAGATATACCCAAAGGTAGCCTTCCAAACACAATGGATGAACATTTCAAAAAATATTACGATCAGAAACAATTGGTTTGGGAGTCAACTTATTTACAATGGCTTCAGGAATTAAATTTAGATAATGAAACACCCACGGATGCATTTGTTGCTGCAGTTAAAATGCTGAAAATACAAGAATGGGAACATTTATACAATGAGTGGTTGAATGCATTACAAATTGACAAATGCACTCCCAAAGAAGACTTGTTGAAAAAAATAAAATTAAAATTACAAAAAAGACCGCATACGGAAGTTTATTCACAATCCGAAGAGAAAAAAATTAAATTGAATGATGGTTGGTCCCATGTAGAAATGCAAAACTTATTTTTGGTGTTATACAAAAAATACTTTTCATTAAAATGGGAACAGATTCAAAAACATATTCCCACGAACGAGGAAATGCAAAAGGAATTGAAACAAAAATTTAAAATTCTTCAAAGAATCAATAAAGATGAAATGCGGGAAAGCCAATTACTATCCATATATACAGACTATGTGAATTTAGATTTGGAGATGCTCATTAAAAAAAGAAATCCAACAGATGAAATCATATCAAAAGATGCTCTACTGGAAAAATGCGTGAACGATACAGAAGAATATCTCTTGGAAATAGTGAATAAATTTTATGTGGGGTGATGAGAAGATGTCTTTTAAATAAAAGAGAAAGTGTTATTTCACTTTTTTTTTTTTTTTTTTTTTTTTTTTTTTTTTTTTTTTTTTTACATCCATTCTGTAAAATTATTTATTTTTTGATCAATTTTATAATTACGCCATTCTATAGGTTCCATGTCCTTGTATAGTGTACTCCATGTCAGTTTGGCATAACTTCTGTACACTACATGATTCCAACAAAAAAATAACATAAAAAACCACAGGATTACAAACAACATCCTTCTACCTTTTCTCATATAATATATATATATATATATATATATATATATATATATATATATATATATAAGACTGATGGATTCCGATAAAGCTGTCAAACGGAAGCGTACTTCAACTGAAAAATCCTCTACAACAGTTAAAGGTAAAAAGCCTAAACTTGCAAAACTTCAGAAGCCATCCGAGGAGGAGGAGGAGAAGAAGGTTCCCCCTGGGGCGGGTCAAGTTCAGAAGCCATCCGAGGAGGAGGAGAAGAAGGTTGACCTCGTTCCCCCTGGGGCGGATCAGAATTCATCCGAGGCGGGCCACGTTCCCCCGGGTCCACCCAAGGACGAGGAGAATCTCCCGGGTCCATCCAAGGTGAATGGCGAAGGAGGGAACGCGGGCGATGGCCAAGGAGGGAACGCGGGCGATGGCCAAGGAGGGAACGCGGGCGATGGGCAAGGAGGGAACGCGGGCGGTGGGCAAGGAGGGAACGCGGGCGGTGGCGAAGGAGGGAACGCGGGCGATGGCCAAGGAGGGAACGCGGGCGATGGCCAAGGAGGGAACGCGGGCGGTGGCGAAGGAGGGGATAAACGGGAGATCGATGACGAAGAAGGCAATGGGGGGGATGACAAAGACCTTCAAGAAGAAGAGAAACCGGAGCTCCCATTTAGAGAATATTACGGAAACGGTTATTGTAAAGGAAGGGGGGGGTTTGGAACATATTATGCAAAAGACGAACTTAAAAAGGAGGTGTATTTTGAAGTGGACGACACCGAGAAATATGCTTACAAAGCCAGTTTTAGAAATAATGAAAGGGAAGATGTGGAATATCCTGCTCTGGAGGCAGATGGTACTACAGCGTACTACATTTACGATAAGGCCCGGGGATACCCAGTATATCCAGAAAATTTAAAAACAGGTGAAATACAGTTTCCAATTGATCCTGAGACAGGGGATCAATGCTATCTACCAGATAAAAATGGTAGATTTGACTACCCCACAAACAGTGAAGGTAAACAATGGTACTGTAAAGACATTATGAAAAATGATGTCCCCCTGAACAAATTTACTTATGCTCGGGATAAAGGCACTGAGATTTACCCGAAAAAAGCTAACGGGGATGAGTTTTATTTAAGGTATGTACAATTTCCAAACAAGGAAAAAATTGCAATGCGAAAAATTGATGATGAAAAATTTGTACCCTATTATGCTAAAAAATGGAATGGGGATGAATTTTATCCTCGTGTGTATATAGAAAAGTAAAAAAAAAAAAAAAAAAAAAAAAAAAAAAAAAAAAAAAAAAAAAAAAAAAATTTTTTTTTTTTTTTTTTTTTTTTTTTTTTTTTTTTTTTATGATGACAACGTAAAACCAGTCCAGTTGTACTAATAAATGCAATTTTTATTCAAGACATGAGTTACATTTTATTTAACTGTTGCCTAATCCAATTTGCATAAGTAATACATTTTTGTTTTGGACAAGCAAATTCTTTGTCACTGCATTTTGAATGGAAACCACAATTTTCTACCTTTGACAATGGCAAGTTCTTGAAGTTGGGACAGTTAAACTTATCTAAATTTACTGAAGGTATCAGCAACCGATCCAATATTTTCTTGATTCCTCCATTTCCCTTATAGGCTACAATCCATTTATCAGTTGTCTTACACGAATTATACAGTTCCTCGATATAAGGTTCCAAAGTTGAGATATCCTCCACTGGTTCATTGGGACAGATTGCGAATGATAAGCCATGTATGCTATTTTCACATTTTTTTGCAAACTCCCAGTCTGCTGGATTGAGCATTTTTTTAAAACACTTCAAATTATATCTTCGAGAATCATTTGTTCCATCGATCAGAGATGCGTATCCAAACTCTCGAGTTATAAAGTGACACTGTCTCAATAGAAATCCATCCATGTCAATCATTAAACAAATTTTGGACAGAGTAACTTTTTGAACTTCTATCAACTGTTCTCTAATCCAGTTGGCATAAGCAGCACATTTTTCTTTGGGGCAAGAAAAATTTTCACCGTGGTAATCACATTTTTTTCTTTCTGACATTGGCAAACATTTAAACTTGGGACATCCAAACATTTCGAGATTTATTGCGGGTATTTCTAAAACATTCAGCAATCGTGCAATCCATTTACCTCCTTTATAGGCTACAAACAGTTTGTCCTTGGTCTTATACAATTCGTACAACTTTTTTACATCTGATTCCATTTTCTTATATTTCTCGACTACCTCCCTCTCCACAGGGGTAAATGGTAAACCATGCACTTTACTCGTCATATTCTTAATATTCTCCAATTCCTTCTCAAAAAACTGCTTTCGAATTTTTTCTCGAATTTCTGATCCATGCTCTTCGTATTCCTTTTCCATGCCAGCCTCTTCTACAAATCCCTTGATATCTTCTAATGGCTTTTCAAATAATGTCTCTTGTAATTGCCCCAGATCGTACCTCTGTGAGTCGTTTGTACCATCAGTAAGCGATTCGTATCCAAATTCTCTTGTGACAAAGAAATGGTAAAGAGGAAAACCATCCATATCTACCACCAAACAAATATTAGATAGAGAAACAGCCATTACTGTTGGATAAGTTACCCAAAGACTTCTGATAACCCCAATACGATAACCATTCATATATTTAAAAAAAAAAAAAAAAAAAAAAAATTTTTTTTTTTTTTTTTTTTTTTTTTTTTTTTTTTTTTAAGGAAATGGGACACAAAAAAAAAAAAAAAAAAAAAAAAAAAAATTTTTTTTTTTTTTTTTTTTTTTTTTTTTTTTTTTTTAATGAGTGATTTAATGAGTACTAACAGTGAAAATATCTTTTCTTTTGAATTCTTCATTCCGCCACTCTTTTATACGTTCCCATCCACCCTGATTATTATTGACCCATTGGTCGTACTCAAATGTCAGTATTTTAAATAAATGGAATAAATATTTAGTTTTAAAACTTGATTTATCAGCTTCAATTAAATTGTATAATTGCCGAATAAATTCACAAGAGATCATAAACCGAATCCATTGTTTTTCACCCTTCATATTTAAAAAAAATGGATAGACAATATGGGGAAATAGTAAACCATACACATTTGCTGTACTTAGTAGAATAGATTCAACATAGAATGGAGTCGCAAATGATTTCACGTACTGGGTAGCAATAGCAGCATATTCTGGTATAAATTCATCAAAATTAGTTTTCATAGTGACGATAAATTTTTCTTCATGTTCATTGATTGGATGTAAATACCAATGATCAGAATACAAGATATCAAAATCGCTTTTAAGCAAATAAATAAAAATGTTTACTAAAACAAAATCAGTTCTAATAAGTATAGATTGGTAGATTTGTATTTCAAGCGTCTTTCGATATAGATTATAGCACGCTTTGTTACACCATAATGGAGGATAGGTTACCAAATCTCTGAATTCAGTTATAGAAAATAATTTACATTTTTCGTAAACAGGAAGGTAATTGAGTATTTTCAATTTTATTTCATTAGGTAATAGAAAAAATTGAAAACTCATCATTTGTCAGTATGTATCAAAGGGTAAAACTAGTCATATTTAAAAAAAAAAAAAAAAAAAAAAAAAAAAAAAAAAAAATTTTTTTTTTTTTTTTTTTTTTTTTTTTTTTTTTTAATTATAAATACTGTACCCCGCTTTCTCCGGGCAGTGGAGTGCAACTAGGTGCCTCCGCAGTTTCGCAGTCTCCGGGCATCCGTCGTCATGAACCTCATGAACCTCCAATTATGTATGTGGTACAAGCCATTTCCTGTGGTCCTTCCCCCCAAAACTCCCTGCTCCATATGCCGCAGTCCGGAAGCAGCGAGCAGCCGTCTGAAAGCCACGACCTCCACGGACGAATGCTCCGTGTGCCTGGATGTGATCCCCAGCGAGGATGCCTTTTCCCTCGCTGCCTGTCACCATCGATTTCACACCCAGTGCTTATGGACTTGGTTGAAAGATGGCCTGAGACCCAAATGTCCCTACTGTCGGTGTGCTGTAGAGCCTACCGACTGCCTCATTCTACTAGAAACCTTGAACTGGTCCAGGTATTGCGAACTATTTGAAGGTAAATATTTAAAGCGTAAATCGTACATCCAAGACCCTATCGAGTGGGACCAATCCTGGTTAGACGGCGTGAAGGATCTGCCACCCTTCGAAGACCCCAATCTAGACCTGGCGGCCCGTTGTGTCCGAAAGTTCGAACAGTGTCACCACATGTATTGGTTTCATGTTTCAGTTTGTTTCCAGGATTATATCGATTTTATAACAACAATCACCACCCAAGAAAAGTGCCACTTCTTACCCTTTTGGTGTTGGTGCGACAACTTAAATTTCAAAGGACATAAACATTTCATTATCGTGATCTCTAAAATGTCTTTCTTAAAGGAATATGCAGAAAATTCAGGGGGGAGCGTACAATACAGTTCCATTCACTTTTCGCACGAGTTGATTCAAATCTTGTACTCGATCAGCCGAAGAGAAGGTGTGTGTCGGTTTTATGAAGATTACTGTAAGAAGCCGGGCAATTATTACATACATCGCATGTTACCGTCTACTACCTTCTGGATTTTGTCGAGTGTGTATCGGAATGGATTTAACATCTACCTCCGACACATCTGGGAGGAGCTGAATTTAAAAGAAAAATATCTTCATGCCGTGCAAGAAGGGGAACGTTGGAAAGTGGACACAACTCATATGGCCCATCACCTGAATCTGCGAAACGATTTTGTTCTACCTGTTTCCAGACATTACAGACCCGTGAACAAGAAGACGGAACATTTTCTTTTTGTTGAAAATGAAAAAATGTATTTTATGAAAGGTGACGACGCCCCGTTGAAAAACTATCAAAGGGTAGATGAACTCTTACAAAAACTCAATGTGTATGTGTCTGATCATAAAGAAATGTTTAATCTACTCGAAGAATATAAAACAGAAAACGAGAATCTAAAAAAAGAATTGGAAAAGGTACGACGGCGTTCCCGGAGATCATTGTAAAATCATTTTATGATTATTCAAATGTACTGTCATTCAAACAATTTTATTTCATTAAAAATTTTTACTTTCTAAATTAATTGGTCTTTTAAAAACATCATAATTAATTGTGTGTAATGAAAAAAGAAATCAATTTAAAAGAAAAAAAAATTTATTTTTACAATTACTTACATAATCTACATCACACAATAATAATAAGTTTACTTTTTACAGTTGCTTCACAACTCTCCATTTGTAGCATTTTTACAATTACTTACATAATCTACATCACACAATAATAATATGCAGTTGCTTCACAACTCTCCATTTGTAGCATTTTTACAATTACTTACATAATCTACATCACACAATAATAATATGCAGTTGCTTCACAACTCTCCATTTGTAGCATTTTGAAAGTTCAAAAGGTTTCCATAAGTTCACATTTTAGGTTGTTCTTGTTTCACAATAATAATATACGCATAGATCACTTTTTACAGTTGCTTCATAAAAACACCATGGGTCGAAAGGGATGCTCTCCATTTGTAGTGAAAGGTTTCATAAGTTCACATTTTATGTTGTTGACACCTTTTCTTTTTAGAATCAGCCATTTATACACAATCATCTACCAAGTCCCATTTTTTGGGGGGCCACACCATTCGATAAAGCAAATCCTAAACGTGACCGCTGCTCTCCATTTGCCTTGCACATTTTGAAAGTTTCACTTTTACAGTTGCTTCACAAAAACACCATGGGGCATGGGGTCGAAAGGGAATTGATACAAATGAGTAAATGCTGCCGCTGCTCTCCATTTGTGGCAGTTTTTCTCCTTGCAATAGATACATTTTGAAAGTTCGAAAGGTTTCATAAGTTCACACTTTATGTTGTTCACACTATCATCTTTTCTTTTTAGAATCAGCCATTTATAGAATGTATATTCATCGACCAAGTCCAATATTTTTACTCCCATTTTTTTGAGGGTGGCACTTAGGATCTTGTAATCAGTGACGCCGTCGTCGTCATAAAAGACGGTCTCCACACCATTCGATAAAGCAAATCCTAAACGTGACACAGCCAGGACCGCTGCCGTCTTGGTGTGGCGATAACAGCCATGCGTTTTCAGTTTGGGTAATTCGATGTCTTCACTGCTGGTTTGAGGACGCGGCCGTGCGCGACGACCCTTGCACAATTTGCTCTTATCCATTTTCGTTCCACTGGTTTTAGGACGCCGTGCGCAACGATCCATTTTCACTTCACTGAAGCAGCGGGCGGCGGCCGTTGACTGAGCAAGTGCGGTCCTCTGCATCTCTTATAAACAGAGAAAGGGCGGAGACAGCTGAGATGGGTTGAACCACTAGCAGAAGGAGGAAATGGAGGAGCTTGAGCTTGGGGGACCATTTATATTAAAAAAAAAAAAAAAAAAAAAAAAAAATTTTTTTTTTTTTTTTTTTTTTTTTTTTTTTTTTTTTTTTTTTTTTTCATCATATATGGATGTTTGGGTCTACTCTTTTCATTCTTAGGGTGGAATGATTAGCTCTTTTTTTCAAAGAAAAACCTTATTTGTGCTTTCAAAAAAGAAACAATGGAATTGTTCAACTATTTAACAAATTCAAAGGAAAGATTTCAACCCCAAGAAGACCATCATGTCAAGCTATATGTTTGTGGACCTACCGTCTATGACTTACCTCATCTCGGACATGCTCGAACCTACATTTTTGCGGATTGTCTTAAAAGAATTCTAACTCATCATTTAAATCATTCAGTAACCATGGTAATGAATATAACAAACTTAGATGATAAGATTATAGAAAGAGGAGGTTTGAAAATTGCCGATAAATACGAAAAGATATTTTTTGAAACCATGGATACATTAAACATTATCAGGCCAAATCATACACCCAGGGTTACTGATTATCTTCAAATCATATCTGATTTTACATTGAAGGGTTTAAAAGATTTTTCCTATACTTTTGGTAATGATGTCTTATTTAATTCTGCTCAATCTTCCAAACAATGTGTTTTCCCCCATCTGGAAAAGCGAGACTATCAAGTCGAATTCATGGGAAAAAATCCAAGAGATTTCGTTTTGTGGAAATCAAAAAATTGGATTGATGATAAAGGATTGCAACGTGACAGTATGCCTGGATGGCATTCAGAATGTGCAGCACTGGCGGCTCATTTTTTCAACGATTCTATAGATATTCATTTGGGGGGCATTGATTTAATGTTTCCTCACCATGAAAATGAAATAACCCTAGGTTGTACTTATTTCAATACTCGTAAATGGATACATTTTTGTTTATATACAGGACATCTTCAAATTAGAGGGAAAAAAATGTCTAAGAGTTTAAAAAATTTTACAACCGTGGATGATTTAATTTCGAAGAGTTATTCTCCATTAGCTATTCGATATATGTTTTTGAAACATCCGTATAACAAACCAATGGAATTTAATGAAGAAGAATTAATTTCTGCCCAAAAATCTTACAATGTATTTATGAAACATTTGGTTACAATTAAATTATATTTAGATGAAGCGAAAATTGAAGGGAATACTGATAATATAAATTTTACAAATATGCAAAAATCTCTTAATGATGCTTTGTTGGATAACCTGAATATACCTTTAGCAATTACAACAGTAGAAAATTACACAAAAGATTTGGTTTCTAAAATGCATTTGTTATCCAAAGCTTGGCTGCACTATTCTTTTTCATATATTTTTATGGTGATTGATAAATATTTTGGATTACTAGATGTAAGTATGTATCACGAAAAACATAATTCGAATAAATTATTTCAAATTGTTAAAGAATTTCGATCAAAAGTGCGGTATTGGGCTTTACATCATGATAAAAGTGTGTTAAAATATTGTGATGAAGCGAGACAAAAAATAAATGAACTTGGGACATTTAATGTAGAAGATTAAAGTAATGGACAGGTGTTTAATTTGCAATAGACTTATAAATTATCCAAGATCAAATTATAGGTTAGATTGTGAACATGTTTTTCATCAAGCATGTATGGTAAGGTATTTTGAACGCCATCCATATGAATGCCCCATATGTTTGAATAGTTTATCATATGAAGACCAGATATTTTTACAGGAAATCCAACAAGGAAGAATAAGAATAGTGGAGGATATAAATGATACCGATTCAGGTTATTCTACAGATTGAAGGATCAAGATTTAACATTGTAGAGTGACGATGATAATTTTGTGAATATTGGTGTGACAATAATGTAAAATTCTGTTACAATAAAATTTTTAATTAACTGTAAATTATATCTGTTTTATTTCAAAATTGTTTTTTTACAAATTTTATCTCAAATAAAAAACAATAGGAACAATGAATGCCTTTTTACAACTCATAAAATTTCCATCGACTCGCAGCTATAGTTTTCTAATCGACTTTCAACAAAAATATTTTCGCAACCTTCTTTTACTTTATACAACTTTTAATATGATTCGCATTTTATTTGATGAAAATATAATATGTCAAACCAATGAAGTGAGAAGCATATCACCCAATTTTATTAATACTCTATGCTTCATTAACGGTACAATGACAATGGGAGAAAATATCATTTACCACGATTATTACCAATGGGTATCCATTTACCTTTTATTTCTTGCATTCGCTTTCTATCTTCCTTTTTTTATATGGAAAAAATTTTTTGGAAATTATCTCCAATGTCTGGAAAATCTCACATGCAAACCTGATGAAACAATCGAATTCATTCACAATTCTAAAGGAGACTTTATGTATTTTAAAACATGGGGACTAGAACTATTCTACATAGTCTATACATTTTGGATAATATATGTTACCGATATTTTCTTCAATCATCTTTGGAGTCAATTTAATTGGTCATGGAAAGTAATTAATAAAATGTTTCCAGATAAAGGAACCTGTTTTGTGCGTTATTATCAAACTAGCGGATCTACCGATGGCAGATTTAGTTGTCTTTTGCCTTTGTGTAGTGTTTATCGTAGAATATTTGTAAGTCTTTACATATATGTAATAATGTTAATTGTATTGAATATTGTAATCCTCATTTACAGGATAAAATTACTCGTGAGTAAAAAAAATTTTATAAATGAGTGGTGGGCATTTGCGATTGCTAAACAATTATCCATTTCCTGGAGCAATAAGAAAAAATTTGAAACAGCTTACTCTTCATTATACGTTAAAAGAATAGAATCTATAGTGTAAAACATGTCATCTTGACTGATCAGATGGAATGTGGTTATACAATCGCTATTAAGACTTTCAGTGTATGAAATTCAAAATCAATATCCAAACACTGAATGTCTTAACGTCGATGGTAACCCAAAATCTTCATTACAAGTAGACTTTTCTCTGTAGTACACTTTGTCAACCTGACGATATGCGGTTATATAATCGCTATTAAGACTGTCAGTGTAGGAAATTCAAAATTAACACCATACACTGACAGTCTTAACGACGATGACAACCGGTGTAAGTAAAGCAAAGACCACCTCGTCATATCGTTAAGAATCTTCAATTGCTTCCCATCTCGAATTCTTGACTCATGTTGAGAAACAGCTATTACTGTTTGATAAGTTATCTAGAGTGTGATAGAAAAGATCTACGGAAACCAACTATATAATTAAAAAAAAAAAAAAAAAAAAAAAAAAAAAAAAAAAAAAAAAAAAAAAATTTTTTTTTTTTTTTTTTTTTTTTTTTTTTTTTTTTTTTTTATTTTAACATTCATTTATTTGGTAATAAATGTTTCAATATGTCATTTAGTCTTTTAAATTTACCCTATGATATATTGGTACATTTATTTAAAAACTACATTTCCCTTTCTGATAAATTAACGTTATTAGAGTCACCCGATTTCCATGAATTGTTATCAGATCCTAATTGTTGGTCAATTCCTTGTGATGAATTTTTCGGATTTATAGAAACAATACGCATCATAAAACCAGGTTTTTATCTGGATTCTCGTAATGATTTGTGTTATGTATTCGTAGATGAAAAAAATGCAACTTTGTCCCTACGTTATTTTCAATATTTAAACATTAACGATTTAGAAGAAACCCATCCGTCTCTAGAAGATCTGATAAAAGTTAATAGTGAAAGATATTATATGAAAAGAACAATAGAAGAAAAAATCCGTTGGATTTATTTTGATGATTACCTCCACAATACATTTCAAAAATTATACTTTCCGGTTAATAAAATTGAAAACTTTCAATTTTATTCTGTATATCCTGATACCACTGTTGTTGTAGACAATTTTTCAAAGACTCTCCGTTGGCCTGCTAGTCATAGTTATCACCCAATGGAATCTATTTTTAGAGAGTGTGATAATTTCCCCAAGATTTACCATTTTGAAAAAGAATGTATTGTATACAATAACAACGCAGCCCATCACAAAATGAGATGGTGGAAAGATGAAAAGATAATAACTAAAAAATGCATTTACAAAGGGCAATGCCTCTGTACAAAAGGAACATATAAAGTTTTACCTATGGAAGGGTATTGGGATGAATACAAATCGTACATTTATACGATAATAAACAATCATTTATCTTATGATACTTATCAGTCGTTATATAATCAAAACGAGAAATTATCTATTAAAACTTTTTTTAAAGAGAGCAAAGATGCAGAAGAAGAATGGTACAGTAATAAATACAATCCGTTTTATAACCGATACGAGAGATATGAGTTATATAATGTTAAAAAAGAGATAATTTTATATAATTTTGATACAAGATATTCAACAATTAATGATTAAAAAAAAAAAAAAAAAAAAAAAAAAAAAAAATTTTTTTTTTTTTTTTTTTTTTTTTTTAGTTACATACACATAAAAAAAAAAAAAAAAAAAAAAAAAAAAAAAAAAAAATTTTTTTTTTTTTTTTTTTTTTTTTTTTTTTTTTTTTTTTTTAAGTCACACACACTTAAAAAAAAAAAAAAAAAAAAAAAAAAAAAAAAAAAAAAAAAATTTTTTTTTTTTTTTTTTTTTTTTTTTTTTTTTTTTTAATTATAAATTGTGTGAGACAATCTTATCAGTTTAATCAGATAAATCTGAACGATGATGAAGATCATAGACTATTATAATAATTTTGAAAAAATGTTTCGCTATCTTTTGGGGCACTGTGTTTATCTTGCCAACTGGAGACTGGGGGACGTCAACGAGCCGGATTTGGATGACAAGACGCTGTGTATGCAACGCTCCATATGCGACGTGTTGGAAAAATATTTTGATCTGTACAAGGGTCCGGGTAGAGTAGCGACGCCTCGCAAAATAGAAGATGTCGGCCCCCAGTTGCGCGTTACCTTGGAGAAATATGCAGACAATGGATATGTATCAAACCGCCTTGCTAAGATGTTGAAGGGAGTCAAGTTTGGAGATGACCGGTATCAAGAACTGGTTTTGGAAATGTTAATCTATACCGGGAGATATGCTACTAGATGTATGTCGAAATTTGATGATCACTCTATTGTTTTGGACACTGTGTATAACACTTTTAAAGGAGTTTTAGATAGAAAGGACTTTTTTGACAGTATTTTTGATGATTTCTGGGATACCAATCCCTTTGAAATTTCATTGTAATTGTATTAAATGTATTTTTTATCAATTAACATTTGTACAAATTCTTTGGGATCCTCCCCACCCATTACATGTGTTTGAAAATTTAATATAGAATCATTGGAGGGACAAAATAAAGCTTGCTTAACAAAAGATTTAGCATGCATACAATCCACCCGGCCGTTCAACACATTATCCTTCATTTCGGATATTTCCATTAAACAGGGGGATGTTGGGCTGAGTTGAGGATAGATCGTACAGTTGCATTTCTCACCATCCCAACCCATATTGGAAGTAGGATTGGGTATTTCTCGCAAGCAGTAGTCAACGGAGCAGACAAATGGAAAAACAGATATCATTTTCGTTCCATCCAAAGATTTCGATCCACATTTACAACGATATCTCAATTGATTTCCCACCATTTCGTAATAATTCTCTATATTGTCTCCAGCCGTTTCGTTTTTAAGGTAATCGTACAATACATTTAAATTATTGTTTTGAGCCTCTTCACTCTTACACGCTTGTTTTTTATCCCCTTTAAAGACTTCATCGTTAATACTTAGACACGACCAACCGGCTAGTGAGAAAACGTGGTACGATGTTTTCAGGTTACATTTCCCGACACCTTTCGGTAAACAATAGGTCCCTGGTGTTAATTTCTGATTCATCACAAAAATACGTTTATCCTTATCCAAGATTTGAAAAGGAACTAACTCTTTGCCATTGTTGCAGTATTCTTCACAATCGCATGGTTCATCGGTTGGGCACTTGAAACCTTGTAATGGACAATTAAATTTAGTAATAGGGTTAATAATCCTTTGAAACCATGTACCGAAATGTTTTTCATTTGTTATATTTGGTTTATAATATAAATTTATAAAAGTTACAAGTACGAGTAGAAACAAAATCAAAGAAATGTATTGGTTCTTCACCATACTCTGTCTTTTATTCTTAACTTTCAATTTAGAATTTATTTCAGGGCGCCCGTGGCACAAACGATATGTGCTAATTTGGAAGTGGAACGAATATTTACTGATACGTATTTTCCCACAGAATGTATTTGTTTTGGTAGATAAAGACATACTCTACCGATACATAGCTTCTTCCGATGACACATATATTCCAGCAGTTCAATTAGATACTTTTATGAAAAAAGAAATTTTACATTATCAATACCTTATGGAATGGATCCGAGACCCACCTATCGTGAAAACTTATCCGACGACACTTTCAGATGAGATCGATATTTTGAACCACGTGACGCAGTCGTTAAATTAAACACTCTTTGCTTAAAAGAATCATAGGATCCACGGCCATATATTTGTATATCTGAATATTTTTCCTGCAATTCAGAAACGATTCTCTTTTCCTGAAATCGCATCATTTGAAATATACATATTATTCGAATACCTGTTAAGTCCAAGTATTTAAAAAAAAAATCCCAACCCAATTTACAACATTCATCTTTATGCTCATATTTTATTCGGAATGGATAATAAGGAAATACAGAGACGTGCAATCCACCATATATTTTTGTATTGGGAAAGGGCACCAGGATAACTGCTATAGCTCGCGGAACAAGACGATTTAATATTGGTATAGGAGGATCAAATGCAATAAATTTATTTGACTTTATATAGTGTTGAAGCAAGTTTATCCACTCTCGGCTGAAATTGTTAGTTTCATCCGGTTTATTATAAGAATAAAAAAGTTTCAAATGGTGTTCTTTAACAGCATCTGCTATCCGTACAATATCCAACATAATTAAAATAATAAATTTAAAATTTAATTTATAAAAAAAAAAAAAAAAAAAAAAAAAAAAAAAAAAATTTTTTTTTTTTTTTTTTTTTTTTTTTTTTTTTTTTTTTAAGTAGGCGTGGTTAAAAAAAAAAAAAAAAAAAAAAAAAAAAAAAAAAAAAAAAAAAAATTTTTTTTTTTTTTTTTTTTTTTTTTTTTTTTTTTTTTAAACCACACCTTTGTACGGTATCCACTCGTCCACCGCCATGCTCTCGTCCCGGAAAGCCAACAGTTTCTCTTCTATGCAGTGGGGTTTACTCCCGATGGTCAGCAGGGTGTAGGGCCACAGACACAGACAGGTGTATTGATTGCGATTGCGATACATGAACATTCCGTGTTCGCACACGTCCGGATTCAGCGTGTCGCATTTTTCTCCTCCGAAAAAACGAGATTCTGTACAAATGCACGACCAGTGGGGGTAAGGGTCTTGGACCATCATCAGCACCCCACCCGTTTCCTCGTTGCAGGGGACCGTCTCCAAGCCGACCTCGCATTTTCCCCCGACGCATTTCGCGTCCTTCTCGACGCACAGAAACGAGCAGTCGTCAATGCAGGGCACTGCTTTGGTGGAACAATTTTGACGGAACGTGGGCGCTTGGGTTCGGAGGGGGAAAGAGGGTGGCGGCGGAGCCCCTTGGCTATCCTGCCAACTCCATGCATACAGGAGCCACATTAAAAAGAAAAGTAGATACGTCATACTTTTTTATGATGGAAAGACCCATCGATCAGCATGGGCGAAGTGGCAGTTTCCAGTTTAGTATCAATAAAGTGAATAAATGGTTAGACGCATGGATTGCTTGCTATCAGATTGTCGAGGATTTCATTCAAGTGGATTTAACGCAGTTCCACACCATTTTTGAGCGGTGGGTTTCCATTCTCAATTGGATTTTTCAAAAACCCATCTACACGCTCGATAAGTACACTCCCTGTTATTTTTATTACTACCGCCTCCCCAACGGACCCAAGGAATTCATTCAACTGTATATGGAAGAAAATTCCGAGGATGGTTCCACGACTCTCCATGTCATTTTTAATCTGTACGAATTTCAAATTATTCAAAAGAAATTGTGTCAAGACTTTTCAAAATCTAACCGACTCCTCATTAACGAGGCTCGGGGAACCATCGATTTGTCGTCTCTGGTTCAGACCGAGCATGACTCGGCCCAATATTTCGAAACCATGACCACTTGGCAATTACTCTTCATTCACACCTGTCATGCTCTGGCTCACCTCCATATGTA
Organism: Salticus scenicus; assembly: GCA_963930645.1. NCBI lineage: Eukaryota > Metazoa > Arthropoda > Arachnida > Araneae > Salticidae > Salticus > Salticus scenicus. Next base: position 15,541 of record CAWVNO010000425.1, read on the forward strand.
TGACCGGTATAGACATGCCCATTATGACACTCACATCATGATGCGAGAATCGCCCTTTTACAAGTTTTATTGTCACGGAGAAATGGTCTTTCGTCATTAACTCCAGATATATTAAATTGTTGGGATTAAAAAAATTTTAATGACACACTAACATCAGTACACAAAATAAAATCTTATATGTATATTCGTTTATTGTCTATAATACAACTTCGACACTAACATCAGTACACAAAATAAAATAATATATGTATATTTGTTTATTGTCTATAATACAACTTCGACACTAACATCAGTACACAAAATAAAATAATATATGTATATTTGTTTATTGTCTATAATACAACTTCGACACTAACATCAGTACACAAAATAAAATATTATATGTATATTCGTTTTTTATCTGTAATACAACTTCGACACATAGGACAAATTTCAATTTTCTCAGAACACATATAACAACATGTTACATGTCCACATTCTAAAAATACAATCTCATATTCATTATGTAAACAAATTTTACATAATAATTTAGTGGTTACTGTATTCTTAGACCTTGTCACGAAAATAAGTTCAAATAAGTATTTTAAGAATTTTTCAAATGCTTCTACATTTGTATTGTTCTCATTCTTATTTGAAATTTTACCCAATACAAATGGACATTTTAAATTTTTCACTATATGTTGTCTCAAAGGATCCTTGTAGGGCTTCCAGTCATGTAAAATTATTTTGCAAAAGGCACATTGAACAAAATCTTTATATCCTAAATAAAAAAGACCTGATTCGGCCATTTCTTTTAAGTTGATCGTTTTAGGAAAAGGCCATTCATCAAACGTAGCCAGTCTATTTTTTTCTGATAACGTCTTCCTTTCCTTCAAAATCGTCGTCAAAAGCATCAGTTGAGCCACAAAACAGTCCGATTTATGTTTAGCATGATCTTGAACAACATCATCGTTTTTTTCCCAATTTCCGACGCAAACACCACACCAGTAACATAATACGTAATCCTCCACATCCGTGTAAAAAAATCCATTGGTTGCCAAAATCATAGGATCCGGATAGGATGCAGTCCATTTTTTGAAAGTGTTCAATCTATCCATTTTTTGTTTTAAATTAGAATATCTTGGCATCACCATCATCTTATTACGAGTAGTCAAATATTTATTTAGTATATCAAGATCCATCACCCTTGATAAAATACTGTAAACTGCTCTTGTGAGAACCATCCGATAACTGACATTCAAAGTTCGGAGTGCTTAAATACCTTGAAAAAAAAAAAAAAAAAAAAAAAAAAAAAAAAAAAAAATTTTTTTTTTTTTTTTTTTTTTTTTTTTTTTTTTCAAGTAAACCTCACTGCAGAATCTGTTGGCTTTTAGCGATGATACCGGGTGGTACTGCAACTATCAGGAAACCGGCATCTTTTATAGTGGCTGTACTGCAAATCATACAGTCACCTGTAAAAAGAATTTGGTGCCAGGACCCTCGTAGAAATTTTTAAAGTTTATTAATAATCAATATTGCCTCGGAAATATTGCATCATTGCTCCACCCCAATGATTCATCCAACAGCTACTTCATGGTTGAATGAGATTGGCCGTTATACCCGAAAGCGGGCATCTGCTGCTTGCGTGACCCCAATCCAAACAGCTGTTGCCATCGTACTCTTTTTGAAAGGGTTCATTGTGTTGTGCCAATGAGTCATCACGGGGATTCAATGCACCTGGTCCCTTTTGAAAGGCCCCATTCATCCAAAGACATCATGGTTGAATGAGGTTGGTCGTTATACTTGAAAGCACCTCCCCCCTCGTGCACCTGGCCATTGAACAATGCTTCATTGTCTGCCCCCAATGAGTCATCACGGGGACCCTTTTGAAAGGCCCCATTCATCCATATACATAATATATATTAATAATAATTATAAATAATTTTTTGATGGATAAAAAGTTGATCTCAAATAAAATCCCCAGTGAAGATAAAATAATAATAATAATAATAATAATAAATAAATAATTTTTTCTGAATAAAAAGTTGATCTCAAATAAAATCCCCAGTGAAGATATAATAATAATAATAATAATAATAATAATAATAATAATAATAATAATAATAAATAAATAATTTTTTATTAATATCTGGATAAAAAGTTGATCTCAAATAAAATCCCCAGTCAATCATTTTTTTCTGAATAAAACGTTGTCCACTCGCTCCCATTGGTTCTTCCCGACACGCGGAGGCGGGGCCTCGCGAACGTCTAGAGCGGCTTTCCGTTTACCGAGTCAGTCGAGATGGAGTGCTCCATCTGTTACGAGTCTCTCTCTTCTTGGAATGGGTTTACCCTTCGCTGCGGACACATGTTCGACACGACGTGTGTCCGGCGCCTACTCCATCATGCGCGGAGCTATTCGGAAGCCCAGTGCCCCCTCTGCCGGTTCGAATTCTACTATGCAGGACTGGAGGGGCAGTTGAACATTCCTGAACAAATACAGTTGTCGTCGGACACCTCCCGCTCCAGCAGTCCGGATTTGCCGAGCGTGGAGGAACTGCTGCGCTCCAGCGAAGGGTCCTCTGCCGCTCCCTCTGCTGTTTCCTCTGCCGCTCCCTCTGCCGCTTCCTCTGCTGTTTCCACCGCCTCTTCCTCTGCTGGCCCCCAGTTTATTTCTCTACGGGAACTTCGGGCTACGCGCTTTGAGCCCGAATTTTGGAACTGTTTACGAGCCGCGGCCGCCCTCTCATCCACCGCCTCTGCCACCGCCTCATCAGTCTCTGCAACCGCCACCTCCTCATCAGTCTCTGCCACCGCCACCACCTCTGGTCCCTCATCATCCACCGCCTCTGTCACCGCCACCGCCTCTGGTCCCTCCTCATCAGTCTCTGCCACCGCCTCCTCATCAGCCGCTACCGTCACCAGCTCCTCAGTTCCCGCAGCCATTTCACCTAGTCCTTCCTCTGCGGCCGCCTCACCAGTCCCCGGCCCCTCCAGGAGAAGAAGAGGAAGAAAATCCGTAAGTGCCCTGAAATTTCCATTAGTTAAAAAATTATCTTTAAAACTTAAAAAAAAATTACGAAAATCATTTAAAAAATTCAACCAATCAGCTAAACATATCAAAGACTTAAAAAATTTAAATTACTCCATAGATTTTAATTTTAAATTAAATAGATTGCATACACAATATTTACAATTGAAAAAAGAACACACACTCTTTATGAGAGAAGTAATGAAAGCCCTCCCCTCTTCTTCTTCTCCTGTTGTATAAAAAATGTTGTATATAAAAAATGTTGTATATAAAAAATGTTGTATATAAAAAAATGTAAATAATTGTATATAAATAAAAATATTTTATTGTTATTACAGTTTGTTTGTTTTTTTTTTAAAGTTGTTTGTTTTTTTAAAGTAAAAAAATGGGACTGGACAAGGTATTGTCCCCACAATACCTTGTCCAGTCCCATTTTTTTACATTCAATTACTTACCAATATTGGATATTCAAAATAAAAAACATATTCCTTAAAGTTTATCAGATATAATCAAGAGTGAATTAAATTAAGACAACTAATATATAAATGTTACTGAATCTTAGGGTGATCTGTGTTACACTTTTATTTTATTTTATATATGTCACTTAGTATCGAATAGCTATATAATAATAATAATAACAATAATTAATATATATATATATATATATATATATATATATATATATATATATATATATATATATATATATATATATATATATAATTTATATATAATATAAATAATTTCAAAACTTTTGTGAGCAAAATGAAATGGTAATATTTTCAATATAGTATCAGAAAATGAAAACACCTCACAGAAATTATACTCACCTTTAATCCAACAAAATATAAATGATGTGATACCACCATTTTGGATTCTCAGTATATAATCGATAGAATTCAAATAAAATGGTATCAGAAAATGAAAACAATTACTTCAAATCTTAAAAGGAAAGAGTCGGTGACTGAGAGAGAATAAAAAAATCTTTCACCGACGCTGACAAACTATTCAACAATTTTTTTTTTCAATTTCAAATTTTTTTTGAATGTGTTGGTCAACCTTGAAAGCTTTGGTGAGTTGATAAAAAATTTTTCTTTCGCTAGGTCTCCGAATAAAATTTTTTTGAAATTGAAAAAAAAAATTTTTTTTGAATGCTTTGTCATCAATCTTGAAAGCTTCGGCGAGTCAGTCATGACAACGCATTCAAAATTTTTTTTTTCCAATTTCAAAAAATTTTTATCCGAGCTTTCAAGATTGACCACAACGCATTCAAAATTTTTTTTTCAATTTCAAAAAAATTTTATCCGACTCGCCAAAGCTTTCAAGATTGACCACAAGGCATTCAAAACAATTTTTTTCCCAACAATTTTATTCGGAGATCTAGCAAGAGAAAAGTTTTTCACCGACTTGCCAAAGCTTTAAAAAAAAAAAAAAAAAAAAAAAAAAAAAAAAAAAAAAAAAATTTTTTTTTTTTTTTTTTTTTTTTTTTTTTTTTTTTTTTTTTTTTAACCTACTTAAAAAAAAAAAAAAAAAAAAAAAAAAAAAAATTTTTTTTTTTTTTTTTTTTTTTTTTTTTTTTTTTTTTTTAAGTAGGTTAAAAAAAAAAAAAAAAAAAAAAAAAAAAAAAAAATTTTTTTTTTTTTTTTTTTTTTTTTTTTTTTTTTTTTAAACCAGGTCAAAAAAAAAAAAAAAAAAAAAAAAAAAAAAAAAAAAAAAAAAAATTTTTTTTTTTTTTTTTTTTTTTTTTTTTTTAAACCAGGTCAAAAAAAAAAAAAAAAAAAAAAAAAAAAAAAAAAAAAAAAATTTTTTTTTTTTTTTTTTTTTTTTTTTTTTTTTTTTTTTTAAGTTTTGGCGAGTCGGTGAAAAACTTTTCTCTTGCCGGATAAAATTGTTGGAAAAAAAAACTTTTTGAATGCCTTGTGGTCAATCTTGAAAGCTCGGATAAATTTTTTTTTGCAATTGAAAAAAAAAATTTTTGAATACGTTGTGGTCAATCTTGAAAGCTCGGATAAAATTTTTTTGAAATTGAAAAAAAAAATTTTAGATTGGCATTGGTTATGGTATCATGGAATGGACTATACAAACACGTCAACCCACAAAAACTATTCCCATGAAGCACATCGATCCAAGTCAAGCATTTACCCGATATACGACCCTCTAAAAATTTTCGACCGTCCCACGGACTGGTGGGAATTTTCGATGTTCTCTAAGACAAATTATTATCTATTTCATCCTGTCGTGCGTGTTTGAATTGTGCAAAACCACTAAAGGAAAATGAAAGTTAAAAAATTTTTTAAACACAATTGTGGTATGCGGCGCGGCCCCGGGCCATCGGCCCGAGGCCTCCCTCCACCACCCGCCACATACACGTGACACCCTTCATTTTCAGTGGGACCCGGGGCGCCCCCACACAGGGGGGCGTCGCCTCAAACCCTTATTTGAGTGTCACACCATTGTTTTTTAAAACCATTTTTAAAAGACACACACCATTGTCACCCCATTGTCACACCATTGTTTTTAAAACCATTGTTTTTAAAACACACCATTGTCACCCCATTGTCACACCATTGTTTTTAAAACCATTGTTTTTAAAACACACCATTGTTTTTAAAACCACACATTTGTTTTTGAAAACCACACATTTGTTTTTAAAATCATTTGACACTATTGTTTTTAAAACCACACATTTGTCATTTTGAAAACCACACATTTGTTTTTAAAACCATTTCACACTATTGTTTTTTAAAACCACACATTTGTCATTTTGAAAACCACACATTTGTTTTTAAAACCATTTCACACTATTGTTTTTTAAAACCACACATTTGTCATTTTGAAAACCACACATTTGTTTTTAAAATCATTTGACACTATTGTTTTTAAAACCACACATTTGTTTTGAAAAGCACACAATCATTTGTTTTGAAAACCATTTGTCCATACAGTTATGCACAACAACAATGAATGGACTTACCTTTTCTCCTTCTATGATCGCTTCTTGCGCCGCGCTCTCTCTCCCCCAGGGTCGGCCTCTTAGGTACTGCACGAGACTGCCACTTAGGTAGGAGCCAACGATGGGCTTCAGTGAAAGGGACTGCTCGCACAGAGTGAAAGGGCGTTCCCCCGGGGGCCTCTAAAAACTAAAACACTAAAAACTAAACACTCGCGCTTAACTAAACACTAAACACTAAAACTAATCTTACATCACTAAGAGGGTGTTTGTGTTGGTGTGAATAAATGAGACAGAGACACTTTTTCACTTTTTAATGTCCAAACAAAAAACAAAAAATAGAGGTGTCAGATGGCAGCCTGATCCTCGGCTCCACCGCCCGATGTACTTACTCACTAGATGTACTATCACTAAACACTAAACCTAACCTAACACTGGCAGGTCGCGCTCTCTCGCACCCCGGGATCAGCCTCTTAGGTACTGCACGAGACTGCCGCTTAGGTAGGAGCCAACGATGGGCTTCAGTTAAAGGGACTGCTCGCACAGAGTGAAAGGGCGTTCCCCCGGGGCCACTAAAACACTAATACTAAAACTAATGTGGGGTGTTTGTGTCGGTGTGAATAAATGAGACAGAGACACTTTTTCAATCTTTAATGTCCAAACAAAAAAAGAAAAAAGAAGTGTTAGATGGCAGCTGCGGGTCTACGGGCATAACAACGTAGACCATCCATGTCGACAGCTCCACCGCCCGGTGTATCTTACACACTAAAAAACTAACCTAAAGCTGGCAGAAGGGTCCGAGTGGAGTGTGTGTGAATGTGGGGAGGGGGGAGGGGGGGACTTTCGGGAGGGGGAGGGGGGGGGAAGCAGAGTACATGTTCCCAAACGTAGCCACTAGAAATGACCACCAGGAAGCCTTCCACGACTCTGCAGTCCCCGGGGGGGGCTGTGTAGGTGGATGCCTCGGGGGGCAGAGCACGTGTTCCCAGAAGTAGCCACTAGAAATGACCACCGAGAATCCTTCCTCGACTCTGCCGCCTCCGACATGCACATTGGGACCCTCTCCGCCAAGTGCTGAAGTGCGGGTCGCTGATATAGACAAAAAAAAAAAAAAAAAAAAAAAAAAAAAAAAAAAAAAAAATTTCGGGAAAAAAAAAAAAAAAAAAAAAAAAAAAAAAAAAAAAATTTTTTTTTTTTTTTTTTTTTTTTTTTTTTTTTTTTTTTTTTACATATATATATATATGTACACACTGTATGGACGGATAGAGACAGACCGTGAGAGGAATGGACATTTACAAGACATTTGGAACAGGTATTTCAAATCACATTTATTTGAACAGGGAGCTGTGAGCATCGGAGGTATGAGAAAAAATTTTAATATAGTTATAAAACATTAATACACTTTTCAAACTGACATTTTAAGGATTTTTTTAAATGGTTCGCCCATTTGGTGGGGTGTGGTGTGAACCCTTTCAAACTATAGTTGTTATTCAAAGGGTAACAAATGTTTTGTTTATTCAGTTGAAAGCTTTCAAACTCATTATTGAAAACATAATATATTTTAAGGACATCATTTTATCCTTTCAAACTATCATTTTAAGATAAACACATATAATTTTTTAAAATGGCCTTTCAAACTATAGTTTCAAATTTTTCAAAATCATATCCAACTATAGTTAAAACATAATCCCTTTCAACCATTATTCACAACCTTTTAAGGATGGTGTACAACATAATGCAAATGAGAATAGACCCATTTTGAAAAATTCATCAAGAACATATTTGATTTAAATCTTTCTGATCCCACAGTTGAACCATACATTTCAAACTTTTGTGTTATTACAATAAGTATATAACAATTGTTTTCAAAAATGCTAGGGAAATTGAAAAATTCCATATTATTATTTTACAGTTTTCAAAAAGTTTAATCAAACAATTTACTTGTAATCGCCCCCAGTTGGGGTTTTGTTTATTCAGTTGAAAGCGGTCAAACTATAAAAACATTATATATTTTAAGGACCAATCCTTTCAAACTATAGTCATATAATTTTTTAAAATGGATGGGGAGCACATAATAAGAACATAAAATTGACCAATATTTTTTAAACCTTTCAAACTATAGTTTAAACATAATCCCTTTCAACCATTATTCACATTTTAAGGATGGTGTACAACATAATACAAATGAGAATAGACCCATTTTGAAAAATTCATCAAGAACATATTTGATTTAAATCTTTCTGGTCCCACAGTTGAACCATACATTTCAAACTTTTATGTTATTACAATAAGTATATAACAATTATTTTCAAAAATGCCAGCCCATATTATTATTTTACAGTTTCCAAAAGTTTAATCAAACAATTTAACTTGTAATCGGGGGTTTTGTTTATTCAGTTGAAAGCGGTCAAACTATAAAAACACCTTTCAAACTATAGTCATATAATTTTTTAAAATGGATGGGGAGCACATAATAAGAACATAAAATTGACCAATATTTTTTTAAACCTTTCAAACTATAGTTTAAACATAATCCCTTTCAACCATTATTCACAACCTTTTAAGGATGGTGTACAACATAATACAAATGAGAATAGACCCATTTTGAAAAATTCATCAAGAACATATTTGATTTAAATCTTTCTGGTCCCATAGTTGAACCATACATTTCAAACTTTTGTGTTATTACAATAAGTATATAACAATTATTTTCAAAAATGCCAGCCCATATTATTATTTTACAGTTTCCAAAAGTTTAATCAAACAATTTAACTTGGGATTTTGTTTATTCAGTTGAAAGCGGTCAAACTATAAAAACACCTTTCAAACTAGAGTCATATAATTTTTTAAAATGGATGGGGAGCACATAATAAGAACATAAAATTGACCAATATTTTTTAAACCACTATAGTTTAAACATTTTCTTATTAAAAACATTTTAAAGACCCTAAAAACATTCACCACATAAAGACAAAAAGACACTTACCTTCAATGGCTGCCGGGAGCGCAATGAACGGTCGACAGGGAACGCCAAGCCAGCCTCACGAGGTCGGTGACGTCACAAGCGATGCGATTGGCCAGGCGCGCCCTGCAAAGTAGGTCATCCGTTTAGAGAAATCGTTTTGCAAAGCAATCCTGTTCAACGTCTTTGGAAAGTAGGTCAGCCACTGCTAGTGAGAGAAGGCCTTGCAAAACCCATCACCTGGCCTGGCCTTGCAATGTAGGTCATCCATTGTTCCCATCCACGCCTGACCTGAATCGTTTGAAATAAAATGATGTTGAGCCTTTGCAAAGCAATCCTGTTCAACGTCTTTGGAAAGTAGATCAGCCACTGCTAGTGAGAGAAGGCCTTGCAAAACCCATCACCTGGCCTGGCCTGAATCTTTGCAATGTAGGTCATCCATTGTAAACGCATCGACGCCTGACCTGAATCGCTGTCGTTTGAAATAAAATGATGTTGAGCCTTTGCAAAGCAATCCTGTTCAACGGCCTGGAAAGTAGGTCAGCTACTCTTAGTTAGAGAAGGCCTTGCAAAACCCATTACCTGGCCTGGCCTGAATGTTTGCAATGTAGGTCATCCATTGTAAACGCATCGACGAACACCTGGCCTGACCTGAATGTAGGTCATCCATTGTGTCCCCATCAACGAACACCTGGCCTGACCCTTTGGCCTGACCCATCTTTGTAATGTAGGTCATCCATCTGTTTCAGTTCCCTTGTGTGAAACATATATGCAGTGGAGCAAAATGTAATCATAGGATTAATATTAAAAGAATAGAATACAAAGTATACGAGATGTTTACAGAGAAAGTTTTATGTAGATTTTTATTAAGTCTTGTCCAATCTAAGCGACGAGGTTTTTGGACGGTTTGGGGTCCCAGTGTTTACGATTTTTGGCTCATATCTCCCCTCCTAATGGGCCGATCTTCATAATCTGGACACCGTTGGATAGATCTCGAGTCACCCCACCCTGTAGGCTCCCTCACTTTGTTCACCGCCAGAGGGCGCCTTTCCTATTCCAATTTTTCACTATCTTTCTAAATGACCCTAGGATTTTCGCGTTTGTTCTTACCTTTTCTGTATTTTCACTCAACTAGAGTAACGCCATAGCATTTTTTCATTTTTGGCTCTTTTGGCGACCAGTGGAGCCAATTTTAATAGTGAACATGACCCATTTTAACTTACTGGTGGGTCTAATCCCAATTTTTACTTGCTTTTTACGCCTAGGACTTCTTTTTCACGCATTCTTCAAGTTCTATTCAGAATTTTATTGGTACCAAAATTTGGCGCCGTTTTATTGACAACTTTGAGTTTTTATGGTTTTTCGCTTATATCTCGGGCCCTAATAGGCCGATCCTCATAATCTGGATACCGTTGGAGAGATCTCGAGTCGGCCCACCCTGTAGGCTCCCTCACTTTTTTCACCGCCAGAGGGCGCTTTTCCTATTTCAATTTTTCACTATCTTTCTAAATGACCCTAGGATTTTCGCGTTTGTTCTTACCTTTTCTGTATTTTCACTCAACTAGAGTAACGCCATAGCATTTTTTCATTTTTGGCTCTTTTGGTGACCAGTGGAGCCAATTTTAATAGTGAACATGACCCATTTTAACTTACTGGTGGGTCTAATCCCAATTTTTACTTGCTTTTTACGCCTAGGACTTCTTTTTCACGCATTCTTCAAGTTCTATTCAGAATTTTATTGGTACCAAAATTTGGCGCCGTTTTATTGACAACTTTGAGTTTTTATGGTTTTTCGCTTATATCTCGGGTCCTAATAGGCCGATCTTCATAATCTGGATACCGTTGGAGAGATCTCGAGTCGCCCCACCCTGTAGGCTCCCTCACTTTTTTCACCGCTAGAGGGCGCCTTTCCTATTCCAATTTTTCCTTATCTTTCAAAATGACCCTACCACTTTCGCGTTGGTTGTTACTTTTTCTGTATTTTCATTCAACTAGAGTAACGCAATAGCATTTTTTCATTTTTGGCAGTTTTGGCGCCCACTGAAGCCAATTTTAATAGTGAACATGACACATTTTAACTTACTGGTGGGTCTAATCTCAATTTTTATTTGCTTTGTACGTCTAGGTTCACGCATTCTTCAAGTTCTATTCAGAATTTTATTGGTACCAAAATTTGGCGCCACAACTTCCAGTTTTTATAGTTTTTCGCTTATATCTCGGGGTCTAATGGGCGGATCTTCATAATCTGGATACCGTTGGAGAGATCTCGAGTCGGCCCACCCTGTAGGCTCCCTCACTTTTTTCACCGCTAGAGGGCGCCTTTCCTATTCCAATTTTTCCCTATCTTTCAAAATTATCCTAGCATTTTCGCGTGGGTTGTTACTTTTTCTGTATTTTCATTCAACTAGAGTAACGCAATAGCATTTTTTCATTTTTGGCAGTTTTGGCGCCCACTGAAGCCAATTTTAATAGTGAACATGACACATTTTAACTTACTGGTGGGTCTAATCTCAATTTTTATTTGCTTTGTACGTCTAGGTTCACGCATTCTTCAAGTTCTATTTAGAATTTTATTGGTACCAAAATTTGGCGCCACAACTTCCAGTTTTTATGGTTTTTCGCTTATATCTCGGGGTCTAATGGGCGGATCTTCATAATCTGGACACCGTTGGAGAGATCTCGAGTCGGCCCACCCTGTCACCGCCAGAGAGCCTATTCCAATTTTTCCCTATCTTTCTAAATGACCCTCGCGTTGATTGTCACTCAACTAGAGTAACGCAATAGCTGTACCAAAATTTGGCGCCACAGTTTAATGGTCATCCGTCAGAGTTGAATGAGATCTCAAGATTTAAAAAAAAAAAAAAAAAAAAAAAAAAAAAAAAAAAAAAAGTTTGGGATAAAAATAAAATATTCGACAATCATAATAAACAACAATAGAATATTTTTTAGGCTGTTGGATCACCTCCAACTACCCACTTATTTATTTTTCATCTACACAAGATTACAAAAGACTCACCCATGGATAGGTTTACACATGCTGAGGTCAAGAGGGGCTTCTTTCGACTGGACGCCGTGGCATATCGGCGGCGGCGGATAATGAGTATTCCAATGTTTCAGTTCCGTCAGGCTCTGGTAAAATTTGACCTGTTCTACTGAAGCCGGAGGGCTCACAACCCCTCCAGGGGTGGGGGTCACCGTGGTGGAGACGATCCATTCGTCCCACCACGTCGCCTTCTCTAAATCCTCGAAGGACACACTGTTCACAAAGTCCGCCAAGGGGTCGGGCATCACTAGGGGGGCAGGGGGTGGTGGCATCACAAAGGGGGAGAGGTCACTGGCAGGAGGCACAGGGTCACTGGCAGGAGGCAGCACAAAGGGGGAGAGGTCACTGGCAGGAGGCACCACAAAGGAAGACGGGTCACTTGTAGGAGGTAGCACAACAGGAGGTGGGACCACAAAGGGAGACGGGTCACTTGCAGGAGGCACAGTGGAAGGAGACGGTTCTGGACTGCTGATGTCCTCGTAGTCGGAAGCAGGCCTTTGCTCCTCGTCCGGCTGTCGGTCGTACACATAGGGAGTGGGCGGCGGACCCGAGGAGGTCGAAGGTTTGTCCGAAGAAGGTTGCGGGTCGTACACATAAGGAGTGGGCGGCGGAACGTAGGACCTTTTGCCCGATGACGTGTCCTCTTCGTCCGATTGCGGGTCGTACACGTAGGGTGTCTGCGGCGGATCGTAGCTGATCTTGGGCTTTTTGCGGGTCGAGTCGTCCTCCGACGTGCGACGGCGCTTTCGGGAGGCCGCTTCTGTTTTTCGGGGATCCAGCCATCCTTGCTTCGTGAGCCACTCTTCGTCTTGGGCAGGCACGACCGTCACTCGGAACAGTGTTTTCTGGATGGTGTAGAGCACGTATTCCAGTCCGGAAGCACAGTAATAGGTTTGGTTCGGTTGCAGTCTCCGAGCACTGTAGTCGTACTCCCGCTTCGCATGAAAGTGTTTCTCTTGGATGCCGAGGGGAGTCTTGCTGCGCACGAAATGGAACATGATCGGCGCCACATGGGTCTGGAGAACGTGGCCCGTGGCCGGCTTGACGGTGCGGTGGCCAAAGGTGAAGGCACTCTTCACCAGAAAGGTCCGACCCATCACAAAGCCTGTGCGAACGTCCGTGTTGCGTTTCAGGGACTGGTCGGGCACCCGCTTCAACTTGTTGTCGGCATACGTCCAAGGCTTGACGCGGGCGCCTTGGTTGCAGAGGGCGCCTTTCACCGTATCGGCGAAATGCTTCCGATAGTGCTGACTGTACTTCTGAACGTAATAATAGACTTTGTCGGCACTGGTCATGGCGATGATGAAGGGCGTCAAATCCGAGTCCTCGTGCAGATTGTTGTAGTTGGGAGTGGAGAGCGGCGTGAGAGCCGCCGACACCTCCGAAACCGTCTGCGGGAAGATATCCACGACTCTTTCCATGGTGAGAATGAGAGAGAAGGCTTCGTCGGAAGCGACTTTTGAAGACCCAGCCGTTGGGTCCTGCCATTGGTTAACTTCCTTCTCCCCCCATTGGGTGACCTCCTTTCCTCCCATTGGCGGATCCTTCCCAGCCATTGGCTGACCTCCTTTCCTGCCGTTGGCTCCACCCCCCCTGAAACTTGCTCAGTTGAAACTTCTCTCACCATCAGATGCAGTCATGGCGCTCTCTTACACAGGTTATCCCCCGCTCGACTGCACTTTCCTGATGCTGCGCACGCGAGACGGCCGGCTGTTTCTGCGGGCCGCGGACGTCGCCCGAGCTTGCGCCCGCAGTCGGACGCTGCTGTACGTGGGGACGCTGGAGAAAGATTTCGTCAGCGTGCAGAGGGACAGCCCGACCCTCGAAAAGACGGTCTACGGATTCGCCACGCTATCCACGCGAGACGTGCTGGGATGGCAATGGCCCACGGGCCGAGGACGGGTGGAGCACGCACTGTGGTTCGACCTGGAACACGCCAGACTCTTTTTGCCGAGGGAGATCTCGGACGCCCTGTTTCCTGAGGAGGGTGCAAAAACATTTTGTGATTTGGATGAAAACATTTTGTGTGAATAAACATTTTAGATGTGACATTTTAGATGTGACATTTTGGATGTGTTCAAAAAAACATTTTAGATGTATGCAAAAAAAAACATTTTAGACAAAAACATTTTGGATGTGTTAAAAAAACATTTTGGATGTCATTTTGGATGCTGTCAATAAATACTTTTTTCGACGAGTCCTGTGTTTATCTTTAAGGTCACAGAAAATTTTTTTTAGAACCAGATCGCAATCATCATGAGCGTTGTTTTCGATACACTTTAAGGGTGAGTCCATCAAAAAATATTTTATATTGTAATATATATATATATATATATATATATATATATATATATATATATATATATATATATAATTTATATATTTTAAAATTTCTTTAAACGTATTCTTTAAAAATTTCTTTAAACATTTAATATTTTAAAATTTCTGTGTGAAGCCGATAATAACGATATTCCACGTCAGACAGAAGATTTGAAGTAATTATGTGATTCATTGTTTTCATTTTCTGATACTGACATATTGAAAATATTAACACATTTTCTACTTTTTATCTATGATGGGTAAAAAAATAATACACTGGTTCACATTTAAAATGTTTTCTAATTTTGGATGACTTATATTTTAGCATTTCTCTAAATGTTGAAGGTTTGGAGTATAATTTCTATGTGGATCAGATGTGTTCAGGGCAATGTCCATTTGAGTTTTGAAGCAATCATGTGACTCATTGTTTTCATTTTCTAATACCAATTCGGTAATTAATAAATAAATAAATAAATAAATAAATAAATAAATAAGGGATTTTGAGTATAATTTCTATGTGGATCAGATGTATTCAGGGCAATGTCCATTTGAGATTTGAAGCAATCGTGTGACTCATTGTTTTCATTTCCGATTTGATAATAAATAAATAAATAAATAAGGGATTTTGAGTATAATTTCTATGTGGATCAGATGTATTCAGGGCCATGTCCATTTGAGATTTGAAGCAATCGTGTGACTCATTGTTTTCATTTACTAATACCGATTCGGTAATAAATAAATAAATAAATAAATAATATAATAAACATTGAAGGTGGGATAATTTCTGTGTGGAATGTCCATTTGAAAAGAGATGACTCATTGGCCCTTTCAAAAGGGACCAGGTGCATGGAACCACCTGGCCATCACACGGGCATTGTTCAACGGCCCTTTGAAAAGGGCATTGAGTTTGTGCATTCAACCATGAAGCCTTTCAAAAGCCTCTCTCCAAAGGAAACCAGGTCGATGAGGCATTGAGTTTGTGCATTCAATCATGATAAATGGGTCACCCCGGGATGACAAGGAAGCATTGTTCAAGGGAGGGATTGGGGTCACGCAAGCGGTCAACCATGAAGCCCTTTCAAAAGGAACTAGGTCCCCGTGATGACTCATTGGGGTCACGCAAGCAGCAGCTGTCGCTTTCCAGGCCAATCTCATTCAACCATGAAATGGGGTCACGCAAACAGCAACTGTCGCTTTGGATGAGGTGATGCAATATTTCCGAGACACACCGTAATATAGACTTTAAAAAATTCTACGAGTGTCCCGGCGCTAAATTCTTTTTACCAGCGACTGTACTCTATTTAATGAAATTTGCTTTCAATCGAAATTTTTTCAGCTTGATATTATTTTTAAAAAAATAATTAAAACGAGACATTTCCCCATTGAATAACATTGCGGAAGCTGGAGAGAAGGAAGGATTGCACGCTGGCGCCCTCTGTAAACATTAGAAAACAACATCACAAAATTTCAGCATTACCTTCTTCTCCTATTAAATATTACTCCGTGGCTAACAGTAACATTTTATAGGTAGGTAGGTTGGAACTGAGCTTTTTGCTATGCCAACACAGGCAGCTTAAGCTCGAAAGACGCAATCAGGAGAGGAAGGCCAGAGCCTGGACCAAGATTAGATAAGGGTAGGTTTGAAGAACTGTATAAGATGAAGAATGAATTGGGGAGAACTAAAAGCAGCAGTCATGAAGTTGTCATAAGAGGAATAGGTATTGACATTTAGAGCAGATAGGAGATTGCGCCGAGGAATGTTTAGACGAGGACAATGTAGAAGAATATGTTCCGGCGTCTCATGATCGTCGCAGAATCTACAGAGCGGAGAGAACGAAAGTTTGAGGCGGTATAGCTTTTAGTGAGTAATGATTGTTTTGGATCTCCAACGAGCCATAGTAACGTCCATCATCCGGGAGGGAGACCAGTTGGGAAAGTTCCTGGTTAAGGAAAGGTGAGGGAAAGAGGTCACGTAATCGCAGTTCAACCAGGCATAGTCGTTTTCGATAAACCAGGCATTCCTGACATGCGTCCGCAGATCTTCCGGAGAAATCCAGGGAGGAGAGTAGCAAGTGTACGGGCCATTGTTGGCGAGTTCATCGGCCTGCTCGTTCGGGTAGATTCCTTTGTGACCCGGGAACCAAATAAGGATAATCTTTTGGTCGTGAAGGTTGCGAGCGTGTATAACGGATAGAAGGAAAAGAATGACCCTTTGGATATTGAACCGACCAAGCGCTAAGCGCATTAAGAGCTGAAAAACTGTCGGATAATACAAAAATATTGGAGAAGCCGGAAGGAAGTCTGGAGAGAGCGAGGCAGATGGCCAGGGCCTCAGCTGTAAAGACGAAGTTAAGATGCGGGACCAGAGAAGCAAGCGAATCAGAGGACTCTATGTCGATGGCCGTAATCGCAGTCCGATTAGCATCTTTTGATGTGTCTGTGGCGAAAACTGAGCAAGGGGAAGAGAGGAGCGCAAGCTGCACCAAGCTTCAACAATATCATGACCAGAAATAGCCGTGTTCTGAAACGACAGGCCTTGCGTAATAACCTGAAAGTTCAACGTATTAGGGAGAGGGGGGCAAGAGAACTGGATTACTTGACTGAGGGGACAATGGAGGGAATCCTGCAATTCTTGCAAGGGTTTCCACCACTTCCACTCTGTAGGCTGGGAAGTCAGTGAAGATCGCACGAAAGCTCCGAGACGAAGGCCAGGAGGCGAAGCAAGCAGCCGAAGCAGGAATTGTTTAGTAAGTAGAGAGAGACGACTGGTGATACTTGGGACCGCAGCTTCACGACGGAGGACAGGAATTGGGGTCCACCGAAGAAGACCAGTAGAAGTTCTGATGGCAGCATTGTAAATTACTTCAAGTTTTCGGAGGGAGGTTGGAGGAGAATCGAAGAAACGTGGAGCACCATATTCCAGAAGACTGCGAATGAGAGCATTGATGATCTTAATCAGGTGGGTTGCTGTTGATGCCTCGCGAGCGGCCAGCAACAGCTTTCACATAGTTAAGCCGACGGAGGGCTTTAAATTTCAGAGTAGCAAAATGAGGGGAGAAGGTGAGGGTGCGCGTGAACCAAATTACCAGAATTTTTACGTGGAGGCTCCAAGAGATGTTTAAGCCTCACAGTTTTAACGGAGGACCAGGGTCTCTGCAGCGGGTGAAGTTTATAGCAGAGCATTTGTGCGGTGCAATAGTGAGCATGTTAGAGACACACCAAGTTTGGATTCTGCTGAGGGTATCCTGGAGTTTGCGACGAGACCTCTCTTCGTCAGGACCGAGAGCGTAAACAAGAATGTCATCAGCGTATATAGTCATATAGACAACATCCTCCAGAGTCTCTGCAATATCAAGCAGGTAAACAATAAAAAGAAAAGGAGAAAGTACCGAGCCTTGCGGGACCCCTTTGGAGCAAAGACCGAGCTGAGAAAGGACTTTCCAACGAATTTGGATCTGCCTGTGGTTCGTGAAAGAGGCCAGCCAGAGGCCCATTTTTCCCCTGATACCATGGCAGGCAAGCTTATAGGCGAGAATGTCAGGTTGAATGGAGTCATAGGCGGATTTGATGTCCAAACTGACGGCGGCTGCAAACCAGTGGTTGGACCTGGCAGTCGAGATGTCATGGAGGAAAGTACAGAGAGCCATGGTACAGTCTCCCGTAGGAATAAAACCGAAATGATCCCCATGGAAAAGCTTCCGCTGTCCAGCCCAAGAGATGAGCCTGCGAAGAATCATGCGTTCAAAGAGTTTGCAACCTACTGAAGTAAGAGCGATCGGGCGATAGGAGCTCACAAGATGGGAAGGCTTGCCAGGTTTGCATATGGGGACAATTGTCGCCAGCTTCCAGGAGGGAGGAAGGTCCCCAGACTCAAAAGGGCGGTTGAAGATGTCTAGTAGGGATTGCAGATGATTAATGGAGAGGCTTTTCAAGAGTTTCAGAGAGATTCCATCCGCACCAGGGGTAGTCGGGCGAGGGTGCCGAAGGGCATGCGTCAGTTCGTCGTAGGAGAAGAGGGCGTCAAGATCTTTATCGCTTTCACCTAAGTCGTAAGGGATGATACGCTCTTGTTCAGTCTTTGAGAAGTGAAGCAGGAAGGCTTGAGCTTGGAAGGAGGTAGAGATGCAAGGCTTTCAAAACCCCAGGTTTTTCCCCGGAAAAAAACCGGTTTTTTCCCCTGGGAATTTAAGGCAAAATTGGGAATTTTGAAATTTCCCCAAAACTGGGAATTTTGAATATTTTTATAACTTTTGTTAATTATTTAGCCTCCGATCTTTAAATTAACTTCAACTTTAATTCCTGCATAGATTTTCTTTTCGATTCCCTTTCCAGCTAATTCGACCATCTTCGATGTTTATTCCAAAAACGAAGAAAATAATTATAATTAATGCGGTGCTAACACAAACAGTAAGTTTCTGTCCTTATTCAGCAATATCATTTTGTTACGCTCTTGAGATATCCTTTCCATTCTTAATGAGAATTAATAACATTAAATTTTTTTAAATTCATAATTGGTTTATGAATGTACTATGAAACAATTAGAGAATTGGACTTAAGAGTTTAGGAAACAAAAACTCAACTAAATTCAAGTTTCATTAAACTTAAGTGAAGCATTTAAGAAATTAGTTTGTTACCTGATAATTTTTAAATTGTTCTTTTTTTTTTTAATTACAACAAAGAAAAAAAAAAAAAAAGAAGAAGAATTCTTAAATTTAATATGTTTTAGGGAAATATATAAGTAATTCGAAAAATTTCCCTACTTGTGTTAGAAATGCAGAAACTTTATATATATATATATGTATAAAAATCAGGAAAATGTTACAAAAATGTCCAGGAAAACAATATGTATATAAATTTTTATCAAAAAATTTTCATTGTAGGAAATTTAATATCAATTTTTTACAAACTCTAATAAGAAATATTTATGAAAATAACTTGTAAAAGAAACTATACCACTGTAGTAATTGCATAAAATGCCATCTCTTCTTTCTAAAAACCACTTCATTATTTTAAATAATTCTTTAGTTTTAGTATATAATAGAAATTTTTAAAGAACTTTTCAAATCTTAATTATTTCTTTTTTCAAACTATTATAGGATTATGTACATTGCTTTCCTTAATTCTTCAGCTTGTATAATATGGAAATTGTATCCAACATTGTACTGATACATTTATCTTAAGTGCTAATTTAATAAAGAAAGCTTAAGTTTCTTTTAAAATTTTGATTTGGCTGCTGTTCTGATAAATTGAAAATAAAATGACAAATTAAAATAATGTTATAAGCTTATCAGTATATCAAAGTCCTTAAAATTGCCATTTATATTAAGTAAACAACTTATTATATGCTTTAAAGATTTCTAATTTGTTTTTTCCCCGCAAAATTCCCAAAGTTCCCAAATTTTCCAGTTTCTTCCCCAAAACTCCCGGGTTTCTTCCCTTGGTTTTAAATTCCCGGGTTTTTTGCATCTCTAGGAGGAGGCCGAAGCAAGGGGTGAAGGATTTCTTATAATGTTGCAGTGGCGTATCGTGGATGACGTTTTGGGTATGCTCCATACGGGTTGCTAGAAACAGCTCGTTATCAGGAAAAACTCATTCTCCTGATTGGCTGTTGCAATGTCGTCATACCTACATTATTTCTTGAAATAAGGAAATTAACCAATGAGATGACTGAATATCCATTTTAAATGTACTGTTTCTAACCACCCGGCTAGAGAATACCCAAAACGTCATTCACGACACGTCACTGTAATGTTGTAACCCTGGACAGTGTTTTTATTAGACAGTCTTTTGAGGATCTTGAAGATTATCTTGCTGGAGCTACAGTTGCGGCACAGATTGTCCCAAAAACGCCGAGAGGCCTGCTTTAGTTAACGACGAAGCTTGGCGGCGTACTGTTTGTATATGAGCCAAACGTCCCTGGAACAGGTGGATGCTTACGCTTTTGGGCTAATAAGTGGTAACATGTGGTGTCCCACCAGAGGCAGCTGGGACGATAGGGACTACGTTGATAAGTTTGATTGGCGACGATAGCTTGAGAGCAGGCATTTTCAAAGTCTTCGTAAGACTGGTTGGGAAGTTGGGCAAGGCTGTTGATAACGGCGCCTGCTTTGGACCAGTGAGTGCGCCGGCGATTATGATCGGAGTCGGAGTCAGAGAGATTGGAGATGAGAAGGATGGGGTAATAATCGGAATCGTAGACACCAGGGGGAATGTAAAACTTGAATAAAGGGAAGAGAGAAGGTGACATCAGGGTGAGGTCACTGAGCTGAAGAACAACTGGAGGAAATGTTAGACCGGTTTTCGAGGGCCGTTTTTTGAAGGTTTGTCTTCCGAGCGTTGCATGGCAAAAAGCATTTGATATATTTATATTTCAAAGTAAAATTGTGTAAAGGTTGTCTGTTCAAACAACCATATGCTAAACATAACATTACAATTTTAAATTTTAATTCTTTAAAGATTATAATAGTAATAGATGACCCGACAAATGTTGCTTGCCATGCAAGGCAAGCGAACGATTGCAGAAAAACTGGCACGCACGAACACTGTGTAAAAGTATTGGAAGCATTTGCTCCAGTTGTTCTTCAGCTCAGTGGGTGAGGTCCAGAAGAGATGAAGAGCCACTGGAACTGGAACGAGTCGGGGAGTCAAGGTTCAAAATGCACAAGTTTTGTGCGCTGATCCACTCGAGCATTTGCTGAACTCTGAGGGGAATGGAAGGGTGACGATTTAAGAGGTTTATGTTAAAGTCGCCAAGGAGAATAACTGAAGAACCCTGCGAGGTGATGACATCAGACAGCCAGTCTTCGGGAAGAATCCCGGTAGGAGAATAAATGTTTAAGATCAAAGTCCAAGTATGATGAAAGAAGACGTTAACTCCTAGTGCTCCGAAATCTTGGATAGGACAGGGGGGAGGATCAACTTTGAAGGAAGCAAACGAAGAGTGGACAGTGGTCAGAAGCCCACCCCTACGGAGATCAGCCTATTAGCTCTGTAAATAGTCATATGGGGGGAAAGAAACAGTGTCTGTAGGGTTAAGAAAAGTTTCTTGTAAGCAGATCATATTAGCATTTAAAGCTGGTGAGACCTTCAGCCAGTGGCCATTCGAACGAAAACTACGACGATTCCACTGCAACAGGAATGAAGAAACACTCATAAAAAGAACGAAGAAAAAAAGAGGGAACTCAGAAAACGAAAAAAAAGAAGAGAATGGCTATGAGCAGAAAGTCCTGAACACAGAGATTAAGTCCCTGGCGGAATGAGATTGACCGGAGGGTGAAACCCAGAAACACCTTGGGAATCTGATATCGTAATGTCCATAGGACAAGTGTCCTTTTGGTTGGGCTCCATGGTACGAGGTTTTTTACTTCGGAGAATCTCTGAAAGCACAGAATCAGTTGATTTTTGCACTTTTTTAGTTTGAGATTCCTGAATGCACTCCAGGAGTGATTGTGTGCCGGACAGGAGCATAGTTTGAAATGAGTTTGTGAGCTCCACGCACATCGCCTGAACCATTTTTGTAAACTGTGAAGTAATTTCATGGAGGGCTGATTCCATGTCTGTTCTGGTGACGACAGCGGGAGGGGGGCAAGTAACCACAGATGCAAAGGACCTGTTAGACGAGACTTCCTTGTCAACAAAGCGACGCCGTGCCTCGCTGAGAGACAAGTGGTTTTGACGCGAATTTGGAAAGTTCCCACTCCTCAGAACTTTGGCGACAGATGCTTGGCGCGGAACGGCATTTTGTGACAATAAATATGAAATGTGGTAACTAATCATTGATTGAATCAAACCTG
Source organism: Salticus scenicus (assembly GCA_963930645.1). Classification (NCBI taxonomy): domain Eukaryota; kingdom Metazoa; phylum Arthropoda; class Arachnida; order Araneae; family Salticidae; genus Salticus; species Salticus scenicus. The sequence continues at coordinate 37,618 of CAWVNO010000425.1, forward strand.
GCAGAATGAATCAAGAATGAATGAATCATCGATTCACATCCACCGTACTTGCATTCGTATCGTAGTATAAAATTAAAACATTTTGTTTAATGAAAAAAATAATTTTCTTCACATTTAATTGAATGAAAGGCGATTATTTTACAGAAGACATTTTTTTCTTTTATTTTTAAAATGTGCTAAATAAAAATACAAGTTTATTACAGATAACTTTTTTTACCAATATATAAACCTATCATAATAAATTTCAAGACTAATTTATTAACTTTATCATTCAATATTTTTTTTATTCAATATAAATTATTTTTATTCAAATAAATTAATTTATACTTTTACATATTTCTTCTGAAGTATTCTTTCTTTCTGTCTCGTTTTCGTTAAGGGAAAAAAATTGTAATCCTTGGTAAAGTAATGATGTACTTAAGTAATTACCGAGTAATTACAAACATAAGTAATTAAGTAAAATGTTTGTTAGGTAATGTTAATTTTGATTAATGCAGATTTTTTTTCTTTGCCTAACTCTGAAATTAAGTATAGCATGCACAGTTTTATTTATTAAGCTCGATTAATTTTTAAAATAGCAACACATTGATTTTCTTCTATTTACTTATTTAGATTAATAAATAAATAAGGCTCACTTTCTAAAAATTGAACTAATTCAAATGTTTGTGCAGGTATAGATTGATTACATTGATAATATGATTAATTGCATGTATTATAATCTCTTCCTTTGAATGAAATTTCTAATTATTTTTATGTAAATGATTTTTAACTCAATTTATTTCAGTATTAATCTTGTTTTAGTAAAAATGAACTATGTCCAAACATTTAAAAGTATTTATATAATCTTAATATATATATATATATATATATATAGCAAATATATATATATATATATATATATATATATATATATATGCTCCAAATTGCTTCACGGTGAAAAAATTTCAGAGGGAGAGACTAGACTTGAGTACAAAAAAAAAACATTTTCTGCAATTTTGGAATTTCGGATTTTTAAGGGGGTAAAAATGATTTTTGGAGGCAAATTTAGAAAATACGCATTTTTTAATTAAGCCTCGCTTTCCCAACATCAAGGCGTTACTGCAGAAAAATCGCTTTCAGGTGCCGCTTGGCATGTTTGGCGAAAATCACCAGCACAGCAGCTTTTTGTATAATTTAGAAGTTGCAACATTCCACTGGTTATGTTTGCTATCTCTGACGAATTAGCGCACTTCTTGAATGACGCGGGCGTAACTAAATTTCACTTCAAAATGGGGTCAAAATGATTCCATCTTGGGAAAGCGAGGGTTAAACTTTACCAATAATAGCACAAATATATAGAAAACCACTAAGAGTCAACTTCAGGATATTTCCAAAAAATCATTATTGGTTTTCTTCAATTTTCGATTTTGGGGAGGAGTTACGAGGGGGCAAATTCAAGTCCCCCTTTTAGCACTAAATTTGTCCGGGGAAATATATAGAATCACAAATTTTAGTGTGTGTCTTATTTATGTGTGCCTGACACCTATTGTAACGGGATTTTGCGAAAGTTCCCAATTGGGGGGGGGGGCAATAAACCTGTTTCCAAGCATAACTTTGCTTCAAATTATCTCAGCAAGATTAATTTTATGTGTCGGTTGTTTATGCCTTCCCAACACGCACTGTAAAGGGATTTTTACGCAATTTCTTCCTCCCTCCTTTGCAGGTGGATAGGGAGGCAAAAATATGTTTATAAGAGTAACTCCGCTCCAAATTATCTCAGGATAGTGATTTTTTAACATGTCGATTGGTTATGCGTTCTCAAGACATATGCTACAAAGAGATTTTGTAAAATTCCCCATTATCCCCCTTGGGGTTGGAGAGGAGAAAACATGTTTCCAAGTGCAAATCTGCTCCGAACTATCTTAGGTGATTTTTTATGTGCGGGCTGGTTATGAGTTTCCAACACGCACTATGAAGGTATTTTGTGAAATTTCTCCTTTCCTCCCTTTAAGGGTGTTGAGTAGGGGGCAAAAGCACCTTTTAAAGTGTAACTGCTCCAAATTACATAGATACCAAGTCTACTGTTTTTGGCGGGGACTTCAAACTGAAAAATTTTTATAGCTGATTTTAGCATGGCTACCTGCGATCCAATAGCGGCTGTTCAGACAAGGCGAAAAGACCGTACAACGAGAACTTACATATTTTACCGCTACCCAGCAATTGGCGCTGTATACAAGTCTCAGTTTCGCCTGATTTAAAGGTCTAGTCATAGGAATAACATTATACAGAAGCATTTGTAATTAACGCTGTAAACTCATTAAAATGCCAAAAATTTTTTTTTAATATGCATAATAATTAATACCAGGGCATGTAGAATTATATGTTTGTTTGTCAGAATGTTTGCACCACAAAACATATAACAAAAAAAAAAAAAAAAAAAGAAAAATCGTTTCTTCATCGCTAATTTAAAGGTCCGGTCATACGAATAACATTTTATATATGCATTTGCAGTTCACGCTAGAATCTCATTACAATGTCGAAAATTTCTTTGAATGGGCATAATAATTACAACAATGCATGTAGAATTATACATGTTTGTCAAAATCTTTTCGTCAAAATGTTTTCATAAAGAATACAATAAAAAGATCGTTTATTCATCGTGATATCCGCGCCCTTTAATGATGATTTGAAATACTAATGCCTAATAATAATTTTTTAGAACCATTCCTTTGTAATAAACGAATTAAATTCGAAAATACTATATACATATTTAATGATGAAATAGAGTGCATTTTAGTATTTTTCTGTAAAGGCAAGGGAATTTTTTTTTTTTTTTAAATCGTGTCAAAATATGAGCATTTTGAAACATCTGATACCATTTTGTGATAGTAAATGTTTTAAAAATATATATCTTTGTTATTTATTGCATTAGAGTTATGAAAATTTGCATAAGTATATGAAAATTTCTTGAAAACTATCTAAATAAAAAAATTATATATATATTAATTTTTTTTCAATACTCTCTGTTTATTAATTTATAATTTCTTTTTTTTTTACTGGATTTTGCATTATTACAGTTTTTAACAATATATTCTAAACTTACTTCGATATTACTTTGTGGATTCTTTGATTTATATATATATATATGCATAATTGAATGTTTGAATGCTGAAATTTAATTCAAATTTTTAACATTCAAGTATAAAAAAAAAGCTTATTGATGAATACACCATACTTAGAGCATATTATTAAACTGTAGTAGAGAGGATGTGCCCGGTTCGACCCCTGGTCGCACTCATTGACCTAGCCGTTAGGAGTTTTCTGTGGTTTTCTCCAAAACTAAAAAAATACAGACTGGGACACCCTCCCCCTTACAAAGAGCCACACGGAGAGCATTACACCCATAGGCCTAGGACCCTAGTGTAATAATCAGCCTTAAGCCACACAACCACTTCATTTTAAATTCTAGTACTTTAAAATCGAGCAAAGTAAAGAAAAATTAGTTAGCAGGAAACATTTTTAAAATATTAAAAATTTTGAATTTTATTTAATTTAAATAGTCCTTCTAAAATTTTAATATATGTAATATCGTTTCATTGAAATGCGTATGCATGCAGATTTTTAATAATTCTGAGATTAGGTGAAAAAGAAGAAAAAAAAAAGTCTATAATGACTGAAAATGAACTCAAGGTATCTCAAAACATATATAAAATTTCAAAGTCGGATTTTTGACATGATTACAATATTTTCCTTAAATATGTATATACGGAAAGTAAAAATTATTATAATGTCCACAATTTTTCGTTTTCATTTGTGTACTATTTTAGAGTTGTTATTCCCAAATAAAGATTTATTACTTTAGTATATGTTGAGAAGTTAAAAAAGTTATATAAAACTATGTTAGAAAATACTTTTAATTTTGAAGAAAATCGAACTATGAGAATTCGGTATATCTATACGATTTAAGGTCTCCTGAATTCATTTTTACTTTCCAAACATATACTATGTAAGATAAATATTGTACCCATGAAAAAAATAATCCACTGTGGGTTTTTGGTATATTTATACGTTTTGTGGTCTCCTGAATCCATTTTTCTGTTTTTATAAAGATATGTGTATGTATCTGAGTGAACACAATAGCATTTAAATACTTTATCCAATTACTATATTTCACTGCATATGTATAATGATTATATATATGTGTGTGTAAAACAGTAATTAAAAAGAAAAAAAAATTAAAGGAATTTTTTGGTGTGAGTACAAGAAGCAGATATAATTAACTAACAAACTGTTTTGCTACTAGGGATAATGTAAATATAATTTTTTTTTACTATCCCGCATTTAAGCAAGTATTGGAAAAGATCGCGAATAAATCAGAATGGCTGGATCGACGATCGCAACATGGCTTTGAACCCGGCGTCTCCCTTCTACCAGCTTGAGGAGCAGAACCTTTCAGCCACAAGTGGAGCAAAAAGATAGGGGGGGGGGAAATTAAGAATAAATTAGCAGGGAGCATTAGAACTTCTTTTCCCAAAACTTTTTTAAATATTTATTTATTTATTTTTGGAATAATTTTCAAGAAATGTCAGTATAATAATTATTAATGAGTTTCATTGCATATGTATAATAAAAATATCTAAGACAATTATATTTTTTTATATTTATAAAAAAGTGAAAGTAAAAAAAAAAAAAAAAATTAATGTGCGTACAAAATGTAGATATTATAAATAAAATAAAATAAATAAATATAATGTCTATAATTAGTGACTTTTTTTTATTTAATCTTAATATATATAAATCTCGTGTCACAATGTTTGTCCTCAATGGACTCCTAAACCACTTAACCGATTATAATAAAATTCGCACACCATGTGCAGTTCGATCCAACTTGAGAGATAGGATAGTTTAAATCTCAAATTATAGTCGCAATTTTAATTTATTGCTAATTATTTGTCTGTTATTATTTGACAGTCACAATTATCTGTTAAATCCAAATGATTCTAACAGATGTCGATACCTTTCGACTGGGTTGAAATGAAAGCTGAAATATATTTGGTGCTGCCATCTACACAAAGAATCTTCAACTTTTTAACCTATTAATAAATTTCGTATAATTCAATTATTTCCACTTAACAGATGTCGATACCTTTCGACTGGGTTGAAATGAAAGCTGAAATATATTTGGTGCTGCCATCTACACAAAGAATCTTCAACTTTTTAACCTATTAATAAATTTCGTATAATTCAATTATTTCCACTTTTTAAATTTTTTGTGTTAGCATAGCCGGCCACGTGTTACTTAGACTGAAGTGTAAATTGAATTCATATTATAATGAAGATAATACAGTGAAATTAATCCTGTTTTTTACTTATTTGTGCTTCATTGATCAAAACTTTATAATTTAATATAATATATATATATATATCTTTATATATGAAATTTATTATGTTTGTCCGCGATGAACTCCTAAACTAATGAGCCGATTTTAATCAAATTTGGACACTGTGTGCAATTTGGTCCAACTTGAGAGATAGGATAGTTTTTATTGCAAAATTCGCCTCCCAAAAGGGGGGGGGGGGAGGGGCCAAAACGTGATTTCACAAACAAACAAACAAACAACAACAACCAAAAAAAAAAAAAAAAAAAATAGAAATGCAGATAGACTGTTCAAAATTGGTATAGAGAGGTTTTAGAGGCCTGCAAATCGAATGAGGATATTTTCGAAAGTGTAAAGTTATTAAGAGGGGCGGGTAAGGGGGCGGAGGGGCAAAAAAATAAAAATAGAGTTACATCGCTAAAAATTGGTACATAGAAGTTTTTGATACGTACAAATCGATTGCAGATATTTTCGAATTTGTAAAATTATTAAGAGGAGCGGGAAAGGGGGGGGGCAGAGGAGCAAAATATAAAAATGGAGTTAGATCATTCAAAATTGGTGCATAGAATTTTTGATACCAACAAATCGATTGCGGATATTTTCGAATTTGTAAATTTATTAGGAGGGGCGGGAAGGGGGGCAGAGGGGCAAAAAATAAAAATATAGTTAGATCGTTCAAATTGGTGCATACAGGTTTTTGACACCTACAAATAAACTGTAGATATTTTCGAATTTGTAAAATTATTTAGAATAGTGGGAGGGGGGAGGGCAAAGGGGCAAAATAGTAGAAATAAGAGTTAGAACTTTGAAAATTAGTATTATTAAGTTTTAAGGCCCGATAAATCGATTGCGGATATTTTCGAAAGTATAGAGTTATTAAGAAGGGCGGGAACGGTGGATGAAGAAACGGTGCGCATGGTTTGCGCAGGTATACACTGCCGCAGGCAGTGGGGGTCCGAACAGATTATTCCACCAATGAGAGAAGATTTTTTTGTATTTTATATCATTTTCCTTTCGATAATATATGGATTCATTATGAGTGTCGAACATTTTTCCCGATCAGATTTTTTTTTTCTCTTTTTTTTTCACATGTTAAAAATTAATGCAATTTTGAGAATTCTTTAATTATAGTGAATCATTTAAAAATAGGGACCAGCGAAGCGGGCTAAGTCTGCTAAGATCAAGGATGTTATCAAGGATGGTCTTTATTCGTAAATAATAATTTTAATATATTGAATATTTTACTACATTATAATTCAACGTATAACATAGCCACAGCAACGCGTGGCCGGGTCTGCTAGTATATATATATATATATATATATATATATATATATATACGTATATACATGATCTATTTTATTATTATTATTATTTGTTTATTTTAAATTTGTTAAAACATTTTTAGCAGAAAAATTTTAAATATAGAAATAAATGCAGAAATAAATAATTATTTATCTACAAATAATCTTCTTGAAACATTCTTCATTTGTAGCAAACAGTTTTGTGCATTAAAAGATAGTTTTAATAAAAATAATTCGTTAAATTGTCAAAAAGTTTCTTGCGCAAGTAAGTACATATCCCAACTACAAGACGTGTAACCATCGCACCAAGCGTAGAAGAGAGTAACTATGCCTTGTAGGGTGTTTCTATTGTTCAAGATCGCGTCTGGACAGCCGCTATTCTATTGAATCGCAGGGAACCATGTACACATATAGGCATACCTTCATCATTTAAAAAAATGAAAAATGAATTCAGGAGACCTCAAAACTCACAGAAACACTAAAATGTCAAATTTGAATTTTCCATGATAGCAGTATTTCTCTTACTCTCTTGATCGGAATTTAACTTTATGTTTTCTTCCATCATCCGTAATTTTTTTAAGTTAGCGAATGGCTCTTTTTTTTAATCCTCCACATTACTTTTGTTAAAAGAGCCTCCTTTTGTTAGCCTCCGGGCTAGTAAGGGGCGTTAACCATTGTACGGTTATTAACCCTTTGCGCTCGGCATATTTTCCGTAAGACACGCCTTTTGGCGTTCCTTTGAAACGTCACACGTATAGTTTCCAACTTACTACTTTTTAGCTACCGAAAAATTGTAATGTAATTTGTTGTATTTTACTTCATCATTAAATAGAATAAATCTTTCTGTTAAAATTTTCCGGTAGCATAAAGGTGGCCAATTGTTACACGTTTTAGAAAAATAACATTTCATTTGCAGAGGAACACCTAAGGCGTGGCTCGATTTTTTAATGTCCACTTAGAAGGGATATACGAGCGATAAGGGTTAATGAGATGGTTGGCAAGTATGCATAAGCGATTCCACCAGCCATTACCCATGCATATCTGGTAATATTAATAATTTATTCCGGTGTACTCTTAGCCTCGCCGTTTTTTCCCACCAGTCGGATTTTAGAGAAGTTTTCTTCAATCTGTAATTACGATTAAATAAGAACCATATATTGTGTTCTCACAATATACTAGTGTGAAAACAGTGTGGGGCTAACCGTATTCCGGAATCAATTATAAATATTACCAGGTATGCCCATGTTCGGATAAACATAATGTCTCATTGGGCGGAGTAACTCGTAATTGAGTGATGCTTATTTGACAATTTACATAGAACCTTGGTAGATATTTAGGAAGATATTATGCAGGATTTAATAAAACTATAGAATTCGTTCACAAGCGACGCATTATTGAAATATCAGTGTCCTAACCGAGCAGAATAAGTTTAGTGCAACGTCGCGCGTGGTCTGAAGGCGATTTCAATGGAAACACGAGTGGCAGTCAGTGTTTTAACAGAAATGCCCCTTACGGTTAAGGGTAGTTGAACATTTATTTCTACTTACCTGTGGAACGTATGCTGAGTAATTTGTTTTAAAATTAAGTACATTCAAAATAGTTTTTAAAAACATACTAGATTAAGGCGAAAGATATTTTTTTTGTTTAAAATAAAATATTGGAATTTACTTTTATCAAATTATCAAACTAGACTCTATAATTCATAGAGATAGAAATTTATAAACAGAACAAAAAAGAATAATGGTTCCATCATTGTTTCAAATAAGCTCATTAATAACAGATTTTTTAAAATATACTAATAACATAGCTGCTGCCAATTTCAATTTATTCCAGGACATTGTTAGCTCCGCCTTTATTTAGCACCACTTTATTTTTAGAATATTTTTCTTCAATATATAACTACGATACCATAAGAAAATTTTACTCTTAAAAAAAAGTGATATGGAGTAAAGGCAGAGCTAAAAATGCTCCGGAATAAATTAAAATATTGCCAGTTATGCTAATAATAAAAGGCTAAATTTATGCGATATTTACTAGGTCTATCCTCACAGGGATTAATTTGAGTGACATTACTAATAGGCTTAATGATCACTTTATTTAACTAAGAAAATGGAATGCTACTTACATTATATTATTAGTTAATGGCTTTAAATAAAATATTAATAAGGAAAAAAGAAATGTAGTTTGCATAAACTATAAAAACTTTCCAACTGTTACATCTTTTGATTTCAATGTATTTTATCTCCATGATGTTACCTTTAAATTCATTTTGCTTTTTATTTTACTAATATTATTATGCTAATAATAAAAGGCTAAATTTATGCGATATTTTACTAGGTCTATCCTCACAGGGATTAATTTGAGTGACATTACTAATAGGCTTAATGATCACTTTATTTAACTAAGAAAATGGAATGCTACTTACATTATATTATTAGTTAATGGCTTTAAATAAAATATTAATAAGGAAAAAAGAAATGTAGTTTGCATAAACTATAAAAACTTTCCAACTGTTACATCTTTTGATTTCAATGTATTTTATCTCCATGATGTTACCTTTAAATTCATTTTGCTTTTTATTTTACTAATATTATTATGCTAATAATAAAAGGCTAAATTTATGCGATATTTTACTAGGTCTATCCTCACAGGGATTAATTTGAGTGACATTACTAATAGGCTTAATGATCACTTTATTTAACTAAGAAAATGGAATGCTACTTACATTATATTATTAGTTAATGGCTTTAAATAAAATATTAATAAGGAAAAAAGAAATGTAGTTTGCATAAACTATAAAAACTTTCCAACTGTTACATCTTTTGATTTCAATGTATTTTATCTCCATGATGTTACCTTTAAATTCATTTTGCTTTTTATTTTACTAAAATTATTATGCTAATAATAAAAGGCTAAATTTATGCGATATTTTACTAGGTCTATCCTCACAGGGATTAATTTGAGTGACATTACTAATAGGCTTAATGATCACTTTATTTAACTAAGAAAATGGAATGCTACTTACATTATATTATTAGTTAATGGCTTTAAATAAAATATTAATAAGGGAAAAAGAAATGTAGTTTGCATAAATTATAAAAACTTTCCAACTGTTACATCTTTTGAGTTCAATGTATTTTATCTCCATGATGTTACCTTTAAATTCATTTTGCTCTTTATTTAAAGTTTTGCTTCGTATTTTGTATATTTTAATTAAGCTTAATGCGAAAATTTATAAATTCTTCAGTTTATCAACTTAGGCATGCTTTACAGTGGCTACCAAGTATATAAAAATATTTATAAGCGTTTCTACATTTTGCAGGAAAATACATTGTTTTCACTGGTAAAATAAAAATGGCTGTAAAAATACTGAAATAAAACTGCAAGATATGGAAATAAATTTATCTGTACTCTAAAAATCCTTCCAGGGAAAAAAAGTAAAAAATTGAAGTAAGTGCTATGAGTTGAAAATGTAATATTTAGTTGCTATTAATCATTTCAAGGGGTTACATCATTAGTTTAAAAGGCTAAAAAAATAAAAAATATTTTTTTTTCTTTCTTTTTTTTTTAAACCATTTAAAGTTCACTACATATTTCCTCTTGAAAATTGTAAAAATATTTAAAAAAAAATGACTTTTAGACGCATCACTGATCATAAATATACAAATGAAAAAAAAATTAGCATCTTCAATTTTCTAGAAATTTATGGTTTCACAGTGAAACCAATGAACGGTAATGGGCTATTTTATCTCCTTAAACAAACTAATATAAAAGTTGCAGAGAATAAATCAGATACTTTAGAAATCTAAAACATTTATATTTTGACATACTTATTAAGAAATTTAAATAATGATTTATTCAGAAAAGAAGCAAGCGTGGTGATCACAAGTGTGGTTATTGTCGCAGCAACAGCACCAGGCGCCTAGCCAAATATTGTTGCTACAGCTCTGGCTTTGTCACGGAGTAATATTTAATAGGAGAAGAAGGTCCAATGGGAGAAAGCTTTGAAACTGTGATCTAAATTTTTGGTAAATATTGAGGGCGCCACTTGTCATTACTCCCTACTTCGGAGCTGATGTAGTGTTTTCAATAGAATTTTGCTGGAATACATTTTAATTTTTTTATTTTAAGCAATTTTATTTGTTTGTAAGTTCTTAAAACAGCATAATTCAGATGTTTCAAATAAATGCTTCGTTCCTAGTTGTAATACAGGCTATGATAGTGGTAAAAAAAAAAGCCCCAGGAGAGAAATAATGTCCGAGTTCGTGTTTTCTGCACCTAAAGTAAGTTTATTACTTCCATTACCCTACTACCGTAGGTAATGGAAGTATTGTATTCGGTCTGAAAATTCGATATCGGGTTTTCACATGATTTACACGTTTTAAGGTCCCCTGAGTCCAAAAAAGTGGTTTTTGGCAATTGGTCAGTGTGTATGTATGTGTGTGTGTATGTATGTATGTATGTATGTGGAGAATCTTCTGGCTATTATAGCTCAGAAACTAATAAAGATAGATCTACGAAACTTTAAAATTGAAATAAGTCTGGTGTACAGATGATATTTCCAAATTTTGGTGAAAATTGAAAAACCGGAAGTGGGACATCGGAAACCGGAAGTGGGACCGTAAGTCCGTATCTCTAAAACGGCTCTAACGATTTTCTTCAAACTTGCTATATAAACACTCTATTAGATGTCCTTTCGAATGATATAGTTGGTTAGTTCAGGAAAATTGATAGGCGGCCTGTATAAATAGCTCAAATTCAGGCCTCGCAAAGGCGTTCCTTTAAAAACGGTTGTACGGATTTTTTTCAAACTCGCCATTTTAACTCACTTTTAAATATGCTTTTGTATGTAATTATTGTTTTCCTGTCAATAATTGAGTTTAACCGGAAGTGGGACCGTAAGTCCGTATCTCAAAAACGGCTCTAACGATTTTCTTCAAACTTGCTATATAAACACTCTATTAGATGTCCTTTCGAATGATATAGTTGGTTAGTTCAGGAAAATTGATAGGCGTCCTGTATAAATAGCTCAAGTTCAGGCCTCGCAAAGGCGTTCCTTTAAAAACGGTTGTACGGATTTTTTTCAAACTCGCCATTTTAACTCACTTTTAAATATGCTTTTGTATGTAATTATTTTTTTCCGGTCAATAATTGACTTTTTGTAAAAGTTGGTATCTCAAAAACGGCTCTAACGATTTTCTCTTTAGGTCACTTTTATGTTTTCTGATCACATTATTTCTCAAAAATGCATATAATACATGTAATAGCGGGTAATGGAAGTCGTGTGGTTGTTTCACACCAGATTTTTTTTTTTCTTTACAAAATTTCATCCATTCTCCTTCCTCTCAATTGTTTGTTTTAGCTAGCTTCGGTTCATAAGGATCGTCATTTTTTAAAAGCTCTCTTTCAAAGTCAAATTAGTATAAAATGGCTCTTAAAAAAAGCATGTTGGTTAGAATACTCTATTTAATGAAATTTGCTTGCAATCGAACTTTTTCCAGCTTGATATTATTTTTAAAAAATAATTAAAACGAGACATTTCCCCATTGAATAACATTGCGGAAGCTGGAGAGAAGGAAGTATTGTACGCTGGCGCCATCTGTAAACATTATAAAACAACATCACAAAATTTCAGCGTTACCTTCTTCTCCTATTAAATATTACTCCGTGGGCTTTGTTCTTCGACCACATTTCATGAAACCATGAAAGCATCTGCGCATGTGCTAACTTACCGAGTCCAATGCTAAAATAGGGGTGACAGTCATCCAACTCAGAGAAAATGAGCAATAACAGAGAGAGGAATTTCTGGATGTTTTCCAAATTTTAAGCTGGCATCCCTCCAACATTTTGGACGCGTCCTCACTGCTAGTTTTAGGATATGAGGCCGCACTGTATTATTTAATTTTTTTTACTTTATTTACAAATTTACGAATTTATACATAAAATTAACTATACTTACTAATTGTTTTACCAGAAAAAATAATAATAATAATAATAATAATAAAAAGAAAAAAGAAGAGAAAAAAGAAAAAACTTTATATTCATAATTGTGAAACGTTTAGCATATATAAATTATTTAAAAAGAAAAAAATTATACAAAGATATATACCCACATACATACTTTTATACTTATATATATATTCATATAATTCCAGAAAATGATATTTTAAGAAATTGCAGAAAATCCAAGAAATGTTCATTTTCTACTCTTATCTTAAATCTTGCGAAATTCGACCTTTACTGGAAACCAAACATTTTACATAGCTTTTCGAACATTTCTGTTTATTTATATAAAAAAATTGAAAGTTGAAATTTATGACTGAGAAGGATTATAGTAAGTTCATGTGCTATTATTTAAAATAAATATTTTTTCTTTATTTTTAAAACTGATACAATTTTAGAAAATTAAAGTGACTTCTATATCTGGCTTCATCTGAAATAGAATTTTTTGGATTTTGCTGTTGTGCTGCCATGTAGTGCAAAGAGAATGAAAAAGAGTTTAATATTCTATTAAAACTTTGTAAAAATACTGAAAAAAAAAAAAAAAAAAAAAAAATCAATGATTGGTTTCTGGGAGAAACCAATGAACGTTATAGGGTTAAATGATAAATAAATTTTTTAGTTCAAAACTTTAAACATATAAAAAAGCAACATTATTCAATATTTTATAAAATTTTCATTAAATATTTGGAAAATTCAGTCGGTGGGTCCTGGTTTGGGAAGACCCTTCAGAAAAGAGGTGGTGGACAAGATTTCTCAAAGGGTAATGAACTGATTTTACTGCAATTTTGCAAACTTCTTTAAAGTATCATTCACTAGTGCTCGAATAAAGAATTTTTTTTTTTTTTTTTTTTTTTTTTTTTTGTATTACAACAAATTTTATAAAGCTATACGGGGGATAGAATGTACCGAAATTTGTATTGTATTTGCATACAACTCTGCCAAAAATTCAAATTTAATTTTTTAAAATAAAATTCTTCTTTTAAGTAATAGTCAATTCTATCTTGAAGAAGAGTGCAAAATTTGAATAAAATCGGTGTAATAGTTCTTGAAAAATCATGTTCTCCCCGTTTCTGAAGGATGTCCGAAAATCAGGACCCACCGACTGAAATTTCCAAAATTTGCAATGAAAATTTTTATTAAATATTTTTATATTTTTTATATATTTAAAGGCTGAAGATTTTACATATAATTATACAAACTTAAGAAAATATGCATTTTTTTTTTTTTTTCTTGCGAAACTCAGCTGAAAGCTTCAAGCTCTAGAAATGATTTCCATTTGAAAAAGCGTTTACAGATTTACAGCACTCTACGTTAAACCAAAGAACTTCTAAAAGATAAGAAGGGAAGGCTACGGAAACCGTAACTAGCGAAAGAGTGCATATAGCTTTGCTGGAAAGCATGCTTAAAGGAAAGATACAATTGGTACGTTTTCCCCCGCTCCATCGGGCCGCGGTAGCCTAGTCGGTAGAGCGCCGGCCTCGTAATCGGAAGATTGCGGGTTCGGTACTCGAGCCGGACAAAGACCGTCGTGTACACTAATGGTGGCTGGTGCACGTAAAATCTGTCGTGGCCACAAAGTCCTCCATGTTCCCATCAAAAATTTACCTCTGGGGGTCACCGAAGCGGGAGAGCCATCCCTTCCATGAAGGATCAAAATTGTGATGGCATGTCTCCGGACCACCTCTAGGGGTGTGTGCCAGACCGTCGCCAATTGCCCACCTGCGCAGCATTAGTGTGACGTAAAACCCAACCACAACCACCGCTCCATCGGCGAAATCGCCTAGTATACTGTGGCAAACTTTATCATTAGCAGTCAACCAATTCCCTGTTTATTATAAAAATATACACATGTAATATTAAGCTACAATGTTTTATTGAACTAAGTGTGTGCATATGCAGTAATTTTATACAATACTAGCCGGCAACGCCCGCTTCGCTGGTCCCTATTTTTAAATGTACCACTATATAATTACTGAATTCTCAAAATTGCATTAGTAGTGAGATAATGGGGTTTCACCTGCAGAGGATGTGGAGGATGTGGGATGTGCTGATGTGTTGATGTGCTAACGCGCACATCGATCGCATCATCCCCATTCACTACTACCATTTCAACAAATATAAGCTTGAAATTAACCTTCTATAGTATTAGACATTGGGTTTTAGGTATTGTATTATCCTATTAAAAGTTTTTGAATAATAAAAAAATAATCCTGTTTTCTCAAAACCTTCGTTTAAGTTTAGTTGGAAAATTTTTTAATATTAAAATTAAGTCGTGAAATTACTTTTCATACTTAGAATATGTAATCTTTAGAAAAATTGTAAAACAATTTTCCCTTTAATACATTCCTGTGTTTTTTAATAACATAAATTTATAAAAATATTAATTTTTTTCCTTTTAATAATTTAATTTTTATAATAATCATGCTTTTCTTAAAATGTGTATTTAGTATTAGTTTTAAAGTTAGTAATGTTTAAATTAAATCATCAAATTACTTTATATTATATTTTCTTTTAATAAAACAGTTTTCTTTTTCTTTTCTTCTTCACCTTTTTTCTTTTAACATATTAGTAAAATTCACAAACATTCTAAAAAATAACAATTCTGAAATAAAACAGACACGGTTTACAGTTAATTGAAAACTTTATTGCAACATTATTTCCACATGGTGTTTCCAAAATTCTTTAATCTTGCTTGCATCACAAAATTAGTACACACATATAATTTATCAAATACAACAAAGTTTGTAACATTCATTTTTTACAAGTATTCATCTAGTAAGTTGTCATTATAATAATTAGTATATACAATTTCGTCAACAATAACGAAGGTGAACAATTTTTACACTATTTACAAATATTTTCAAAGTTTCCATGTATTAAGTTAACATCATAATTATTATATACATATAATTACAACACTTATAACGAAGTTTACAGTAGAGTTAATTACAGTATAGTTTACAATATCTTCATCAATTTTTACAATATTTAGGCTTAAAGTTCTACATTTTGATCAATTTCGCAATATCCATAAGCTAAACTTGTTATCCCATCATCTAAGATGAATCTTTTATCATCGAAGGGACTTAAACTTATTTTATTTTGGTGGATTGTGTACAGTTTATGATTTTCTTGGCCTATTTTTATTTGTTTTTCAATACTTGTTTTTTGTTGTTGTAAACATTGTAAATAGTCTTCATGACTAATTTTATGTCGCACAACCTGAGTGGATACGCCTTTCGCTCTCTTTTTTTCATCTTTACATGATTTTATGGAATACATTTTTGCCTTCAATCCGACAAACTCTATAGCTATTTCACCACTCAATTCGTCTTTAAATTTCCCAATGACTTTTTTGTTTTCATTAGAATAAAGAGGATGATCTATAGGATAATCAGAAAAATCAAAGATAGATGAATTATTTTTCATATCTTGATATATGTCATCTGTTGTAATATGATACGTTAGTGAATCAGTATCAGTAAATAAGAGCGTCGCTTGGTTGTTATATAATGGCTTTATGTAATTATAGTGAAAATTATACATTAGTAATTTAGAAAGTTCAAGAATGCAAAACCCAACATAAATAGGACGATTCATTAAAATACTTGTTTTAAGTCTTTCGACAGCAGTTAGATCTTCGTCATAAGTTTTAAATGATTTAAAGGTGGGAGATGCTACTAATTTTACTGCTCTTTTAGAGGTGTTACTACAAAGTTCAATATTACGTCTTTTTCGTAAGTTTTCCATGGTTTTTCCGTAAACGCTGTTATTTAAGAGCTTGAAAAAGTCCTTTTCAAAGGAAGAAGTTGCATTTTTTCGTTTTTCGGTGTTGAATAATATATATTTTTCCAACCAAGGAGCTTGTTTAAATTGAATGGCTTTATGCACTGCTGAAACTTTCAATCCTAATTGAAGATAGAGTTTTAAATTTCTATAATGCACCACATAATTTTTCTTGTTTTGAAGGTTAGGTATTAATTTTGGTGTTCCAACATATTTTCTATTGTGAAGTAAACTTTTAGCATAAGGTGACAGCATTTCTTCGGTTAAGGTTAATCTTTCAGGTGCAAGTGGATAATCGTTATGGGTATGATGGAGGTGCTGAGGGTAATCGAGATCAACTTCAAAAATATAACCAATATCAGAATCATCTCGAAGAGATAGAATCCAGTCTTCAGTTATATCACTTATGTCGATCCATTTGAAGTTTCCGTAGGGTAAGTACTGGGACATAGCCCAACCGTAAAGGTTATTAGCATCCCAGTACATTATATAACTATTGGATTCATCTGGATTATAATCATTCATATAAGGGTTGTTTGCTCGGGCCAGTCTTCTACTAATCATGCTAATTCCACCTCGAATCCCTTTTTCTATTAACAACAACATATTAATGTCTGTTAAGAGCTCTAGAGGTGTTTCAGTCATTTTTAGGCATGCTTGCCAGGCAAGTCCAGGAGTGGTAAAAAGGTGCGCACAATCAATTTTATAATAACGCATGCAAAGTTCTCTGAAATTCTGAAATACATCGGCGAGTAATAAAACATCAGTTTTTACATATAAATTATGGTAATCACCAAGATTTCTCATATTGAATGTATTCCAAATTTTTTGAGCATGTTCATAATCATCCTCAGAAATAGGCTCTTCTGTCAAAGAATTATAAAATTCAGAAGGAGGAGGGAGTGATGATTCTTCAAACTTATTGAAAGAGGTAAAGTATTCGTAGGGATAGACTCCTTTCCTCGTTAGCATATTCAGCGGTGTATTAACAGGGAAATTCTCTTTTAAAATAGTAAACTGCGAAGAGTCAAGGTTTTTCACAAGTTTTTCTAGAGATGTTGGAAGAAACTGAAACGAATCTAAGAAAATCAATTGAATAGGATATCCAGGTTTCTTTAATCTAAAGGTAATGTAATTTTCTAGGGTTGCAGCAATAACTTCTATTTGATGATCTTTATATTTTCCAAGTTTTGCCATAATATGATGTCCATCATAATTTTTCAAATTGTGAAATATAACAGGAATTGATTTAGACTGTTTAAAGTTAAGGTTGCAGGAAGCATGTAATGCACCTCTATAAGCTCCCGAAATATGACAATGATCTCTAACACGATCATTATGTAAAGGTTTTTTACACAATGTACAAAGTTTAGCTTCTTGAAAAGCTTTTTCTTCCTCTAAAGTTAATTTCATTGGTTTTATTTTCATTAATTTTTGACCAAGTATCTCTTTTTCATGCATAATTTGGTCTAAAAAGTGCTCAACAGCATTTTCACCACGATAAACTACAATAGGTTTAATAGAATGTCCATCAGGACCGATAATAACATATGCATAACCACAAGGCTCATGGTATGCAATTTTTTCACTGTGTGAAATATCTAAAGAAGGTGAAACTGAAGTAATAGGTACAAGAAGACTTTCAAAATCGGCATATATTGTATAGGCAACAGGATGTTGTAAGTGTGTACCAGAAAATTTTAAAATATTTTTTTCAACAGAAGGCATTTTAATAACTTGCACTTCATGTTCTTGGCAGTACTGGATATGTGACTGCAATAAATCTTCTCTAGTGAAACGATGCAAACATCGAAAACAGTAATATGCAGCAGTCTTATGCTTGGTTAAATCACCAAGAAGGCGTGAAAAGTTTCGGATGAGACAATAATGTTGCCTTTCATCATCAGAAATTAGTAACAAGTTAATTGTATCAGTGTCATTTTTTGGTGAAATGTACAGGGGACACACTTCATTGTCTTCATAACCGAAGATATTAATCCGTAAATCATTCATCTTTTCAATCTGTGATATCTTTGTCAGAGGTACAGGACATGTTATATTACCTAGTTTAATGGTATTTTCATAGGGTGTGTAATGAGATACACGTTCAGGATTCTCACTAAAATGCAAATTCAGTTTATAGGCAATTAAGCACCAAACGAGGCATTTATTATCCGCATTTTGAATGTTTAACACAGCTTTTTTTGCAGCAAGTTTTAAAGGTAGCTTAATATAGCTACTAGCAGCTAAAGGATGATATTTCGCTATTTTTAATTCCAAATAGTGAATTTTCTTAAAAACCCATCCGGATCCTCTCTGGATGAATTCATCTAGTGACTTATTAATTTTCGCATACCCTTCGCTAATATGCTGTTCAACTGAATCTTCAATAAGTTCGATAATGCAAGAACTTCTAAAATACGTATACATCTCTTCCATGTCTTCATCGGGTTTTTTACGTTCTAGCGAAACTTTCATAATCATGTACCACTTCAGGGCATGCTTTTCCTTTAACTCACTTTGTAGTTTTTCATATACTTGAGGCTGAATGTATGTTTGGAACACACTCATGTCACACTCATTATTTTCGTTTGGATAAAAAAGCACTGTATTAAACACGCTAGAAGTGTTAATCTGTTTTTTAACCCTTTTAGACTTTACAGCAGGTGCAGTTATCTTCCGTTTTCCAGTAACAAGTTCGTGCTCTTGGCGCTTGTGAGATATTAATTCAGATTTTAGATCAAACACTTTATTACAGTCACTGCATGGATATCGTGAACTTTCGTGAAATTTTAAATGTCTTTGAAAATTGTCTAGGCGTGAAAAAACTAGATCACATTGTTGACACTTTATCAAAGATACTTCATCTTTACTTTTATGAAGTAGCATGTGACGAATCAAGTTTGACTTTACGCTGAACATCTTTTCACATTCATCACACTTAAACAACTTTTCTTTCAGATGACTTTTCTCATGCCGATTCAGCAACCATCTCTGAGAAAATTCTTTTTCACAAAAAGAACAATTTAAACTTGGCAACGCTTTCAAAACATTCTTGTCAGCAGGTAGAGATTGGTTTTTATGTATCAACGTATGACGAATCAAGTTTGATTTTAGGCTGAATCCTTTTCCACAGTCATCACACTTGAATAACTTTTCATCTGAATGGCTCATCAAATGTCGATTAAGTAACCATGTTCTTGAAAATGTCTTCTTACATATTGGACAACTCTGAAAAAAATTAATAAAAGGTTTGTTTTAGAATTTTTATACTCATAAAAAGTAATTATAAAAAGTTTTCTTAACATAGTTTTATTGTACTTGATTCTATTTTTACTAATGCAATGTAAAAAATACAATTGCATAAAAATATTTACCATCTTAACCAATTTTCCTAACATAGTTTTACATATTTGCACTAATGTAATGTAAAAAATACATTTGCATAAAAATATTTACCATCTTAAGCAATTTTCCTAACATAGTTTTACAAATTTGCACTAATGTAATGTAAAAAATACATTTGCATAAAAATATTTACTGTCTTAAGCAATTTCCCTAACATAGTTTTACAAATTTTTACTAATGTAATGTAAAAAAAATACATTTGCATAAAAATACATGTTACCTTAAACAATTATTCTTAACATAATGTTGTAAATTTTTACTCACGCATTGTTTAATTCTATTTTTAGAAAGGTTTCTTTACAAACGTGAAAAATTTTCCTATCATGAATATGTGCTAACATAAAATATATTGCATCTCTAAGAAAAAATACTCAACTCACCTTATTTTTATCACTCAATGAGCTTAAGAGCAGCGGATTATCAACTGTAGGAGGCTTGTCACTAATCATCTGAAAGGAATAAAAAACTTTGGTTAGAATAAAAGTCTCTAAAAAATCTTTAAAATATAATAAAAAAATCTTTTAAAATGGAAAAATGTAAAAGAATTAAGATTGAATTAATACAAGTTTAAAAATAGATATTGTTTCATTAAAAAAAAAAAAAAAAAAAAAAAAAAAAAACTTACAAAGGATGGTTGAGGTTCTTCATGTACATTCTTTGCACACGATTCTTCAATCTTCAACATTTCTTCTCTTGGCAAACCATAGTTGATGAAAAACTAAAAAAGTAAATGGTTTTCATTTAAAATATATTAAAAATTCACTGTTGCAAAATAATTTTTAAGTTATTAGAATCCTTTTAAAGAAAATTAATTCTTTGAATCAATCAAATGCTAACTATTCATCCTACCAAAATACTATTTCTAAAAAATTCTTCATTACAATGTGTAAACATCAACAAAATGTAAAACCATGTTGAAAGATCTTTATAAAGTTAAAGTGAAATGCATACAAACACACTCGTTAACCATAGATAAAGTATAACATAAAAATTAAAGCATAAGCTTAATAAAAAATTTCTGAACAATACATTGCCAATTTTAAAACATTCATAAAAGAAAAAATATATTTTTGATTTCAAAAATGCATATATATTATGAAAAAAATTCTTTTAATTGATTAAACAAACATTTTATCAAGATTTTTAATATAACACTGATTAATAATTTTCATATGAATTAAAATGAAACTAGAACAATTTCAAAGAATCACTAAATGATCAACTTACTTTGTCATCAACAGGCAACAAAGATGAGTTCTGGTTAATTTCCATGTCGAAATAAAAAAATCTTAAACTTTCACTCTCAATAAACAAACACGCAAGGTTAATGCAAGGTCGAACCGAACGCAGGTTTAAACAAGTCTGAAAGACGCTACAGCAAAGCCGATGTTGAAACAACAGAGAGAATAAATATACGTCCGTTCAGATCGAATGCAGGTAAGCGAATGACAAATTAGATTCAATTTCTTAATTACTAATGGAGAAAAAATAGGCTATCCCATTTCTAAGCGTAGGGGTGTCAGGTTTAATGGGTTATTCCACTATGTTGAAGAGGGGTGACAGGTTTTGTGAAATAAACTAACAGTGAGATTAAATAATCATTATACATCACATTTTGATTAATTATTATACTATGTCAATCTATTTTTCATACAGAGGGAAAAAAATGTATTAAATGAAAACTTTCACAAACACTTGTTATTAATGATACATAAAAATATTTTTTAAATTATAAAAAACTTACAAGTTTTAATCATGTAGAACATAGATTAAAATTTCAGAGTGTAAACACAATCTATACCTGGAGAATTTTCCTTAATTAAACATGAAAACAACACATAGTCACTCTAAAAATACTTAATTAATCATGTTTTAATTAACAATTAACATTCATTGTATACAATTTATTCATTAACGAACTTGTATTGCATTCTAACACACTTATATTTTCATTAAAACTGTAAAATCACTACTTAAACATCCGAAAAACAGTTAATTACTTTAATTAATTACTTTAATCAACAATTATCAATCATTTCATTAAACATTTGACACACTAGAGTTGTATTTAAACAAAATTTTTCATTGAAATATAAAAAAAAACTGTAAAAACATCATTTAATTGTCTAAAAACCACTTAATTACTTTAATTAATTACTTTAATCATCAATTATCAATCATTGCATTAAACATTTGATACACTGGAGTTGTATTTAAGCACAATTTTTAATTGAAATATTAAAAAAAAAACTGTAAAAACATCATTTAATTGCCTAAAAACTACTTAATTACTTAATTAATTACTTTAATTAACCATTCGTTAGCTTAAACAGTCATGTCATTAAACATTTTACGTATTTAAATTATATTATAGCACCATTTTTCATAAAAAATACTAATAAAACATCAAAAAGTGTCTTATTTCCCTGAAAATTCATCAATTTCCTTAATTATCATTAATTAAAGCTAATAAACAACACTTAAACACCTGAAAAATACTTAAGTACCTTAATTTAGCATAACTGACATCAAAAAACTCAAAAAACAAAACAACATTTAGTAGGTAAGAAAGGCCGGTTCTAGGTCAGGCGGCGGAGGGACCGAGGGACCGGCAAGCCGTGCGGATGTCACACCACCCCCTGAGGGGTCTAGATGGGTTGACATTGACCTTGAGACATCCTCTAACTTGATCGTGAAAGATGACGAGGGTATTAATGAAGAAAATTAATTTAAAAAATTAATTATTGATTTTTAAGTTAGAGTAGAACCTTGGCCTTTCTTACCTACTAAATGTTGTTTTGTTTTTTGAGTTTTTTGATGTCAGTTATGCTAAATTAAGGTACTTAAGTATTTTTCAGGTGTTTAAGTGTTGTTTATTAGCTTTAATTAATGATAATTAAGGAAATTGATGAATTTTCAGGGAAATAAGACACTTTTTGATGTTTTATTAGTATTTTTTATGAAAAATGGTGCTATAATATAATTTAAATACGTAAAATGTTTAATGACATGACTGTTTAAGCTAACGAATGGTTAATTAAAGTAATTAATTAAGTAATTAAGTAGTTTTTAGGCAATTAAATGATGTTTTTACAGTTTTTTTTTTAATATTTCAATTAAAAATTGTGCTTAAATACAACTCCAGTGTATCAAATGTTTAATGCAATGATTGATAATTGATGATTAAAGTAATTAATTAAAGTAATTAAGTGGTTTTTAGACAATTAAATGATGTTTTTACAGTTTTTTTTTATATTTCAATGAAAAATTTTGTTTAAATACAACTCTAGTGTGTCAAATGTTTAATGAAATGATTGATAATTGTTGATTAAAGTAATTAATTAAAGTAATTAACTGTTTTTCGGATGTTTAAGTAGTGATTTTACAGTTTTAATGAAAATATAAGTGTGTTAGAATGCAATACAAGTTCGTTAATGAATAAATTGTATACAATGAATGTTAATTGTTAATTAAAACATGATTAATTAAGTATTTTTAGAGTGACTATGTGTTGTTTTCATGTTTAATTAAGGAAAATTCTCCAGGTATAGATTGTGTTTACACTCTGAAATTTTAATCTATGTTCTACATGATTAAAACTTGTAAGTTTTTTATAATTTAAAAAATATTTTTATGTATCATTAATAACAAGTGTTTGTGAAAGTTTTCATTTAATACATTTTTTTCCCTCTGTATGAAAAATAGATTGACATAGTATAATAATTAATCAAAATGTGATGTATAATGATTATTTAATCTCACTGTTAGTTTATTTCACAAAACCTGTCACCCCTCTTCAACATAGTGGAATAACCCATTAAACCTGACACCCCTACGCTTAGAAATGGGATAGCCTATTTTTTCTCCATTAGTAATTAAGAAATTGAATCTAATTTGTCATTCGCTTACCTGCATTCGATCTGAACGGACGTATATTTATTCTCTCTGTTGTTTCAACATCGGCTTTGCTGTAGCGTCTTTCAGACTTGTTTAAACCTGCGTTCGGTTCGACCTTGCATTAACCTTGCGTGTTTGTTTATTGAGAGTGAAAGTTTAAGATTTTTTTATTTCGACATGGAAATTAACCAGAACTCATCTTTGTTGCCTGTTGATGACAAAGTAAGTTGATCATTTAGTGATTCTTTGAAATTGTTCTAGTTTCATTTTAATTCATATGAAAATTATTAATCAGTGTTATATTAAAAATCTTGATAAAATGTTTGTTTAATCAATTAAAAGAATTTTTTTCATAATATATATGCATTTTTGAAATCAAAAATATATTTTTTCTTTTATGAATGTTTTAAAATTGGCAATGTATTGTTCAGAAATTTTTTATTAAGCTTATGCTTTAATTTTTATGTTATACTTTATCTATGGTTAACGAGTGTGTTTGTATGCATTTCACTTTAACTTTATAAAGATCTTTCAACATGGTTTTACATTTTGTTGATGTTTACACATTGTAATGAAGAATTTTTTAGAAATAGTATTTTGGTAGGATGAATAGTTAGCATTTGATTGATTCAAAGAATTAATTTTCTTTAAAAGGATTCTAATAACTTAAAAATTATTTTGCAACAGTGAATTTTTAATATATTTTAAATGAAAACCATTTACTTTTTTAGTTTTTCATCAACTATGGTTTGCCAAGAGAAGAAATGTTGAAGATTGAAGAATCGTGTGCAAAGAATGTACATGAAGAACCTCAACCATCCTTTGTAAGTTTTTTTTTTTTTTTTTTTTTTTTTTTTTTAATGAAACAATATCTATTTTTAAACTTGTATTAATTCAATCTTAATTCTTTTACATTTTTCCATTTTAAAAGATTTTTTTATTATATTTTAAAGATTTTTTAGAGACTTTTATTCTAACCAAAGTTTTTTATTCCTTTCAGATGATTAGTGACAAGCCTCCTACAGTTGATAATCCGCTGCTCTTAAGCTCATTGAGTGATAAAAATAAGGTGAGTTGAGTATTTTTTCTTAGAGATGCAATATATTTTATGTTAGCACATATTCATGATAGGAAAATTTTTCACGTTTGTAAAGAAACCTTTCTAAAAATAGAATTAAACAATGCGTGAGTAAAAATTTACAACATTATGTTAAGAATAATTGTTTAAGGTAACATGTATTTTTATGCAAATGTATTTTTTTTACATTACATTAGTAAAAATTTGTAAAACTATGTTAGGGAAATTGCTTAAGACAGTAAATATTTTTATGCAAATGTATTTTTTACATTACATTAGTGCAAATTTGTAAAACTATGTTAGGAAAATTGCTTAAGATGGTAAATATTTTTATGCAAATGTATTTTTTACATTACATTAGTGCAAATATGTAAAACTATGTTAGGAAAATTGGTTAAGATGGTAAATATTTTTATGCAATTGTATTTTTTACATTGCATTAGTAAAAATAGAATCAAGTACAATAAAACTATGTTAAGAAAACTTTTTATAATTACTTTTTATGAGTATAAAAATTCTAAAACAAACCTTTTATTAATTTTTTTCAGAGTTGTCCAATATGTAAGAAGACATTTTCAAGAACATGGTTACTTAATCGACATTTGATGAGCCATTCAGATGAAAAGTTATTCAAGTGTGATGACTGTGGAAAAGGATTCAGCCTAAAATCAAACTTGATTCGTCATACGTTGATACATAAAAACCAATCTCTACCTGCTGACAAGAATGTTTTGAAAGCGTTGCCAAGTTTAAATTGTTCTTTTTGTGAAAAAGAATTTTCTCAGAGATGGTTGCTGAATCGGCATGAGAAAAGTCATCTGAAAGAAAAGTTGTTTAAGTGTGATGAATGTGAAAAGATGTTCAGCGTAAAGTCAAACTTGATTCGTCACATGCTACTTCATAAAAGTAAAGATGAAGTATCTTTGATAAAGTGTCAACAATGTGATCTAGTTTTTTCACGCCTAGACAATTTTCAAAGACATTTAAAATTTCACGAAAGTTCACGATATCCATGCAGTGACTGTAATAAAGTGTTTGATCTAAAATCTGAATTAATATCTCACAAGCGCCAAGAGCACGAACTTGTTACTGGAAAACGGAAGATAACTGCACCTGCTGTAAAGTCTAAAAGGGTTAAAAAACAGATTAACACTTCTAGCGTGTTTAATACAGTGCTTTTTTATCCAAACGAAAATAATGAGTGTGACATGAGTGTGTTCCAAACATACATTCAGCCTCAAGTATATGAAAAACTACAAAGTGAGTTAAAGGAAAAGCATGCCCTGAAGTGGTACATGATTATGAAAGTTTCGCTAGAACGTAAAAAACCCGATGAAGACATGGAAGAGATGTATACGTATTTTAGAAGTTCTTGCATTATCGAACTTATTGAAGATTCAGTTGAACAGCATATTAGCGAAGGGTATGCGAAAATTAATAAGTCACTAGATGAATTCATCCAGAGAGGATCCGGATGGGTTTTTAAGAAAATTCACTATTTGGAATTAAAAATAGCGAAATATCATCCTTTAGCTGCTAGTAGCTATATTAAGCTACCTTTAAAACTTGCTGCAAAAAAAGCTGTGTTAAACATTCAAAATGCGGATAATAAATGCCTCGTTTGGTGCTTAATTGCCTATAAACTGAATTTGCATTTTAGTGAGAATCCTGAACGTGTATCTCATTACACACCCTATGAAAATACCATTAAACTAGGTAATATAACATGTCCTGTACCTCTGACAAAGATATCACAGATTGAAAAGATGAATGATTTACGGATTAATATCTTCGGTTATGAAGACAATGAAGTGTGTCCCCTGTACATTTCACCAAAAAATGACACTGATACAATTAACTTGTTACTAATTTCTGATGATGAAAGGCAACATTATTGTCTCATCCGAAACTTTTCACGCCTTCTTGGTGATTTAACCAAGCATAAGACTGCTGCATATTACTGTTTTCGATGTTTGCATCGTTTCACTAGAGAAGATTTATTGCAGTCACATATCCAGTACTGCCAAGAACATGAAGTGCAAGTTATTAAAATGCCTTCTGTTGAAAAAAATATTTTAAAATTTTCTGGTACACACTTACAACATCCTGTTGCCTATACAATATATGCCGATTTTGAAAGTCTTCTTGTACCTATTACTTCAGTTTCACCTTCTTTAGATATTTCACACAGTGAAAAAATTGCATACCATGAGCCTTGTGGTTATGCATATGTTATTATCGGTCCTGATGGACATTCTATTAAACCTATTGTAGTTTATCGTGGTGAAAATGCTGTTGAGCACTTTTTAGACCAAATTATGCATGAAAAAGAGATACTTGGTCAAAAATTAATGAAAATAAAACCAATGAAATTAACTTTAGAGGAAGAAAAAGCTTTTCAAGAAGCTAAACTTTGTACATTGTGTAAAAAACCTTTACATAATGATCGTGTTAGAGATCATTGTCATATTTCGGGAGCTTATAGAGGTGCATTACATGCTTCCTGCAACCTTAACTTTAAACAGTCTAAATCAATTCCTGTTATATTTCACAATTTGAAAAATTATGATGGACATCATATTATGGCAAAACTTGGAAAATATAAAGATCATCAAATAGAAGTTATTGCTGCAACCCTAGAAAATTACATTACCTTTAGATTAAAGAAACCTGGATATCCTATTCAATTGATTTTCTTAGATTCGTTTCAGTTTCTTCCAACATCTCTAGAAAAACTTGTGAAAAACCTTGACTCTTCGCAGTTTACTATTTTAAAAGAGAATTTCCCTGTTAATACACCGCTGAATATGCTAACGAGGAAAGGAGTCTATCCCTACGAATACTTTACCTCTTTCAATAAGTTTGAAGAATCATCACTCCCTCCTCCTTCTGAATTTTATAATTCTTTGACAGAAGAGCCTATTTCTGAGGATGATTATGAACATGCTCAAAAAATTTGGAATACATTCAATATGAGAAATCTTGGTGATTACCATAATTTATATGTAAAAACTGATGTTTTATTACTCGCCGATGTATTTCAGAATTTCAGAGAACTTTGCATGCGTTATTATAAAATTGATTGTGCGCACCTTTTTACCACTCCTGGACTTGCCTGGCAAGCATGCCTAAAAATGACTGAAACACCTCTAGAGCTCTTAACAGACATTAATATGTTGTTGTTAATAGAAAAAGGGATTCGAGGTGGAATTAGCATGATTAGTAGAAGACTGGCCCGAGCAAACAACCCTTATATGAATGATTATAATCCAGATGAATCCAATAGTTATATAATGTACTGGGATGCTAATAACCTTTACGGTTGGGCTATGTCCCAGTACTTACCCTACGGAAACTTCAAATGGATCGACATAAGTGATATAACTGAAGACTGGATTCTATCTCTTCGAGATGATTCTGATATTGGTTATATTTTTGAAGTTGATCTCGATTACCCTCAGCACCTCCATCATACCCATAACGATTATCCACTTGCACCTGAAAGATTAACCTTAACCGAAGAAATGCTGTCACCTTATGCTAAAAGTTTACTTCACAATAGAAAATATGTTGGAACACCAAAATTAATACCTAACCTTCAAAACAAGAAAAATTATGTGGTGCATTATAGAAATTTAAAACTCTATCTTCAATTAGGATTGAAAGTTTCAGCAGTGCATAAAGCCATTCAATTTAAACAAGCTCCTTGGTTGGAAAAATATATATTATTCAACACCGAAAAACGAAAAAATGCAACTTCTTCCTTTGAAAAGGACTTTTTCAAGCTCTTAAATAACAGCGTTTACGGAAAAACCATGGAAAACTTACGAAAAAGACGTAATATTGAACTTTGTAGTAACACCTCTAAAAGAGCAGTAAAATTAGTAGCATCTCCCACCTTTAAATCATTTAAAACTTATGACGAAGATCTAACTGCTGTCGAAAGACTTAAAACAAGTATTTTAATGAATCGTCCTATTTATGTTGGGTTTTGCATTCTTGAACTTTCTAAATTACTAATGTATAATTTTCACTATAATTACATAAAGCCATTATATAACAACCAAGCGACGCTCTTATTTACTGATACTGATTCACTAACGTATCATATTACAACAGATGACATATATCAAGATATGAAAAATAATTCATCTATCTTTGATTTTTCTGATTATCCTATAGATCATCCTCTTTATTCTAATGAAAACAAAAAAGTCATTGGGAAATTTAAAGACGAATTGAGTGGTGAAATAGCTATAGAGTTTGTCGGATTGAAGGCAAAAATGTATTCCATAAAATCATGTAAAGATGAAAAAAAGAGAGCGAAAGGCGTATCCACTCAGGTTGTGCGACATAAAATTAGTCATGAAGACTATTTACAATGTTTACAACAACAAAAAACAAGTATTGAAAAACAAATAAAAATAGGCCAAGAAAATCATAAACTGTACACAATCCACCAAAATAAAATAAGTTTAAGTCCCTTCGATGATAAAAGATTCATCTTAGATGATGGGATAACAAGTTTAGCTTATGGATATTGCGAAATTGATCAAAATGTAGAACTTTAAGCCTAAATATTGTAAAAATTGATGAAGATATTGTAAACTATACTGTAATTAACTCTACTGTAAACTTCGTTATAAGTGTTGTAATTATATGTATATAATAATTATGATGTTAACTTAATACATGGAAACTTTGAAAATATTTGTAAATAGTGTAAAAATTGTTCACCTTCGTTATTGTTGACGAAATTGTATATACTAATTATTATAATGACAACTTACTAGATGAATACTTGTAAAAAATGAATGTTACAAACTTTGTTGTATTTGATAAATTATATGTGTGTACTAATTTTGTGATGCAAGCAAGATTAAAGAATTTTGGAAACACCATGTGGAAATAATGTTGCAATAAAGTTTTCAATTAACTGTAAACCGTGTCTGTTTTATTTCAGAATTGTTATTTTTTAGAATGTTTGTGAATTTTACTAATATGTTAAAAGAAAAAAGGTGAAGAAGAAAAGAAAAAGAAAACTGTTTTATTAAAAGAAAATATAATATAAAGTAATTTGATGATTTAATTTAAACATTACTAACTTTAAAACTAATACTAAATACACATTTTAAGAAAAGCATGATTATTATAAAAATTAAATTATTAAAAGGAAAAAAATTAATATTTTTATAAATTTATGTTATTAAAAAACACAGGAATGTATTAAAGGGAAAATTGTTTTACAATTTTTCTAAAGATTACATATTCTAAGTATGAAAAGTAATTTCACGACTTAATTTTAATATTAAAAAATTTTCCAACTAAACTTAAACGAAGGTTTTGAGAAAACAGGATTATTTTTTTATTATTCAAAAACTTTTAATAGGATAATACAATACCTAAAACCCAATGTCTAATACTATAGAAGGTTAATTTCAAGCTTATATTTGTTGAAATGGTAGTAGTGAATGGGGATGATGCGATCGATGTGCGCGTTAGCACATCAACACATCAGCACATCCCACATCCTCCACATCCTCTGCAGGTGAAACCCCATTATCTCACTACTTGCATTAATTTTTATCACGTGAAAAAAAAAAAAGAGAAACAAAATCTGATTAGGAAAAATGTCGCACCGGGTTCTCACTGCCTTCGGAAAAAATTCCCAAAATGCTCTAACTCTTATTTCTATTATTTTCCCCCTTGGCCCCCCCCTCCCGTCTATCCTAATAATTTTACAAATTCGAAAATATCCACAATCGATTTGTAAGTATCAAAAACCTCTGTGCACCAGTTTTGAACTACCTATCTCTATTTTTATTTTTTTGCCCCTCCGCTCCTCCGGTTCCCGCCCCTTTCAATAATTTTAAAAATTCGAAAATATCCGCAATCGATTTGTAGGTATCGAAAATCTCTATGTACCAATTTTGAATGATCTAACTAAATTTCATTTTTTTGGCACTCCGCCCCCCCCCTTCACGGCCCTTCTAATAAATTTACACTTTCGAAAATATCCCCATTCGACTTGCAGGCCTCTAAAACCTATCTGTACCAATTTTGAACGGCCTAACTGTATTTCTATTCGTTTTTGCCCACAGCATATTTTGTAAAATCGCTTCTTAGTGGGTGCCTACGTCATAAAAAGAACATTGTCACAAATTTCATGCTTCTAGGTCCAGGGGTTTGGGCTGGGCGATGATGAATCACCTCCTCCCCCACTCAGTCAGGAAGAATGATTTTATATATATAGATTGAAAACAGGTTTTAGGCATAGAAAAATTTGAATTAATTATTTACTTAAACCAAAATTTTTTTGAAATGCTTGTTTATGAATTTAAATTTTGTGAAGGGACCTAACACTCCTAATTTTAGTTTAGATTTTATTTATTATTGTTGTTGTTAAAATTATAGCCTTTTGATTTTCTTTTAATTGTTGCAAATTTTAATTTTTGTTTACATTGATTAAATTTTCTATCAGTAACTGCATTAACAATTTTATTGGAAATAATAATAATCATAATGATAATCAAGCACATTTAAGAGATGAAGCAAAATTTTTGGATGAACAGATTAGTCAATGTACAATGTCCATTAAAACAATTTAAGAAATTTAGATAAATATGCATTTATACTATAATCCTGAAAATATCGTAAATATATGTGTTCTGAATTGTAAAAGGGGAATGTGTATTTTTTTTTTTTTTTTTTTTTTTTTTTTTTTTTTTTTTAAGCAGTGCTTAAAATTATTTTAATCCTTAAAATATGTTCTCTTTATTTAAGACTTACGAAATTCATCTAAAATTTATCGTTCTAGTACGCTGTATCCATTACAAAAATTTTTCCTATATCAGTTTAAATAACAGTACAGTACCACGTACCACCTATTAATTAAATGTACAAAAAATTTAATTAACATTGCTTCTCACAGCAAATGTTTTAAACATACCTACTGTTTAGTGTAATTTTAAGTAATAGGTGTTGTGATACAGCAATGCGAAAAATTACAGACATTTATAGCAGTGATCGGTCGATACACACCCATATTTAATAAAAATTTCATTTATTCAAGATATCCATCTTTTCAATTTATGTGTTATATAAGCTGAGTTATAACATTGTAAATGAGGAAAATTGCAACATAGCAGCACCACATGTTAGCCAATATATACCAAACCTAATCAGCATCAATTAATATCAAAATCCAATCAAATATCAAATTATTATGATACTGTCCATTGTTTCTTGAGATACAGTGCCCAAAAAATTTTGGTAACACAGACATCTTAGATTGAAATTTTTTAAAGAATACAGTTTTATTTTATGCATATGGATTTATTATTCTTATGAATACAGAAGAAAGTAAAAATTAAATACAAGAGGATTATTTCAAGAGGATTATTAAAAGAAAAAAAAAATAAAAAAAAAAATAAAAAAAAATAAAGAACAATATAAAAATGTATATACAGCCTCATTAGTAAATAAATTAATTATAGTGTTATATTTTATTAATGTGTTTCAGTGGGCACCTAGTTATGCACTAAACTTTAGAACAACTAAAAATTCAAATTTAAGTTTATGTTATAGAATATAGTAGTAGATCACAACTAGTTTTACACAGACAGAAATTTTAAAATGATAATTTTTTGAGTAAAACTAACTCCATGAGTTTATTTTTAATTTATCTTTTAATAACACGTTTAGCTAATAAATAGGCAATCACAAAGTATTTAAGTACTGGTTTATGGAAAATTTCAAACATTTGATTTCTTTTACCTTTATTATTAAATTGTGTGAATTGAATGTGAATTGAAAGTAACTGAAATTTACATAATAAAAATGATTCGTAATACTATTTTAAGACAATATATACCTTACACACATATATATAGGGTAGTATTTTTCATTAAAATTTATCAGTGTTATTCAACATGAAAAATATTTTTGTATAATTGATACATTGGTAAATTTAAAAATACAATCAACTCCCACTAAAACTCGATTGCTATCAAAAATGCATATATAAAAATCACAGATGAATCAGTACCAAAGCGAGTATAATGGATTCTTTTCATTATACTTACTTAGGTTCTTTGACGAAAATTCCCCACTTTCGACTTTGCCTGGAGCGATAATCGTCCTACGTCATCTACTGTCAATAATCTACCAGATTTTAATAATTATTGCTTATGTCGATACTGCCAAAACCGCCCTTCCGCCAATTTAACCCTGTATATTCACTTTACAGCATAGCTATATCACTCTTTCACCGGTTCCCGTGGATTTACATTACGTCTACGGAGCCTTCCCATCTTCACGCACTGAACGATCTTCCGTTAAACTCCCAACCGAATTTTTTCATCGAAAGGTCTTCTCATCAAAATGTAATTTTAGATCATTCGACAGCTGCCCACTAAGACGCTGACGAACCAATTTAAGTCATTATAGATACTAGAGATGGGAAGGAAAACGAAGAACATGTTCTTTGCAACAGTTCTTGCCGAAAAAACGAACGAACTGTTTCTTCTCGCCAAAAAGAACTGTTCTTTTCGAGCCAAATTTATATCATCGCAATATGACGCGCTTTCTTTTTCAATCGTGATTGGTTGTGACGTAAGAAATATGCCAAGCAAGGGAAGTTTGTTCATTGAGCTTGTCATAAATATCGTCAATAAAGAGCCAGAATGTTGTAAGTATCGCTTTTTAACGATGCCAAGTCAGAGGAGAGTTCAGAACACTTTCTACGAAGAAAAACAGTAAACAGGTTTTCCTTTGCATTTTCGCGCAGCAGCAGAACAGGTCGTAGAGAAGTGGAAAAAAAACAGGTGGGGAGAAAAGTGGAAAAAAGAGCAGATGGGAAAAAAAGAACAGGTCGGAGAGGGTGGAAAAAAGAGTGGAAAAAAAACAGGACAGAAAGAACACATCATGTGCAAAAGAACAGCTCACAGCAGAAACAAGGAGGGGAAAGGGAGAAATTAGATCTTTGCTGCCGTTTTCTATTATTACTTTCATTTTCATAGTAGAAAGAAGTTTCTTCTTGCCTGGTGTATTTTGCTTGAAAAGGGTAGAAGAAGAGGCGGTTCTCTAATTTTTATTTTAATTGTTAGCGAAAAGACTCGTCGGAAAGAAGAGTGTAAATTTCATGTCTGACAGCTGAAAACGTATTTAGGAATACATTATATCATCTTTTACATAGCTGCCAACCTTTGAGAATCAAAATTAGGGAGATTTTGTATACGACATAGTTTATGCAATAAATAGAACATTAATAGCCCAGTAATTGTTGGAAAGAGAAGGTGCAAATAAAAGGGAAATTTTGCAGTATCCAGAGGCTTTCTTCTTATTGCAAATATGAGAAAAAATAAACAAAACATACTGAATTTAAAATACTACTAGATTATATTAAATTCTAACCATACGGAATTTATATATACATACACTAAACTTGGGAAAAATTTTCCTACCAAAAAAATCTAGTCTTAATTCCCCCCCCCCCCCATGTTTACACATATGAGATGGATATGACATATAAATATTTAATTGAGGAAAAATATATACATTAATTAACTTCATCATAAAGTCTAAAAATAATTACATACATGAGAAATATTGAGCACTTCTATTGCTTTATTGTTTTTAGAAATGATCACTGATCACTATCCGGAGATGGGGGAAAAGGGGGAGGGGATAAAAAAAAATGATAATTACAGAGTAAGAAATATTAAACTTTTTCACTTCTACTTCTAGAATCTAATAAAGCAAATTTAAAATGAATATTATCATTTATGTTGCAGATGGATAAAGATTGGGAGACAAAAGATTTCTGCAGAACATTTGATTGCCGATTGTTAATTGGAAATAAAGGGGAGGGGGGTAAAAAATAACTACATGAGCAAGAAATATATAACGATTCTATTTCTTTATAGGTTCTAGAATCTCATAAAGCAAGTTTGAAATAAATATTGACATTTATGTTGTGGATGGAGGAAGATTGCGAATCGGGAGCTTTCGTAGAACATTCGATCGCCGATTGTTCCACGGGGTTTCTTTTTATAAAACGAACGATATCCGCGACTTTTTAAAAATTCGGGTGATATTAATATTTTTCGGGAGTTCGGGAGATTGCCTCAAAATTCGGGAGTCTCCCGAATTTTTCGGGAGAGTTGGCAGCTATGCTTTTATTATTGATGTTTAATATTTAAATCAAAGTGTAAATTCAATTTATTAACGGATAAAACATTCCAAATTGAATTTACTTTTTCAAAATATGAGAGTTTTGTTTCTTTTTTCATTCTTTTTTTTTTTTTTTTTAGATGAAAGATATACTTACTATCCGCGATTGTAATGAAATGCTCGCCCTCTGGTGGGCTAAGGTGAAATTACAATAAACATGGCTTAATTCGAATTCCATACAGCCGCCATTGCTACACGATATTTAGTTTCACATATATTTATAGAATAAAAATGAATAAATACGGTAAAAAAGATAACACATACTGTTGTGTGCTACAATCTAACTCCAAAGGATCAAGAAATCCAGAATTGAGCTTCCATTTATTTCCAAATGACAAATTTAAAATTTCAGTTGCTTCGGCTAATGGAAGTAAAGAATTAATCAGATGATTTGAAACTAATATTTGTTCAGCTTCAGTTAAAATCTACTTCCGATCGAACTTTGAAGAAACTGAAATATTTTTTCCAAAAGCAATCAATTTTCCATGATGTAATGGCGGAATATTAAGTAGAATTACTAAAAGAACACTAATGGAACACACGTGGCCATAATGTTTACTAACAACTGCAGTGTTCAGAGAGCGCCATCTATCGATCATTACAAACGCGGATTCATTAAAAATTTTATTTATTTATTTTTTTTTTTAAATAAATAATAAAATTGTGAAAGGATTAGGAAAATGAAATTACTTTTACTTTTCTTCTGTAAAATATTTGATTAAATATTTGATTAAAATATTGTTAAATATTTGATTAAAAATATTTACACGAAGTCTTATTTTTTTTCTCATTATCATCCCTAACAGACATTTAAAAAAATAAAAAACCAGCATAGTAAAATAAATCTTTATTTTTAATTAAGCATCAAAATAAGAATTATTTAAAAAAAAAAAAAAAAAAAAAAAAAAGCTTATGCGATTAGAAAGTAAACTATTTAGCAATTCTATACAAACTATTAGACATATAAATATTAATTAAAAATATATTGCAATATCTGGCATTAAAACTGAAAGCCAAACCAATAACAGTATAATATTTTTCTTCAATATAGAAATCATTGTTAATAATTTTATAATCATATATTTATATATATATGATTATATACAAATACAGCGAAAAAAGAGTTTTACATATATAAGGGCAAAAATATGTTAATGATGCGTATATCTCTATTTTTAATGAAATATCTCATACTGACTGTGAAATGTATATTATTCATATATGTTCTCATATAAAAAGTCCCTACCTTTAACATATTTCTAAATTCTATATATTCGTGAATTAAAGATTTAGGTATATATTTGTTATTCATAATTCATATAATAGAAAATAAAATCCACTTTCTAAAAAAAAAAAAAAAAAAAAAAGAAAAAGAAAAAGAAAAGAAAAGTATAGTTGTATTTATTTAAATAAATCGTACTTTTGTGTGTGTGTGTGTGTGTGTGTAAATAAAGATAAAAGAATAGTTTATTACAGTCGAACCTTGCTAATGTTAATCTCAAGGGGAATAAAAATTGTTTCATGTTATCAGTAGTTTATTCTATCACTTATCAGTAACTTATGTTCATATAACTAAACTGATCTTCATTTTGACGGGGATTTTGTAAACAATTCATGTTAAAAGGAATTCACATTAACGAGGTTCGACTGCATTTATAAAACATCTTTTACATAAATTGAGGCACTAATACAAAATACATGAAAACGTTCTTTAAAAAATGATGGAAGTTTTTTTTTTTTTTTTTTTTTTTTTTCTAAATTACTGTTCTTAGAGTTATGAAAATTTGCATTCACATGCATTGAAATATAATATTAAGTATATTAAAATTTCTCACAAAATATTTCAATTAAAAACTAATTAATATTCATTTTTTTTTTTTCAAATGTTTTAACACACAAATTTTTAACTTTCCACATCGATCTTAAACTATTTTAGATTAACAATCTATTCTAGCTCTTCATAAGGCCAAAAGCTTCTGCTTTCATACGGCAGACGGGATGTGTCGGGTTCGAACCCAAATCACGCAAGTTACCGTAGTCGTTAAGAATTTCCTTTCCTTATATATATATATATATTTTTTTTTTTTTCTTTTGGCGAATCTTGCATGAAACACGAGAGGATTCATTAGAAAGTCTTTGAAGGAGGACAACTTCTCGGACCTATGCTATTATAGCGGAAAATCGGTCTTAAACAGTACATAAACACCAACAATATACACTAATCATATTTGGGTATTACTTCGTATACACTTAAATATGATTAGAGTACATACAAAGTAAGTAGATTAGAATATATATGAAGAGTATATATGGAGTATATATGAATTTCAATTTTACATGATTATAGAGTTAAACTGCAATTATGTGAATTTTATTTATTTATGTACTCGTAATTTAAAATAACCAATGAATATTTATTGGTTATTTAAATTAATAATGAATAAATATAATACTATTTATTCATTGGTAAGTTAAAATTTTAAAAATATTTTTATATTTGAATGCTAAAATTTAAAACAAATTTTTAATATTCAAATATAAAAATATTTTTAAACAA
The DNA here is from genome assembly GCA_963930645.1 of Salticus scenicus. NCBI lineage: Eukaryota > Metazoa > Arthropoda > Arachnida > Araneae > Salticidae > Salticus > Salticus scenicus. The sequence continues at coordinate 75,240 of CAWVNO010000425.1, forward strand.
TAACTATCAGTTAAACCACAAATACACAAATTTATTCAGAATAAATTGTTAAAATATAATTACGTAAATAAAAAAAATAAAATAAAAAATCAGGTGGAGATAGAAGAAGAAACTCTTTTGCTGCCGTTTTGAAAGCGTTGTTATTTTTTTATTTTTTAGATATCTTATTTTATAGATTCTCTCGGAGGTATTTGGGAGTAAGTCGGATTTTCTACATAAGGGTACTAGAACGGTTTGCCATCCCTGAGGGTCTTTTAAAGGGGCCCTAATTTCTTGCTTGTATCTACACACGTTCCGGGAAAAACTACGGAAAACTCCGAGCGGCTAAGTCCATGAGTGCGACTTGAAATCGAAACGGACAATTCTAGCTTTGAATGCAGAGTATCTCTACCCACTGTCATCGCCAGCATTTTTTTTCAGACGGGGGCAAATTTAAAGCTGCAAAAGTTTCGCTATACTATATTTTAGAATTCAGTTTCTTCATTACACTCTCCACTGCATGATCCCCAGAAAAACTCACAAATAAAAAATTGAAATAAATGATGTCTGCCGAGACATCATTTTGTAATTTATACATATTTGCACTTGTAGTATGTATAAATTACAAAATAGTTTTTATTTTATTTATTTATTTTTATTTTTAATATACTTTTGATGTAAAACCTAGTTTATTATTATTTAGACACACACCCATATAATATAACTTAAGTCTGAAGTAAAAGTATAGTCTAGCTTTTATATATTTTTAGGCGGTACAAATTATTTCATTCAACAGGTATAAACAAAATGAAAAATCATAGAGAAACTTAGCCATTGGATGAATATCAATTTTGTAACCTTGTGGAATTAATTTAGATATCTGCCAACATAAGAGTTTAAGATTTTTGTCTTGCTTTTAAAAAACTCTCGAAGCATTTTAATAGCTACAGGTGGTCCAAGGTATTAAATTAAAATTTGTAAAAGACGGATTTATTAGAACAAGAGGACAATTTCGTTAGAACAGGGAGAAGAAGGACTGTCATCATTTTACCGTAAATAACATTGAACAAAGCACGCAAGATGTCCAGCATCACCCAGTAAAATAATAAATAAATAGATAAAATATAAACGAATAATCCAAATTAAATAATGCTTAGAATTTAATTTTACTTTTTTTTTCTTTCTTAAAGAAAAAAGTGTATAAAAAAACGTTTATTTATTTATTTTAATTTTAAAATATTCTTATATTAATTCACTTTATTTTTATCACCTGTAAATTAATGCAAATCTATATACTGAGTATTTATATTAAACATCATTTGAAACATCAATATGACAATAAATGAAGATACTTTTTAAATACTCATTATCATAGACATGAATCTAATTGTAAAATAAAATTAATTTATTACACCTCAGTCTTCTAGGAATATTTGAAATATATATATATATATATATAAAATCTTTTAATATATCTTATATATATCTTTTAATATTTTTACTCGGAATAAACCCATCCACACATTCTAAACTTCCGTTCTGTTGTACTGTAGCATTGTTTGTTATCCCTCAACCAGTTTCATGATATTAATAATAACAAAGGAAGAAAAGATAAAGAGCTGTTTATTTATCTCTGAATTTCAACAATCAATGAAGACATCGTCATCCGCAGTCGAAGGTTTCTAGAAGCAAGCGGGAGAAAAAAAGCAGCTCAGGCAGTCTGTTTCGGAAAACGGTGGCCTGTTCTTCTAAAACAGGTGAGAAAAAAAAACAGGCCCAGCGAGCAATCTCTTTCGAAAAATGATGACCTGTTCTTTTGCAGCAGTTGAAAAGAACAGTTGCAACATTTAGAAGAACAGTTCGTTTACGTTTTCCAAAAAGAACAGAAACGCCCATCACTAATAGATACCTCCAAAAGTGCACCAAGAACTGCTTACAATAAAAATTATTATAAAAGAAACGGAGTATACTTGACGGTGGCAACTAATTATATTATTAATGGATTCACACTAAATCTAAGTACGCACCAGCCGTTTTTACACGAGTTTTCTACACGTATTCTTGGAAAGTACGTTTCTTTTTAACTTTATAGGCTTATTCGTCTAAAATAACTACTATTAAAAATTATTAGTTAAAGATTCTAGCAAATAAGAAGCGAAAGAAGTCTCTAGTCGTGTTAGCTTTATCTAACCATCCTTCATAAGAATCTTTCTGAAGGTTTCTAAATAGTATTCATGAAAATTTCTCAGAAAAATACAAAAACTCCGAAAGGCTAGACAGGTAAGCGTAACCCGGATTTAAACTCGGGAACTATTAAAGCCGAGGATGGAAACTATGCAGTTTCCGTTTGAAATTTCCAAACGAATGTAGCAGCAAATTAAAGATTCAGAAGGTAATAAATCTATTTACGCACTTACCAACCATCTCATTATGAATCGTAAAACTCTTAGTACCCGCCTTTTTTTTCACACAACTCTTTTTTAGAGTAATTTTATTCTTATTTAATCGTCATTACAGTTGGAAAAATTTACTCTAAAATTAAAGTGGTTTGTAAAAATGGGCGTGTTTTAAAGGGGCGTAATAATGTCACGATTATTAATAAGGTGGTTAGCAAGTATGCTATTTATGTAAAATCATGCTTCTTTTTTTAATGTAATCAACACACAGAGAGAGAAAAAGATTCCTTATTGCACTGACAAAACCAGGATTTAATAGAAGAACGAAAAATGCATATCAACCACGTTCTTATTTCAAACCATTTACAATCTACTACTAATAGTATTAAAAAGCTAAAAATCCTACAATAAGTCTCATTTTTGAAATTTCTTATGCCGCTATTCAAAAATAAAAACGTTTTTAAAAAGATCTGAAAAACCTTATAAATCGACACCAATTGTGTTAGAATATTATAAAAGTGCTGAAACACTGAAAAAAAGAAAAAGGCAAAAATAATATTTTCCAAAACATTTAATCGGCAGTTTTCTAAAAACTGTTATAGCTACAATAAGAAAATTTACTAAAAATTGGCCCTTTCCAATAGCTTTCAAATAAGCTTAAAATGAACTAATGAGTTGAATAGAGTTGGAGAAATTCAGCAGTATGTTTCTTATACACTATCGGTTTTCTCGTCTACAACACCCCTCACGCTTTGAAACACCATTTACCAACCATCATTACTCATAGCTGCTAATCTAATCCGGAGGATTGTTAGTACCTCCCCTTTTTCCTCATTACGTACTTTTCAGAGAAAAATGTATTTATGATTAAGTACTCTAATAAAAGACTGGCGTGGAAAAAAAGGGGCGGGTTCTAACAATCCTTCTGATTAGGTTGGCAGCTATAATTAGTAAGTCACTTTTGATTATACGCATATGCATTAATTTTCAGTTTATTTAATACGTAGACAATAATTTATATTTATGTGTTTCTCTATCGTAATATTATGATACGTATTCATTTGTATTTTGAAAAAAAGAAAAAAAAAAAAGAGGTTAATACAGCATACCTGCCAGCCATCTCATTATGGACCGTACAATTTTTAGTACGCGCCTGTTTTTTTTTTTTGTTTTTTTTATCACACCAATAATTTTTTTGAGTAATTTTAGTCTTATTTAATCGTAACAACATTTAGAGAGAATTACTCTAAAAATAATAGGGGCCTGAGTAATATCACTTTGAAAACCTGAAATTTGCCGGTTATGTTCTTCTTCTTTTTCTTGTTAAGTCTGACAAACCTAGAGCCTAGCGCTCTGCAGGTATTGAGCTGAAAGTTTGAATGGACATTCCTTCTGACATGCACTAGTGCCTTTCGCAATCACAAAAATTTTTTGGGCGATATACAGGGTCATTATTTTGAATTTTGTAATATTTAACGCAAAAATTTCGAGAAATCGTCAAGAAATGGCTTCAATTTTACATTTGGTGAAACATTAAATAGTAATAAATACTCTTTTTTATTTTATTTTATTTATTTATTTATTTACTTTCAAAAATGAATAGAAATAAATTAAGGACAAATTTTTCTAAAATTTTTAAAATATTTAGACGAAACATGTTTATTAATATGAAAAATAATTGATAAACATTGGATTAAAATTCGCAAAGTGATTTTTATCGCGAAATTTCGTAATAAATAAATCTTTAAAGTTAAAGGAGGCTAACAAAAGGGGGCTTTTTTAACAAAAAGAATGTGGAGGATTAAAAGAAAGAGCGATTCGTTAACTTAAAAAAAATTATGGATGATGGAAGAAAACATAAAGTTAAATTCCGATCATATATTATGTAAGAGAAATATTGCTATCATGGAAAATTTAAATTTGACATTTTAGTGTTTCAATGAGTTTTGAGGTCTCCTGAATTCATTTTTCATTTTTTAAAGTGATGAAGGTATGCCTATATGTGTATGAGTTAATATGATGACGTCTAAAAAGGGGCGTTTTTTTTAGGGGCGTTAACAATTGTACGGTTATTAATGAGATGGGTGGCACGTATGACACAGAAATTATTGTATTTAAACATAGGAGGAGTGTATCCTTCGAAATTTTTTGGAATTTGTCCTTCAGTGCTTGAAGTCATTAAATCTAAATATCCCAAAACAATTAATATCGCGTTGTAAGACTTTTTCTGTTCTTTCTAATTAAACGTTGTATTTTAGTGTAGTGTATTTAGAAACTTCAAAAATGAGAAATATTGTAAGATTTATTTAGCTTTTTTATTCTTCTATTTACAGTAGCTTGAAAAGAGTTTTACATAGCACGGGATTGATAATTTTTATCCTCCGTATGATCTCGCCTATTAATCCCTTGAGTTTGTCGGTGCAATAAAGAATCACCCTGTATTTATATACAGGGACTCTTGTAGAGAACTCTTGTAACATACGTTAGGAAGTGACACAGTACAGAGTTGCCAACATTTTAATTTATTTTGGAGAAATTTTAGTCCCGCCTTCAGCTCAAACCCTTGTATTTACAGAATATAATTTTCTAATACATAACTTTGATAGAAAAAGAAAAATTTACACTTAAAAAAAAAAAAAATATGGTATAGCAGGGCTGCCACTTTTATATTCTTTTTATACAACTATTTCCAAAAAATAAATATATGTGGCTGTGAAGTCGTGTTGATGTCAATCATAAGGAAGAAAGCTTCTTTCGAGAAAATTAATTTATTCTTGTTTACAAACACGAACACCACGCACACATACAAACATAAAACATGAAAGAAACGTAAAGGAAATTAATCAACATGATTTTAATTGGACACTGTTTCCGGCCCATAAGCAAAACTGTTTTTACACGAGCATCTCAAACTCGCCGTTAATCTCTCGCATACTTGCCAACATCCTAATTAATATTCCGTAGCCTTCTTAGTTCCATCCTTTTTCTCACCAATAATTTTTTAGAGTAATATTTTTCAAATGCATTTGCGATTAAATAAGAGGAAAAATACTCTAAAAAGATACCGGTGTGAAAAAGAAGGAGGAGCCAACAATACTACGGTATATTAATTAGTATGTTGGCAAGTATGTCTCTGGTCAATGTCCACCGGCTCACTCACCTCACATCTTCAAAACCAAAAGTCTTTCTTAACTCTTCAACCACCGCTGACCTCCGCCTTTCTCAATTTCTATGTTTGTTTTTTTTCTTAAGAACATACTCAATATTCATATTATTAAAATAAATATACTATAGATGCAATTACTTTGACTTTAAAGAGTATAATTATAACGTGTATTCCTTTGTAATATAAATGTGAAAACAAAAAATATTGTTCTGAAGTATTGTAACTTGGGAGAATAACTCCTCCAGGCACAGTTTACTGACAAAAAAAAAAAAAAAAACATGCGGTTGCAAAAGTGTTAAAACAAATATATACAGGACCAGTACATAGATGTCGACATTTTAATTTATTCCGGAGTCCGGGAAAAAAAATAAAAAGATGTGGCTCTAAATACTCCAAGAGTATTTAGAGCCACGTCTTTTTCTTTTTTTTTCGCCTTCCATGCCATTTGTTTTTTAAAGATAACTTTTTCTTATTTCAGTGAAGTTATATTAGAGGGACCGGAAAATAATGTCATTTTGAATTAATATTAATAAAATGAAACCGGAAATTTTTGTTTAACAGTGTTTACAGGGTACTTTACAAATAACCATCTTATATTACATTTTACTTAAGAATATCTTAAATTTTATCCAGGATAAATTTCCGATGTCAGTATTTTAATTCAAAACGAGATTATTTTCCGGTCCCCCTAATACATTGGAGAAATTTTTTTCTATAATTAAAGTGTTGCGAAATAAAGGCGGGCTGAAAATACTCTGGAATGAATTAACACTTTCGCATCGGCATGTTTTTGTCTTTTTCACAGCCTACGGGCGTTATTCTCCACAGTTATAATATTTCAGAAGTAAATTTTCCGTATTCACATTTACACTACAAATGAATATACATTTTGATTATACTCTTTCTAATCGAAGAATTTACATCCATAATATACTGATAGTACAGATATGAATATTGGGTATATTTTTAAGAAATAAATAACATACAAATTACAAAAGAAACGTCCACTAGTGGAGTTAGAATTTTTCAAATGACGTGAATCTACGTCTGCGGTCGTGAAAGTGTTAAAATATTGGCATCATGCCAGTAGAGTCCTTTATTATTAATATTTAAGTTATTATTAAGGTTTGACGCCATAACAATGCAAATAAATATAGTTCATCACGGAAATGTGTGATTTGCTCACGTACCCTTTATCCCTTTATCGATAAAAAATTTGGCTATTATTTCGCTAACCTCACCCCCTCTCCCCGACGACCACAAAAAAAAAAAAAAAAAAAAAAAAAAAAGAAACATTTACTTTACAAGGTGTTTAGTTTTACAAAGTCCCTTTTTTTTTTTTTTTTTTTTTTTTTTTGTTAAAGGAATTTTGAAAACATCCACAGAATTATGTGACACCCAGTATTGTGTATAATTTTGATTTAAATAAAAGAATATCGAATTCAACCTTTTATCTTGTAAATGGATTTTTAAAGGTTGTTGAAGAGATATTTACATTCATATTTAAAACAAAAAAATTAAATATGAAAATTAATATGAAATAAAAAGTAAAATCTTGCAATAAAATAAACAAATTAAATTAGATAGGGACAGATGGTTCACAAGCAAAATCTTCGAAAGAATGTTCCAGAAAAATTTCATCCGTAGGAAGTGCGGGGAAACATCCAATTAAAATCGGGGGCATTTGTGAAAACAGTAAGATGAAAGGGCCAGTTAGAACTCCGCTGTTCATAACATCCTCATTATTCACAAATGGAGAAATAATAATTTGTTGCATAATATGTATAATAATGAAAAGAAAATGATTATGGATTTTGAGGTCTGTTAAAAAATAAATCAATGAATAAAAATATAATTAGATGCATTTAATGCTAAAACTCTAAAATTCTCTGCTTTTATCCTCAAAAGATAGGTTGCCTTTGAAGAAAGATAAAGTTCTAGTTTGACCGAACAGACGACTTCTCTCTTATTCCATTACATTATGAAATATGCAAAAAAAAAAAAGTAATTAAAATTCAATTTTTTAGTTAAGAGCAATTTTTAAAGAGAAAAGCAATAAAAATTCTGTATATCACAACATCATAGTAGTTTATGAAGATTTAATCAGATGGCACTTTAAAGCAACAATAGATACACACACACACATACAGAGAGAGAGAAAGATTAAAAAAAAAAAAAAAAAAAACTTAAAAACACATTATTGTTTAAAAATATTATAAAATCAGAGCTGCCAGTTTTCTTTTCTTTTCTTTTTTTTTCTTAAATACATTTTTTTTTTTTTTTTTTTTTTTTTTTTTAAGTAATATTCGTCTTATTTAATCACAAAATTTTGTTATTAACTAAAGCTATTTTTGCTTTAAAAGTTACTAGTGTTAAAAAAAATAAAACTTTTTTGACAACTGCAACATTTTCAATTCAGCGGATGTGGATAATATACGTGTTTGCATAATTTCAGGCTCTTAGAAGAAAGAAAGTAGGTTAACACTCGAAAAAAAAAAAAAAAAAAGTTGGTTAAAAATTCAAATTTTGAGATTGAGTTAAGAGAAAAGTCCTTCATTTCCGCCACGCCCCAAAGTTCTTTCCATCTTAAGCATGTATTGCCGTCAGAATCACATATGTATGCAAAACTTCAGCTTGATCAGATCACAGCCTCCTAAAGTAGATGCCTTTCACGTGGCACGGAAACTTGACAACAGTTCAAGTGGTAAACAGCGCCACCTAGATTTTAAGAAATGATATGTGATATATAGAAACGACGCTTCTTTGATTCTATTCGCCTTTTATTCATATCAAATCCCACTTTTAAAAATGTTTAGTTGCTGTTGAATAAAAAACTCGCGCTCTCTACCTCCAAGTTTCCGAGCCATGCGGAAGGCATCTAGTTAAGGTGGCTATGATCAGATGATAGGAAGCAGATTAAAAAAAAAAAAAAAAAAAAAAGTTAAAATTCTGTCAGACACAATTTAATTTAGTACGGAGGAATATTAATTTCAATTTGTAAAATTTTTATTTATTTATTTATTTATTTTTAAATTCTTACTTTTTATTTATTTATTTTTTTTTTTTATCTCATTTTTTGATCGTAAAACTGGGCCACATAACTTTTGTTGGGGAATACAGAGATGAAAATAACTATCGCCATTGAATCGAGAGGGCAGCATCAAACAATGACTTTAATTCTCTTCTCAATTCGATCTTGCGCAGCACTAAAACTTTTTTTGGACTCCTCTGCGCAGTTTGTTTGTCAGTGCATTCGATAATTCATAGAAAGAGATGCTTGGCCTCAAGACAATCTTAATTCAAATTTATTCGATATAATAATATGATTCTAATATGTTAAATCTATTCATAACACTTACATAAAGTAAGTGATTCAATTCATGTCAACATTAAAATTATTCGTAGAAGAAACTCTCGTCAACTAAGTTATTGTGTGTAAGTCTTAATCGTCTCGGAATTCTGGCAGAAGAGGTGAGTAGATTCAAATTTAATTCTAATTGAATTTAATGCATGTTCAATTGATATTATTTGAATTTAATGTCTATTCAAATTCTGTTTTAAGAATTTAAATCGTCAATATTATTTGAAATTCATAATTACAGATATTCTAATTTTAATGTAAAATTCAAAAGTCGAGATTCGTATAAAATGAAATATAGTCGTATATTCGTCTTTTGGCTGCAGAATCACTTTTTAAAATGACTGAAATGAATTAAAATGCAGTGTTGTCACCTAAATTTCCTACTTAAATTAATTTAAAAAAATCTAATAGTCGTGTCAAAAAACAGTTTTCAGCCCTGAATTCAGAAAAATCTCCCCTTCCATTTGGTACCGAAATCGTAACGGTAGGACTGTTATTTCTAATTTATTTTGGTGTTACACAAAACTGGTCGCCAAAAACTCTGGCGACGATGTTTTTACCGAGATTGAAACTAATAGTCAAAAAAAAAAAAAAAAAAAAAAAAAGAGAGAGAGCTGGGTTTTAAGCCTTTAGACTCCACACCATTAAGTCGGTTATTAATGCATTATTATCGTAGTTATATATGTATGGAAAATTTCAGCTTACAAGGGAGGGACACCAACTGTTCAAAAGGTACGTGTTATATTTACATGTTATACATACATGTTATATATCTCTCAAAGCTCTAACTGAACTGATAATTAAAATATCCATCTTATCCTCAAATGCTCCGCCTAGCGTCAGTTATTCTCAATTAAAGCTTGTAAATTGCAGGCTCTTCAGTAATGTATTTTGAAGAATTTCTGTCATTAGAATCAATTTTTTAACAGATTCTCGTGCTAATTATGACTATTTATATTGTTAGTAAAGTATATTATTATGTGTTTAGTAATTATTTTGTCATAGCATTAAATTTATAAATCCAATACTTTATATACTGGGTGATTATAAAAAAACTACTACGATATATGAGACCATAGCTGCCATACCGTTCCGAGAAACTGAATAAAAATTTGGTGGAAGGTATTTTGAGGTATGCGCTCTAGAATTATATAAAAAACAACAGTTAAACTCTAACAGTTACGGTTACAGTGACAAAATTTCGAAAATTTCGAATGGCAACACCAATTTTTCTATTGGAATGGGATCTTCATAGCAAAAAAACATAAATAGCGTTGGAACGGTACTTCTTGTAGGAAAATCTCCAACGCTAGGCGTACTAAGAAAAAAGAGAAAACAGCTGTGATGTGCCTACCAGAGCTCGACTTTCATTTTCTTAATGACGTCACATTTCACGCTGAGTCTTCGGCTTTCACTAAAGTCTACTGATTCTGCTTCGAAAAGAAAAGAAGAGACCATTGTATCCATAATTTTATGTAGGTCTATTGAATAAGGGTTTTAATTTCGTTGTTAGTCGTAAGCACGGAGTAATATTAATAGGAGTTGAAGGTCCAATGGGAGAAAGCTACGAAACTGTGATCTAAATTTTTGGTAAATATTGAGGGCGCCACTTGTCATTCCTCCCTACCTCGGCGCGGATATACTGTTGTTTTCAATAAAATTTTGCTGGAGTACATTTAAAATTTTTTATTTTAAGCAATTTAATTTCTTTGTAAGTTCTTAAAACTGCATAATTCAGATGTTTCAAATAAATGCTTCGTTCCTAGTTGTAAAACAGGCTATGATAGTGATAAGAAAAGAAAAAAAAAGCCCTAGGAGAAAAATAAAGTCCGAGTTCGTGTTTTCTGCACCTAAAGTAAGTTTATTTTTTCTCTTTACAAAATTTCATCCATTCTCCTTCCTCCCAATTGTCTGTTTTAGCTAGCTTCGGTTCATAAGAATCGTCATTTTTTAAAAGCTTTCTTTCAAAGTAAAATTAGTATAAAATGGCTCTTAAAAAAAACATGTTGGTTAGAATACTCTATTTAATGAAATTTGATTTCAATCGAAATTTTTTCAGCTTGATATTATTTTTTAAAAAATAATTAAAACGAGACATTTCCCCATTGAATAACATTGCGGAAGCTGGAGAGAAGGAAGGATTGCACGCTGGCGCCATCTGTAAACATTAGAAAACAACATCACAAAATTTTAGCGTTACCTTCTTCTCCTGTCTTATTACTCCGTGGTCGTAAGACACCGTCATGACTGACGTCATCACACTAATTCAAAAATAAGGCATTTTGAATTGCGTGATGTGTATCGTGCTTTCTTGCTCTGTGAACAATATGTCGCTTACTGGGAAACATCATCATCAAATTTTGATTGCCATTTTCACAATGCCTTGTTTTTCACGTAGTGCTATGACGTCACTCATGACGGCGTCTTACAACTAACAATGAAATTAAATCCTTTATTCAGTAGAAATACATGAAATTAAGGATACCGTGATCTCTTCTTTTCATTTCGAAACAGAATCAGTAGACTTTAGTCTGAACCAAAGACTCAGTGTGAAATGTTACGTCATTAAAAAATGAAAGTCGTGCTCTGGTAGGCACATAACAGTTTTATTTTATTTATTTATTTTTTTCCTTAACCTGCTAGCGCTGGCGATTTTCGTGTTACAGGTACCGTTCCAATGCTATTTATGGTTTTTTTGATATGGAGATTCCATTCCAATAAAAAAAAGTAGGTGTTGTCATTTGAAATTTTTTAAATTTTGTCACTGTAACCGTAACTGTTAGAGTTTAACTGTTGTTTTTATATAATTCTTGAGCGCATACCTCTAAATACCTTCCACCAAAATTTTATTCAGTTACTGTGAACGGTATGATAGCTATGGTCTCATATATCGGGGTATTTTTTTTCTAATCAGCCTGTATGTAGCCATGTGTAAAATATTTACAGTTAGAAAGATTTTTCTACATATCGACATAATCGATATTTTGGATATTGACATTGGATGGTGGAACAACAGAAGAAATATAATACACAAACATAGTAATGGAGGGGGGAAATAAGCAGAAAAATAAATTTCTACTTTAAAAAAATTAATAATTATATACTTACCTACAATGTAATATTTTAATGAAAATGAATATATAAAAAAAATAATAGTTTTCTTCGTTACTATAAAAATTACAATAGCTTATTTTTTTTTTTACTTTTTTTACTTTTTTTACTTTTATTGCTTTTTTTTTTTTTTTTCTTTTTAATACTTTTCATACAGTTTAGCATGTATAAATTTATTGTTGACACAAAGTAATTATTAAACGGTAAAATACTTTACATGTAATAATATATATAATAACATGTATATTTATTTATTTATTTTCTAATGGCGCGGTACTTGTAAATGAGATTGACTGTCCGGTCGCTGAACTGATAACCATTTGTGAAGGAGTACCCAATGGGTGGCCATCGCCACCACTTACAGGGATAACAAATCCATGCTTTGTCCAGGATTCGAACTCGGCCCTACTGTGAGGGAGTTAGGGACTCTAACCACCACAATATACGGGCGACCTTTACTTATAATATATACAATGGTTTATATAATGAGAATCTTTTACAAAACTTATTGTAATGATAGAAACTATACGAAGCACATTGTTTAAAAATCTGTAATTTAGAAACTTTGATTGAGAATAACTCGCGTTAGGGGGTGGATTTGCCGATAAGATGGATATTTTCGTTGACAGCTCAGTAAGACCTTTCAGATGATATATAATATGTATAAATACCTTTTGCACAGTTGGTGAAACCTCTCTTGTTAGTCGGATGACAGGCTGAAGGGGAAAATTCAGTCCTTAAGTTTAAACCACACACATAAATAATCAACATTCCAAGCTAAATAAAAACGTATAAAAATTATTATTATTATTATTATCATCTTTATATTTTAAGAATGGTGGTGAAATAATATATAAATTAATTGTAACACAGGTGAGGATCATGAAAATGGTAATGAATAAAAAGAGGTAGCATGCTATTAAATCTTTCTTGAACAAAAACAGCTTCACATAGCGTCTAATGTCACTGAGAGAGATTAAAGTATCTATATAATATTTCACTAACGTGGACCAGTTCCAATTATATTTTGTCAAAACGATACGATAGCGAAGTAATTAATAAAATACGCGATGATTAATATATATATATATATTAATAAATGGAAAATAGTGAACTCGACCTGAACTCGACAAGTGAATTTTGAATCAACCCGAAACCCGACTCGAATCCGACAAATAATTTTATTCTACCCGAAAACCGACACGAACCCTCACTAAAGATTTTTTGTCAACCCACACCCGACCCGAACCCGATTTCTGTATACTCGAACCAGACCCGAAACTCGGTTTCTTTTACCCGAACCCGACCCGAAACACGAATCTAAATGAAAATTAATAATTCATGTAAAAATCATGGAAAACATTTTTAATTTATAAAATAAAATAAATTTTAATCGTCACACTGCTGTGTGTGTGGTAAATCATTTCAAAAAGAATTAAAAATATAATTACTAACTTATAACTAAGTTAAAAATTAAAAAGTCTGAAAAATGGATTAATAATAATTTTTAACTATGTATGTGTGTTGTGAAATTCAAGTGTACAAAAATGGGTTTGTAGTTTTATTGTTTAATGCTTATCACGCACAGAATAATATTAAAATAATACAATGTTACACACGCCAACTAAACGTCCACTAATCTCATCTAAATGTACATTCCTATAACTTCTTAGAAACATCTGAAAAAAAAAAAATCGTTTTAAATTCACAGTCTATTTTAAGAGGGTGTGAGTAATCAAATTAGATGAATCAAACATCTGATTACTGTGGGAGAAGTAGCCTGTTGCAACAGCTTATGTTCTAAATAATAATTGCTTTTTTTTTTTTTTTTTCATTGCTTTAGTCGGATATGGATGTTTATTTTACTATGATAATTTGGGTAAGCGTATATTCATCTTGGGTATATAGAGCAAACTAATTTCTGCTTTATTAAAATAATATTTTTTTGAAGGATGATTTCACGTCGAGCCAATTCGTTGAAAACTAAACCCGACCCGAGCCCGAACTCGACCTGCAGTAAAAAAAATCCAGTCAACCCGACCCGCACGAAAACTAAATCAGCCAACCCGACCCGACCCGCGGTTCGAGTCGGGTCGAGTTCAGGTAAAATCGAGTTACCCGACCCGATACAGAACTCTATACGAGGACAAATAATCTAATAAGAAAAAATTACGACATTTGTTTAATGAGATTATTTTATAGAAAAATGTATTTTTAAAAGTTGCGTATTCAGAATTTTTGCTAGCGCCACTTTAAACATCACAATACTTTAAAGAAATATACAGAATATAAATTATTATCCTAAGTTGACTAAAAAACGCAATTGTTAAAAGCATAATCAAAAGTCAATTTTTTTTTTTTTTAACAATAATTGTGCCAAAATAAGTAAATAAAAGGTGGTCAAAAATAGGGTCAAAAATTTAAAATTCGCCATGGGGGTCCTACATTAAAACCTTATTGCTACAGAAGTACGAAAATGGGGCTGTCAACCATGAATTTTATATTAAAACTTTTTTTTTTTTTTGGATGATTTTGGTTTCACTGTTGCGCAATGTTAATTTGGTTCTAATAATAATTTTAATTAGGTGATGAATGTCGCCTCAAAAAGCATCTTGCCAAATTTAAAAGTCGCCATATTAAGTCCTTTATTAAAGCTGTATTGCTTGGGGAAATATGAAAACTAGGCCGTCAAACATGAATTTTATTTTGAAAAAGTTTTTTTGAATGATTTGGTTGATCTATCAAAAGGGTTTCACCCAACAAAATCTAATAATAATTTGGCTTCTGGTGAATTAAAATTTTAATTGGATTTTGAAATTAGTATAAGATTTAAAAGTTTCAAGTGTTAGAGGAAAAAAAATTAACAAAGAACAAAGAAAAGAAAAAATGAGAAAGAAATAAACTGTGAAAATTTCGCATAGATTTGCTAGTATACTTATATTTGGGCCCTCGGTAGCCTGAATTTAAGAAGTAGAAAATTTTCTTACATTGATATTGATATGAGTTCTCCGCCCGTGTTCCATCCCAGCAAAAAATATTATTTTTAAAATATAATTTTGTACTTCATATTGCTTAGCTAATTACAAAGGTTTATTAACCCCTTCTGGGGCAATGAATTTAAGTTCATTTAAAATCAAATATCACCAGAGTCTGAGATCAAGATTAGAAGAAAAGTAATAAATGAATATTTTCAGATTAGGTAAAAAAGTAAAATTTTATATAAAATTTCTGGGATGAATTTTTGCAGTTGAGAACTGAAATTAGATGGTATAAAATATATACCACCGCCCCTGAAAGGGTTTTAATACGCAATGCTGATAAGAATTATATGGAATATTATTTATTTTTAGGATCTAAGCTGAATAAAGCATTACTGTGAAACATTAGAATATTGTATCAGGGGTCGTACTCTCCGCCTTTTTTTTTTCAGGACATTTTCATAAGTAAAATTTTTTAAAATTTATTGCTACCACTATTTTTATAAGATAATTTCTACTCTGTATAGTCAGGGCATATTTTTATAAATATGCTAGAGGTATTCCTGCATGAAATTAATGGTGGCAAAACAGACGAAAATTTCTTATTTTTGAAAGTGTCCTGTAAAAAGGGCGGAGAATACGACCCCTCTTTTATTTTAAACTTAAAAACTTCTTCACACACTATAAAAATAAATGCAATCACTATCAGTTTCTGTATTTCTTTAAACTGGAAAATTTCAACTAGCCGCAAAAAAAATAAATAAATAAATAAATAAAAAATAAATAAATAAGATAGCAGGTGAAACTGACAACGAACTTACCAAATGTAGTTGTAAAATAACTCGACTGTCCAAACAATTTCTTTCGGATTAATAAGTGAGCGTTCCTTAAAAATAAAATGGCATATCAAGTTGCTTAGCAGACTCATCGAAAATAAACCTGTCTGCTGTCTAATTTCGGTTAAAATTGGTCAAATATTTCGGAAACTATCGTGAAGAAAAATTTTTGAGTGCCCACAGTTTTGAAACAAGATGGCACATCAAGAAGACTAACAAACTTGGTTGCGACTTTAATATGTATAGATTATGCATATACTATGTATAGACATAGGCAATTTTAAGCAATTCGATTCATAATTATGTTTTTTTTTTTTATGTAAATTTTAAAATTCCAAGTTGCCCTCACTTGAATGGTTGTTCAAGTTAGCCAACGAGCTTACCCAAGATGTTTCTAAGGTAAGTCTATTATTTTGAAAGTCATCGTGATGATCGATTTTCAAGTGGTCACATGATTTCAAGCGAGTCTGTGATTACAAATGGCCGCCATTTTGAAACAGGATGACAGATTAATTTTATTAATAAACTTCGTTAACGCCTTAATCTGTATATCTATATCTACATTTATATACATGCAGTACTACCCGATTTATAAAATCACGGGCTAGTACAATCAGTCGCTTAATCTGATCGAATTGCCAGGACTGGAATAAAATCAATACGAATTACTTTTAAAACTGCCGTTTAATAAAATCAGAATCGACGGTTAATAAACTCAAAAAAAAAAAAAAAAAAAAAGAGTATATTTATGTACATATATATCTCCAGCTGCAAAAATATGAATATGTACAAACTTGACAATGAATTTTTCTTCTCACAGTATTTTCTTTTTTCTTTTCAATCTTTCTCTATCTTTTTATTTTTATTTTAAGAAATTTAAGGAAAAGGAAAATAAAACACAGCAAATTACTACATTATCTCTCTGAAAATTTGCAGTAAGCGGAAACGAGTAGGGAAAGCAGAAGACGTCGGAACAGCGGTCTTAGACTGGTTTGAAAAAAAAAAAACATCTTTCTTGCATTTTTGTGTGAAAAAGCTGTAAAATTCGAGAAAATGATGAATGTTGGAATCTTTATTTCTGCAGAAGTAGTTCACTAGATAAAGGAAGTAAAATAATATTTTTTATCGTAAACTGCACGGAGAAAGCAAGACGTGGATTTTGACGCTGCTGATTATTGAAAAAATAAATGTTTTGTTAGATTTGTTGAAAGATTTTATGCATTAAATATTTTTAACACTAATGAAACTGCACTATTTTATTGGGCTTTACCAGAGCACACTCATATGTTCAAAACAAAATCCAGTGAAGGATTCAAGACAATTAAACGACGTGTAACTGTTCTTTGGACGGGCAACATGACGCGAATTGTTAAAGACACACCTTTAGATATTGGAATTACTAAAGAAACCTCGCTACTTTAAAAGCGTTAGAAATTCACCTTTAGATTCCTGCAGTAATAAAAAATCATGTATCATATTTGCAATCTTTGCATTTCTGATACAATGTGACAAAAAGCTGACCAAAAATATCGTTTTGGTTTTAGATAACTGCTCTGCACATAAAAAAAAAAAAAAAATGACGTTGTGATACATAAAACTAGTATTTCTTTCTCCTAACACCACCAGTGTCATTTAGAGGTGAGTTTGGGCTCTATTTTGGCAATCCGAGCCCACCCGGGCCCGAAACATTTTTAAAATGAGCTCGCCCGAGCCCGAAAAATTTTGTGTGATCAGAGCCCGAGCCCGATATTGAAAGTGGTACGTTATGCAACGTATACACAATAGTGAAATTAAATACCGTTTTCACTTTCAAATTAATTTTTTTATTATCAATCCTCAATTTAAATAACTATAAATGCTATTATAACAATTTATAATGCCTGTGTCTCTGTATACATGTATATATTTATAGTGCAGTCCATTGTTTATAACGCGCCTATCGGAGGACAAAAAATTTATCCGAATGAGTGATATAAAGAGGCCCAATATAACGAAAGAGGAAGGATTACTGTATAACACTCTGGCATAATATGCGTCCCGTTGAAAAAAAAGTTCTATTTACAAAAAGGAAAGTCAAAGCTACTAAGGTTTGCAAGATTATTTTGTGATTTATAACCTATCATGACTATTATGGCATTACTAAAGGTGCTCTCAAAATGAATAACTTTTTTTTTTTACATTTTCCAGTTAGTGAAGAATAAAATAAACGGAACTTTTAGCTTGAATCCGAGCCCGCCCGGAGCCCGAAGACTTGCGTAAGATTTGAGCCCGATCGGGCTCGGACTCGGGCTTACGGGTTCGGGTTGAGCCCGTCTCATCTCTAGTGTCATTCAACTACTTGATCAGTAAACTATTAGAGCTTTTAAATGTCATTACAGAGAGGAATTGGCTATAAAAATTATGACAGAAATCGACGTAAGTATTTCGTCTGAGTAGTCTTCTACAAACAACATACCGAAATCTGTCAGTCTAATGGATGCAATGCATTAGTCGTTTAATAAAATCACTTCGGCTCAGAACGACTGTGACTTTATTAAGCGGCGGGTACTGTATATAAATTTTAAGCAAATCAAATTTTAAGCGATCTAATTCAAGATATTTTTGAGATAAATCTACTAATATGATACAGATTAGTTGAGTATTTTAAAATTGTTCAGGTGACTAATTTTCAAGTGGCCGCGTGATTTAAAGTGGCGGTCAATTTGAAACAATATCATGAATCAATTTAATGATTACAGTTTCTTGAGACCTTGCTATGGATATCGGCATACTGAGTTTTCAACGAATCGAATAACAAATATGTTTTCAATGTGAATTTGAAATTTTCAAATGGTTGCCACTTGAAAACAAAATGGCAGGTAAACTTGGTTAACGAACTCATCTAAAATATTTGTAAAACAAATCCATCTTTTATTGAAACTGACTGTATATTTCGGATTCAGATTCTTATCTTCATGTTTCACAAGTAATCAAACCTGTTCATGAATAGCCAGTAAGTGCAGTGCACCCTGTATATTTCAAAGCAACCGAAGTGTAATAAAATACAAAATTTTGCCAATTTAGCTAACTTTCGGTATCGGTTTCCCACACGCCACATTTCGAGTCTGGAGCAACAATGCCTTCGGTAGCACCTTGCCTGTATTTTACTCCCCCTCCCTCGCGGGTAAAGTGGAAAGATTTGAAAAATCACATCATAGTGCATATTACGTAACTTTAATTAAAACCCACACACCAAAATGAACCATTCTAAGGTAATTTGGAGCAGATATAAGCTTGAAAACATGTTTCTTGCCCCGCTTACACCTAAGGGGGGGGGAGGGAGTAAGTAATTTCACAAAATTCCTTTATAGTTCTTGTTGCATACACGTACATAAAAGACGCATTAAAAAATCGAGGACCTGAGATTATTTGAAGCAGAGTTATGTTTTAAAACGTGCTTTTTAGTCCCCATACTGGTGTTTTTTAGCCCTGTTCTTTAAGGAAAAAAACAGGGAGGGAAATTTGCAAAATCTCTTTATATCATGAGTTAGATACATGTAACTGACCCACACATGAAAAAGGTCCTTCCTAAGATAATTTACTGCAGAGTTACGCATGAATACATGTTTTTTGCCCCCCTCGCCCCTAAGGGACGGTAGGGTGTACTTTCACAAAATCACTTTGTAGTGTGTGTTTAATACGCATAAGCAGCCCACACATAAAAAATTGCCATTCTGAGATAATTTTGAACAGAGTCACGTATGGAAACAGGTTTTTTACCCCCAACTCTCAAAAGAGGGGAGGTATAACACGGAATTTCAAATAATCCCTTGGCAGTTTGTGTATGTTGAGTACGCATAAACAATCGATATATCAAAAACCTCTTTCTTGAGGTAATTTGTTGCACAGTTACTCTTTAAAACGTGTTTTTCTTTCCCTTAACCCCCGCCCTTAAAGGGAGGAAAGGGGAAATTCCACAAAATCCCTTTATAGGGCGTGCTGAGAACGCATAACCAGCACACGCATAAAAAATTGACTAAGGTAGTTCAGAGATGAGATGCGCATGAAAAAATGACCCCCCCCCCCCACAACACCAAGGTTATATGGTGTAATTTTACAATTTAGTGTGCGTCTTCAGCACGCATAACCAATCTACATGTCAAAAAATCGCTATCCTGAGATAATTTGGAGCACAGTTACTCTTATAAGCGTAAATTTCGTGAAATTTAACTAATTCTCTTCATTTTCGTGAAATTTCATAAAATCCCTTTATAGTGTGTGTTGGGAACGCATAAACAACCCACACATAAAATTTAATCTTACTGAGACAATTTGAAGCAAAGTTATGCTTGGAAACGTGTTTATTCCCCCCCACCCCCAAGGAGGGGAAAGGGGGAGACTTTCCAAAATCCCGTTACAATGGGTGCTGGACACACGTAAATAAACCACACACTAAAATTTGTGACCTTAGCTCCTATAGATTTCCACGGACGAATTTAGCACTAAAAGAGGGGTCGAATTGACCCTCTCGTAACTCCCCCCCCCCCAAAAAAAAAAAAAAAATCGAAAATCGGAAAAAATAAAAAATGAGTTTTTGGAAATACCTTCAAGAAGACGCTTGGCGTTTTTTTTTTTTTTTTTAAATATCTTTGAGCTATTACTGGTAGAATTTTACTGGAAAATCCGTACTTTGCTAAATTTGCCGCTGAAAATCATTTTTACCATCTCCCCCCTTAAAAATCCAAAATTCCAAAATTGCAGAAAACGATTTTTTTGTATTCAAGTCTAGTCTCCCCATCTGCAATTTCTTCACCATGAAGTTTTTTGGAGCCGAGTTATGCTTGTAAAGGTAGTATTTAACTTCTGCCCCCCCCCGGAGGGGGGCGGGGATATTTTGCAAAAACCCGTGTTAGTGAGCGTCAAGTTCCTAAAACCAACATGCTCACCAAAAATTATGACTATATCTCCCATAGAATCGCCACGGCCGTGTTGAGTCAGTGATCAACGAATTTATTCTTTTGTATCGAAAACCTCTATGTACCAATTTTGAACGACCTAACTCTAATTTGATTTTTTTGCCACTCCCCCCTTCCCCGCATTTCTAACAACTTTACACTTTCGAAAATATCCCCATTCGACTTGCAGGCCTCTATAAAACCTACCTGCACCAATTTTGAACAGCCTAACTGTATTTCTATTTGTTTTTGCCCCATAGCCCAACCTAATAATTTTACAAATTCAAAAATATCCGCAATCGATTTGTAGGTATCGAAAACCTCTTAGTACCAATTTTAAACTATCTAACTCTATATTTATTTTTTTGCCCCTCCCCACCTAATAACTTTACGCGTTCGAAAATATCCCCATTCGACTTGCAGGACTCTAAAACCTATCTGTACCAATTTTGAACTCCCTAACTGTATTTCTATTTCTGTTTACCCCATACCCCCCCCCTTACTGCCCCACCTGGGGGCTAAATTTCTAATATTCCAGAAATTGGTTTTTAGATATTTATATTAGCTATATTTTAGAGCAAAAATTTCACGTATATCTAATTTTTTGTTTGAGATACATAGGATTATGCGAAATCACGTTTTACGCATGTGAAATCACGTTTTGTCCCCCTCGCCCCCCCCCCTTGGGGACCGAATTTCTAAAATTCCAGAAATTGATTTTTATACATTTGTATTAGCTGTATTTTAAAACAAAAATTTTACGGATGTCTGTTTTTTTGTTTGAGATATGAAGAATTTTGTGAATTCACGTTTTGCCCCCCTTTTCTCCTTGGAGGGCGAATTTTGTAAAATCGCTTCTTAGTGGATGCCTATGTCATAGAAGGAACATTGTCACAAAATTTCATGCTTCTAGGTCCAGTGGTTGGGTCTGGTGATGATGAATCACCCACTCACTCACTCAGTCAGGAAGAACGATTTTATATAGGGGAGAGTTGGACAAAACGGGATACCATTCTTGTTTTTTTTTACTACGGAAAATCTGTTGAAGAAAACCACACAATGTTCATTTTTGTAACTACAACATTTATTGAAGCACACAAAAAACATATTTTTAACTAATTTTAATGACTGTGAAATAGTAAAAAAAAAAAAAAACATTTACCAAACTCTTACACATCCCATTTTAGCATACCTGGGTTGGACAAAACGGGATAGGGATTACAATATTTAATTTTTTGTGTAAAACTAACTGAAAAGCATAATTAACCGACAGAAAACTGTGAAACAGAATTTCTGCTTGAAAAAATAATGTCTTCAGTAATCAGACACTTAAAATAAGAGTTTTTTATGTTTTTATTTACAAATGGGAAAGACCACCTTTTATTTAGGCCTATAGCGGAACAAAAGTCACATAAAAAGGTGTCGTCCTCTTCTTTGTCATTAAAACACGCTTCGTGAGCCCATTCTTGACATCCAGAACATTGGATCCAACCTTCACCAGCCTTAGAGTAGACGTACAGTGCAGGTTATATGCAGGTTTTGCTCGCTCTGTTTCATCTTCAGACGATGACGACATGTATTCTTGGCTGCTTGCTAAAGGTTTATTAAACTTTTCTATGTTTTGACTTTTAATGTCAGGATTAGGCGTTCTTTAGGATTCTTTAATAGGCCTACTTTCAAGTGTGGATGGACCTAGTAGCTCTTTTTCTTCCACTTTTCCATTTCTTTTAAATACAAACTTCTTTTTTTGGAATTTTTAAGAGGGATTTCTTAGCAGCCTTTTCTTCAATTTTCTTGGTTCCTTCTTGTAGTATAATTGTCCGTTCTTTTGCTTCCATTTCTAATTCACTCTTATATGGAGATGATGATATTACTACACTTTTCTTCTTTCTCTTAGCAGCCCTTTTTTCTCGGCGAGGTCCTTTTACTTGAGGTACAGGTAGAACAAAGTTTGGAGAGATGGAAATGCGTAGCTTAGGTCGATAACAAGAGAGTTCTAATCCTTTCTCTCTTGAGAATGTTGTAGGTTGGTCTGGCCGTAGGCTGTCTCCTGACAGGTTTGTTGGTTTGTCTACTCCTACGATGTTCCTTGAAGAAGTTGAAGGTTGCTCTTAGTCTTTGCTCACATCAATCTGGTGCCCAACGCCTGGAGGTTCTTGCTGCAGGTCTCACGTAGGGTGGTCTCTGGTGACAGATGTTGTAAATAAGTGATCTAGAAAGTCGTCAGGATTGTAAGGATTTATGCCAGTTCTGCTAAACCCTTTAACGGAAATTTCTGCAACAGCTGCCCGTGAATAGGCTGCGTTGAACAGTTTTGCAACTTCGTAAATTGTGACACATCTACTTGGATGGTTGAACAGCCACTTTTGAACTTCTTGTTCGTAATACGTGTTCAGTGGAGCCATTAAACTGACATCCAGGGGCTGAAGGTGATGAGTTATATGTGGGGGGAAGGTTAGGACAGTTAGATTATTTTCTCTTGTCAAATTTACAAGTTCCAAACCTTTGGTGTGACTGTTGTGTCCATCAAGTAGCAACATAACTAGCTTCTCGTGGGTAGGGTTGGAAAATTCTATGAATTTTTTAAACCAAACAATGAAGGTCTCCTTAGTGATCCAGCCGGTCTTGTCTGCAAATAATCCTGCAAAAGCATCATGCATGAGTCGTGGGTTTTCCTTCACTCGAGGAAATACAATCATAGGAGGGACGAATACACGACATAAAAAAACTGCATCCCGTTTTATCCAACTCATAAGTATCCCGTTTTGTCCAACTCCGACACTTTTCAAAACAAGCATAGCTGCTGCCTAAACGTGACAGGAAAATTAGATAGACTACACATGAGAATATTCGTTAATAAATGCTTAATCAAATGTAATACTTACCGGAATTGTATTCCCATATATGTAGGCAGTATAATCTAGAAAACAACGCATGTAAATGTAGAAAGTGCCAAGAACACAGAGTAAAAAAGTTCTAAGAGCTACAACTTTCCATCAACTAGTGGTCTCGAGGTGGAACGAACTGAGAACGATGTAATAATGTCCGAGAACAAGTTTCTGTCATCGTCCGCTAGATAGCAGCCCTAGTCGGGTCCCTAGGCGATGTATCCCGTTTAGTCTGACTATCCCGTTTTATCCAACTCTCCCCTACAATAGAGATTAAGCACAGATAGAAAGAGTTTCGAATTAACAAATTTTCAGATTTTTTAAAAAGTCGTTTTTGGAGTAATCAAGCTCCCAATATGATATACTTAAAAAATAAATAAATAATAATAATAATTCTAAAAGTACATTTATGCTACGCATAAAATGAAATTTCATGTACAGTTAAAATAAAAAACTTTCAGATTTTCATGGTGTTTAGTTTCAACATATATATAAATTTCTGAAAAAAAAAAAAAAAAAAAAAAAAAAAAAATGTGAATAAAATAAAATGAAATAAAATAATTGAATCAGTTAAATAGTTTTATAACAGTGCTGATTCGAATATAAAGAGTTTGAGGAATTAATTTAATTTTGCTCGTAATGTGGTCATAACTTTTCATTTCTACACCTTCTTCCCATGTTGAATTTTATTTATTTTTTAATAGACACTTTAATATATTGTAGATTTTATTAATAAATTAAGCGTAAATTTATAATATGAAACAAATAGGTTAACACAAAAAATAATAATAATTGCATTGTACATAAATGTGAGTTGCATCACATTTTCTAATTAGTAATCCTACTTCTGTACACGAAAGCATTTTTTAAATAAACAAACTTATCACAGTAACTTAAAATGCCAAGAGAGAGAGAGAGAGAGAGAGAAGAAATAGAAAGAAAGAAAAAGCTATATTAAAAAAAAAGAACTTTGTGGTACTTGAATATATTTTTGTCCTATTAAATTTGTAGACTCTAACAGCTTTATCCCCTTTTATTAGTAAAGATAAAATTTTAACAAATAATAATTCTTGATATGAAATATTTTACACAGTATTGATTATAAAGAAACTCAAACTTTAATCTGGAAAAATGACTTTTTTTGGAAATTGCATTTCTGGATGTGCTACTAAAGATACTCATATTGTCTTGCAGTGTAGTTTTTCTTACACGACGCTTATTCACAGGTATAGTGTCTACTTCAGCACACCACTGGCTGAAATCACTGACGTCTTTAGCCAAAAAGACTGTTTCGATTTTAGATAACAACATTGAGGGGAGAATCGCTCTTTAGCAATGGGTGGAAAGGAAATCGGTAAAAGTGGAATTTAAGGACGGTGGCTATCACGGTCGGATCGGAGAATAGATGCTCACCCACCTACCAAATTTTCCAAAATTTGCATTGAAAATTTTATAATTTTTTACATGCTGAAGATTTTACATATATTTGTATAAACTAGAGTAATTATGCATTTTTTTTGCTTGGAAAACCCATGTAAAGCTTCAAGCTCTAGAAATGATTTATATTATGAGGCCTGCGATCCAAATTTCCATTTCAATAAACATTTAGAAATTTACTGCGCATTACATAAAACTACCAGCCGAATTACTTTATCAACAAGCATTCAATTCTAATCTTTAACCACGTTTCTTGCTACCATGGAAGCCTCTGCGCATGTGCTGACTGAACGAGTCCACTGCTAAAATAGGGGAGATAATTTTTTCACTGAGAGAAAATAAGCGATAAGGGAACACCGCGAACCGAATGATCGGATGTTTACTCAATTCCTGCCTGTCGGTCAACTTTTCACCCCTCAAAGATTTTGGACTCGTCCTCACTGCGAGGCGTAAGAAACGTGATTGCACTGTATATTTAATCTAAGGCCATTCGCTAGCTGTCCACTAAGACGCTGGCGAACTGATTAAACATATATGGTATGTTAAGAAGTTTTTACACTCTATTACAAGGAATAAAATATATTATAAAAAAGCGAAATATATGTAACGGTGGAAATAATTATATTATTACATTTATTCACACTAAAGCCAAGTACCGACCAGCCGTTTTTACCCGAGTTTTCTACATCTATTCTTGGAAAGTACGTTTCTTTTTAACTTTATAGGCCTATTCGTTTACAAACACTGCTATTGAAAATTATTAGTCAAAGATTCTGCAAGTCTTAAGTCTAAAGTCTCTAGTCTTGTAAGTCTCATCTAACCATCCTTCAGGGAGTCTTTCTGGAGGTTTCTAAATCGTATTCAAGGAAATTTCTGAGAAAAATTCAGAAAACTCCGAACAGCTTGACAGGTAAGCGTAACCGGGATTTGAACTCGGCAACTATTACAGTCAAGAATGGAAACTATGCAGTTTCCGTTTGAAATTTCCAAACAAATGTAGCAGCAAATTAAAGATTCAGAAGGCAATAAATCTATTTACATACTTACCAACCATCTCATTATGAATCGTAACACTTTTAGTACCCGCCTTTTTTTTCACACTACTCTTTTTTAGAGCAATTTTATTCTTATGTAATCGTCTTTGCATTTGGAGAAATTTACTCTAAAATTAAAGTGGTATGTAAAAAAGGGCGTGTTTTAAAGGGGCGTAACAATGGTACAATTATTAATAAGATGGTTGGGAAGTATGCTATTTATATAAAATCATGCCTTTTTTTTTTTTTTTTTTTTTTTTTTAAATGTGATCAACACACAAAGAGAAAAAAAGATTCCTCATTACACTGAGAAACCCAGGAGTTAGCAGAAGAACAAAAAATACATATCAACCACGTTCCTATTTCAATCCATTTACAATCTACTACGAATATTTTTAAAAAGCTAAAAATCCTACATTAAGTCTTATTTTTGAAATTTCTAAATGCGCTATTCAAAAATAAAAACGTATATAAAAAGATCTGAAAAATCCTACAAAACGACACCAATTGTGTTAGAATATTATAAAAGCGCTGAAAGACTGGAAAAAAAAAAAAAAAAAAAGAGGCAAAACAAATATTTACCAAAACATTTAATCAGCAATTTTCTAAAAACTATTATAGCTAGAATAAGGAGAATTTATTAAACATTGGCCCTTTCAAATAGCTTTCCAATAAGCTTAAAATGAACTATATCAGTTGAATAGAGTTAGAGAAATTCAGCAGTTTGTTTCTTATACACTATTGGTTTTCTCGTCTACAACACCACTCACGTTTTGAAACACCATTTACCAACCATCATTACTCATAGCTGCTAAACTAATCCGGAGGATTGTCAGTACCTCCCCTTTTTCCTCATTACTTAATTTTTAGAGAATAATGTATTTGTTATTAAATGAGAAGAAAAGTACTCCAAAAATAGACTGGCGTGGAAAAAGGGCTGGGTACTAACAATCCTCAGGATGAGGTTTTGCAGCTATAATTAGTAATTCACTTTTAATTATGCTTATATGCATTGATTTACAGTTTATTTTATTTAATACGTAGACAATAATTTATATTTATCTGCTTTTCCATCGTAATATTATGACATGCATTCATTTGCATATTGATTAAAAAAAAAAAAAAAAAAAAAGGATAATACAGAAATTATTGTAATTAAACATAAGAGGCGTTGGTCCTTCAAAATACGTAAAACACCCGTAAAAAATGTAGTAACTTTACAAATCAATGTGAAAAAAAAAACATACATACATGTTTTTTTATGCCTACATACTTTAATCGTATGCAGGAGTACTTGTCTGTTTGTTCTTTTTCTATTATTTATTTATTTACTTACTCTTTTTTGCATAGTTTTGTAAAATAAGCAAATTTTATTTTGATATATTATGCATTTTGAATGATAAAATTCTCCTGTTTTTATTTACAATTTCTACACTAAATATATATATATATTTAATTAAAATACAGATGAACGCATATCATAATATTATAGTAAACATAAATTATTGTCTATGTAATAAATAAACTGTACATTAATACATATGATTAAAAATTAATTACTAAAATAAATTGGTAAGGGGAGTTTCAACACATAATGGGAGGAGTCTCGTTTTTTGATAAGGTGGAAATGAATGACTCCGGCACTGTTCGACCGATATGTTTCATTTCATTTTAAGCTTATTCAAAAGCTATTGAAATAGGCTAGTTTTAAGTAAATTTTATATTTTGTAGCTAGAAGGGTTTTTTTTGAATTGCCAATTTAAAATTTTGACAGATATTTATTTTGTATTATTTTTGCTGTTTCAGTGTCTGTAACTAGTCATTAAATCTAAATATTCCAAAACAATTGATATCGCGTTGTAAGATGTTTTCTGTTCTTTCTAAATAAGCGCTGTATTTTAGTGTAATGTGTTTAGAAACTTCAAAACGCGAAAATTTTTTTTAGCTCTTACATTCTTCTATTCACAGGAGCTTGAAAGGAGTTTTAGATACAACAGGACTAGACCTGCTAACTATGCTAGTTTATCCGTAATGGTATTAAGCCCCGCCTTTTTCTCACACCAGAATAGTTGTAGAGCAATAGTCTTCTGATTTAATCATGAGAACATATTGCATAATATTCCTCTACAACTATTCTGGTGTGAAAAAAAGGCGGGGCCTAATACCATTACGGATAAATTAGCATAGTTAGCAGGTCTACAGGACTGATAATTTTTATGCTCCGTATGAGCTCGCCTATTAAGCCCTTGAGTTTGTCGGTGCAATAATGATTCACCCTGTATTTATTTACACATAGAACAGAATTCTTGTAACATACGTTAATAAGTGACAGAATACAGAGTTGTCAATATTTTAATTTATTACGGAGCAATGTTAGCCCCGCCTTCATTTCATACCCTTTTATTTAAAGCTTTCACGACCGCAAGATTTTGTCATTTTGACAGTAAGATCCACCTTTGGGCGTTATTCTCCCAAGTTTCAATATTTCCGAACAAAATTTCCAGTATTCACATTTATATAACAAATGAATATACATTATAATTACACTCTCTGCAATAAAAGTATATGTATCCATAGTATATTGATTGTACAGTCACCAAAATAAAAATTTCACCGTAAATTACCGTAGAAACATGCGACTGGTACCGATCAGTTTGTAATAACGTCTAGTTTATAATATTATAGTTAGATTTTACTTAGGGGGTTGTCTACATATTAAAACTGACATCAACTTCATTTTTTTCAATGGTAACCCCCCCTTTTTTATAGTTTATTTGAATTCTTTGGATCAAATCATCACGGAAAATGGTATAGTTTATATATTTCGCTCAATTTTTCATAGACTTATAAGCTGTCAAAATTTGGGGATGCTAATGTTAAATGAATGTGACAAACATTAAATCATATCTTCCGAAGTAATTATGATATTTAAATTCTGTTTTTTTTATTCGTTAGAATGAAGTGACCCAAACATATTCCATGCAAATGTTTGCTAAAAAACATTTTTCGAATTATTAAAATTATTAATAAATTCATATTCGAAAAAATTATAAATTATGACCTATATTAATTTTTGCACGAATAGAACAAGCACCATCAAAAACATAGATTTCCAAATTTACAGCTCGTTCTTAACATTATTTTTTGAGTTACAGAGATATTTCACTTTTTATTCCTGTTAGGGGGCCGTCACTTGTTATAATCTGTATCCTCTATAAGTAAATGTTTGTATATAATTTGACGGAAAACTATTTTAATTTACCTTTATGTTATTCTTATTGTTTCCTAAGCAATATTTCGATGTTTATTATACAAATTGGCATATTTTTGTAAAGTTATCACAATGTAGGCGAGGGATTGTGAAAGAATTTCAAAAGAAAAGAAGCCCCGCCTCTGTATCGCTGAAACACTATTTAAAAAAAAGACTAATTTGCATATTCGTATTTGACTCTATATGTGACGCTGGTATGCATAAATCACAATGGTATTTACTACATCGATTATTGAAGACAAAACTTAAATGATTTAATTACAAATATGCAAAATTATTTTGTTTTATATTATAAAGCTTTAAAAAATTTGTGAAAAGGCGTGGCTTACAGTACAAGAGAGTAATATATCCGATCCTAATATGTTAAGTCTTTCTTCATAAGTATTAAATACCTTTCTCTAGTTTTTCGCTGCTAAAATTCTGTTTTAACCCTGTTACACTTTTTTCGCATTTCAATATTCAAGAGTACGTACACCTCAAGTTAAATATTATGTTTTAGAAAACACGGTACAGCGAAACTTACTGCATGAAACAGCAATTATGCATTCGACAATCGTTTTATTATTATTATTATGAATATTTAATAATTTTCAAAAGATTTTTTTACCATGAATTTTCTGTTTAAATTTTGTTGTTACATATTTGCATTTGGTTACTGTACCGTTTGTAAGCTTTGTGTTATTTAAAATTTATCCCATAATGAAACTTAATAAAATATTAAATTTCTATTAAAAGTTTTTTAATACAGAATCAAATAGTGAAGAACTGCTTTTTTTTTTTTTTTTTTTTTTTTTTTTTTAGTTTATTAGATCTATTATTGGAACATAGCTCAATAGTATTTATTTTCAATTTCCTAATCACGAAATCAAAGTCACAGTTATTATGGAATAAAAATTAAAAACAAAGGAATAATCTTATTACTTTCAAATATATAGATATTGATCTTACAGAATCCTGAAATTTCATTGAAAAGACTTTAATCGTCTAAATTTAAAAATCCAGAATAAAATAAATTAATCTAAATGCTTTTAAAGTTGAAACGGGAAGATTTCAAAATACATGAAAATTGGAATTTGTGTTTTGAACATTTTGGTGCGGCAGATATAAAAAACAATATTTTAATGATGAGCTGAACCTGAGCTTAATAGAAGGCGGATCCAGCTATTTAGCACAAGTGATATCACCTGACTAAAACCAGAATAAACAACATTTTAATTTATTCCGGGGTATTTTTAGCCCACTGTTATTATTATTTTTTTTTTTCAAATTTCAACACTAGATACAGTACGATTACGTCCTATTTACATTAAGCTTTGATATGGAAACTATGTTGCTGATTTCCGATGCTTCGAAATTTACAAAATATATATTTGTGTTAATATACTATACAGATAGAAAAATAATTATATAATATCAACAAAATTTCTTTAATCAATATGTTTATATACATTACCGTATGAAATGTTTATATATGAATATTGTATTTATTTTTAATGAGACATATAAACACATAATACTAAAAAAAAAGAAGAAAATGTGTTATAAATTATTATAAATCAAGCAAAATATATATGCATACTTGCCTACCTAACCCGTAACATTGTTAGTTCCCGCCCCTTTGTGTACACAATTTAATTTTTAGAGTAATTAACTTCAAATACATTTACGATTAACTCATTGAGCGCTACGTGAATTCTTATGGAAATCCCATTCAGGCCACACACGCTGCTTAGAAGCGTGTTTTGTTTATCGAGTTTCAATAAACCCCATTAGGCCTTAACGATATAATCCTATAAAAATCCTAAAAAAAAAAAAAAGAAAAATGGAGTAAATTTTAAATAAATTGTCAATAATTACTTAAAACTATGTAAATTCTGTAGTTTTATATCATATTTTACACTGCCGGCTGACTTGGCCTAAATGGAAAGATCACTGTCAGCCACCGATGGCTGACATGGCGCTGAACCTGTTAAATAAGGAAAAAATATTCTAAAATGACTGATGTGAAAAAAATGTACGGAAAGGGGCGAAACCAGTAATCTTCCGGGTTAGGTTGACAAGAATGTATATACATAGAGCAATGCCAGAAAATGTTCTTTATTTTTCATGAACCAGATGAATGGTGCTTTTTTTCTGAATAGTCTATGTATAAAATATAATGCTGCTTTAAATACCCTTTAAATGAAAAGTTTTATTACATAAAGTAATTTTCTGGCACTCTACAACTCCCAAATGACACACAATACGAAACCCCGCCCTTTTCTAGTGTTTAAAGGGTATTAGCGTTTAATATGCTTTCTATTCGTTTTGATCTTTCCTCCTCCTCCTTATCTTCTTCTTTTTTCCTTAAAAAAAAAAAAAAAAAAAAAAAAAAAAAAGCTGCTATCTGACAATGTTTTGTTAACTTAGACTGATACAGATGTTCATGACTGATACAGATATACTTAGGATACTTAGATATACTTAGACTGATTTTCAACAGGAACAGAGAGGAGAGAACATTTTAAAAGTATGATTCGTAATAAAATTCTATTTTTATATATTTATTTTATTTGTGTTCATGCGATTAATTGTTTTCTTGTGTTTAAGAGGAAATCTTATCATTTTCACATTGCTAATTTATAAAATATAGTTTTTTGTTCTCAATATATTGAGAAATAAATAAATAAATATATATCTGCGAGAATATCGGACATTTCTCTTAATATTAACTAAGTCAAGGCACATTTTTAAAATCCTCGATAATGAAATTATAAAATTCTGCATTCGAAATGCTTCATGTATGTGTAAATCACAAAATATTAATATTTAAACGTGTGTCTAATCTGACGCAAAAAAAAATTAATTTTTATTTTATTTAATTTCAAACTATTTAAATTTTGAATACATAAATTAACATTACAATCGGTATTCTTCTTATAAAAAGTTTATAAAATAAAGACTTAACTTGTAAATTGTATTAAGAAAGAGAGAGAGAGAGAGAAAAAAAAAAAAAAAAAAAAAAAAAAAAAAAAAAAAAACGAATATATATATATATATATATTAGGCAAATTTTATGCATATTTTGTGAAATCATAGAATTTAGGAAACTTAAATATTTGATATTTTTTCCCATAATCGATGCGTACAGATCATATTCATTGCGACATCTTTTTTTTTTTTTAATAGACTAATGTAACATTTTGACCTCTTCAACTGAAGATTTCGATTAAGGGTAGTCAGCCTTTCTAGACCAACCGTCCACTTCGGTATCTGTGTTAAGAGTAGAATTTTAGAACATCCCATTAAGTAGTAGGATTTATTATTTTGCATATTAATTTGTTACACATTATAAAATATAAAAGCAGAAGAATATCATGAAGATTTATGTAAAAGTTTTTAATAATGCCATGAAAAAAAAAATTAATTAAAAAATGAATAAAATAAAAAAAATCTATTTTAATATTTTTAAAAAGTCAATTAAATTGAAGAATATGAAGATACTGCAGTATCAGAACAAACTCAACATTGTTGAGTGTCACCGTTTCAGGCAATTATATGGCAGCTTGAGTTAAAAATAATTTTCAAACCGAAACTGAATTATTGCTTAACACTTTCGTGCATGATCGAAATTTAATTTTCCTAAATTTATAGATTTACCCGTAACATATTTTCGGTTGTAATTCTATCAAGAATTAATTTAAAGTATATAAATGGGACCTTTTTCTGAACTGCCTTGATCTCGGAAATTCGAATATGAAGTCAAAAATAGGGGTTGCCATTGAAGAAAATGAAGTTGATGCCAGTTTTAATATGTAGACGACCCCCTAGGCAAAAACTACCTATACCGTTATAAACTAGACGTTATTACAAATCGATCGGTACCAGTCACATGTTTCTACGATAATTTACGACGAAATTTAGGTGTGTGTGTGTGGGGGGGGGGGTGATTTTTTTTTTTTTGGTGACTGTACAAATATCCTTATTGGGTATAGTCTTTAGAAATAAATAACATACAAATTACGAAAGAAAAGCCTTACTGGTAGGGTTACAGATTTTCAAATGAGGTGAATCCACGACATTCTCGTTTACAAACAAGAACACCACGCACACATATAAACATAAAACATGAAAGAAACGTAACAGAAATTTAATCAACATGATTTTAATTGGACACTATTTTCGGTCCATAACAAAACTGCTTTTACGCGAGAAACTCAAACTCGCCGTTGATCTCTTAGCAACGTCCACCGGCTCACTCATCTCGCATCTTCTTCAAAACCAAAACTCTTTCTCAAAACGAATATTTACCGGACCAATGCATAAATTTCGACATTTTAATTTCTTCCGGAGTATTTATAGCCACGTCTTTTTAACACTTTCCAAGAAGGTTGAAAAGTGTTAATGACTTCGGTTTGTCTGTCTGTCCACACTCTAACTCCCGTAAATATTTATGGAATTTCTTGAAACTGATATATGTTATTCAAGTTCACTTTCGGATGTTCCCTATTGAAAATGGTGTTTATACCTCTACTGGTTTGTGTACAGGGACACCTGAAAATATTTCAAAGAATTGTGTTCTACGAGAGCTATTTCTATAAACCATATTTTCATACTCTTACTGTACACAAATCTTAATGAAATTGAAATATATTATTCAAGTTTATTATCAAATGTTTCTTGTATAAAATGGAGTAAATACCACCATCGGGTTATACACAGGGACACTCAAAAGTATTCGAAAGCATTGCGTTCTATGCGAGATATATCTATAAATGAAATTTTAATAACATTACTTTCCACGAAGTTTTAGGAAATTGAAATATATGAGAGGCATTTCCATAAACCATACTTCCATACCCTTACCGTACACAATGAAACTTAAATATGTTATTCAAGTTCACTATCGGATGTTTCCTGTATAAAATGGAGCAAATACCACCACTGGTTTGTGTACAGGGACACTGAAAAGTATTCCAAAGCATTGCGTTCTGTGAGGGAGATTTCTATAAACCAAATTTTAATAGCTTTACTTTACACGAAAATTTATGAAATTGAAATATGTTATTTATATGCGCAAAAGAATGCTTTACATGGAATGTAACATGATTAGGATTAGATTTACAGGGTGACACAAAAATATTGAGTTATATTAAGAGCTATTAACAAAATTTGCTAAAATTGTTCTTTCGTTTGCATTAAGCGTTTTTAATACTTTCTAACACTTTTTAAGTGTGAATATGATTTCAATTTGTGCATCTGTTTGACTGTTCTTCTGTCCGTCTGTCTGTTCCCTGTCTGTTTTTCTTCGCTTTAATTTCAGTAAATATTTATGGAATTTCTTCAAACTGATATATTTTATGGAAGTTCACTATCGGATGTTTCCTGTATAAAATGGAGTAAATACCACAACTGGTTTACGTACAGGGACACTCAAAGCATTGCGTTCTACGAGAGAGATTTCTATAAACAAAATTTTAATAGCTTCACTTTACACGAAAATTTATGAAATTCAAATATGGTTTTTATATGCACAAAAGAATGCTTTGCATAGACTATAGCATGATTAGGATTAGATTTACAAGGGGACACAAAAATATTGAGTTATATTAGGAACAATTAATAAAATCTGCTAAAATTGTTCTTTCGTTTACATTAAGCGTTTTTAGCACTTTCTAACATTTTTTAAGTGTGAATATGATTTCAATTTGTGTATTTGTCTGACTGTTCTTCTGTCCGTCTTTTTTTCTTCGCTCCGATTCCCGCAAATAGTTAATGGAATTTCTTCAAACTGATATATTTTATTGAAGTTCACTATAAGGTGTTTCCTACTGGAAAGGGAGTAAATACCGCTAATGGTTTGTGCACAGGGACACCCAGAAGTATTCGAAAACATTGTGTTCTATAAGAGGCGTTTCTATAAACCATATTTTAATACCTTTACTGTATAGACATGATGGGAAAAATCAGCCATTTTGTTAAAAACAAAATAATAAAGATACAAAAGGGCATTATTTAAAAGGAAAAAGAATATAAAAATACAAAAGCTGTTGTACTGAAGAATACAAGCTGTTTTATTACCTTTTAAAAGCCTAAGACAGAAATACAACATCATATTTATGACCTGCACCTGCACGTGGAACTCTGAAAGGGGACCACCCGCATTTAAGCCCCACTGGCTACCGCCAAAAAAGCCCCGGCGAGGTCGTAAAAAAAGGCACCGTAGTAATCTAGAAGCAAGCAGATTGGTAGAAGAAAGGTCCAATCAGAAGATAGACCCAATAAAAAAAATTCAAGGAGAAAACCTCCTCCAAAAATTATAATGAGAGTCTTAAAAAAAATTAAAGGGGAGAAAAGATTCCTTTAAGAGTCAGAATTCTAAAAAAACTGCCTTCGTGTGTGTGCAGACGTAATGTGAGGTCCTGCTATCATCAGTGTGGTGCTGCCTAGCCGAAATGATTCATCTAGGATACTTAAAGATGTGCTCCCTGCTAGCCAAAATATTCCTCTTGTGCCTGGACTGTGACATAGCATCTGATAAATCTGGTGAGAATTTCTTACATTTCTCGGTCAGTAAATTTACCGTGCGATGCTGGTAAAGCACATTTGTTTTCTAAGTACTCATCTTTAGCACCATTGATGCAAAATCAAAGATCATTGTTATATCATTTATATTGTATTGTAAAATTATAGAATAATCAATTTAATAAGTATTCAAAATTTGGATATTTAATAGAGAAATTAATTAAAATTATATGAATCTAATATTATTTGAGAGTAAATTTATTTATTAATAACCATATTATTTTTCAGATTAATGTTTGCTTTTTAATTAGGATTAATTTTAGGGCATTTCACAACGCATGCCCGAATATCGAATTGATATTCCAAAATGTACTACCACGAAGATGTCACCTTAGAGCCACGGAAGTAAAGGGTAGTGTGATTTTGGTTAATATCCGCCCAACATCTACTCCTTTACGGATTTGGTGCCGTGTATTTGGTGACGAATTTGGCATAGTTAATTTTCAAAAAATTTCCGCGTTATTTACTAAAATCTAATACCATTAAAATTATTAACGTAAGCGGAAAAACAAATAAAATAAAAATAAAAGATGAGTACAGAGAAAAAAGATTTAAGGAAATATAATTATTTGTACGTATACTAACACTCAACAATGATGTATACTTTATAATTTGTGTCTTTTATTCAATTATATGTGTTAAGTGTAGACATGAAAATTAAAGGTTAAAGTCAAAAATAATTAAATAACAGAATTAATATAGAAAAGAGAAATATCTAGGGTTGTGTGGATATAACATAATAAAAAGCTAAAATAATCAAGTACAAATTTTTCCAAATATGTATGGTATAAGCGTATAGTAAAAAAAAAAAAAAAAAATTGTATCTTGTTTATCTTATGGTATTATATATATATATATAAATTCTTGTGAAACAAAAGAATAATCACTTCAAAAAAAAAAAAAAAAAAAAAAAAAAAAAAAAAATTGAAAGTGGTAGAATGTTTGCAAATTTATAGGAGATTTATCGCAAAATTAACAGAGGTATTATTATAAATTGAATTTTTTTCAAGAAATTGTATGCTTAAATAAAAGCCTTATATACAGGAGTAACAATTAATGTGCAAATAAATAAACTGATTAATTAAGAAACTTATGAAAATAAATTAAAATAATATTTGCAAAAAACAGAAAGTTATTCCTGTATATATGCTAATTGTATATTATGTATATATATTTTGATTTTATATATATTGTATTTTATTACATATTTTGGAGGGGTAATCAATTTAAGTAAACAAAAAAAAAAAAAAAAAAAAAAAAAAAAATACGCGTATGAGATCCTCTATACCGAGATTGGCAAAAAAGAAAATAAATTACGCGAAAAATAAAGAAATAAGATCAAACGAAAATTCTAAAGAGAAAAATAAACCAATTAAAAAAATGGCAGACAAAATTGTAATAAGCTATGATGCTATCCTGAATAGTCTACCGAACTTTGACGGAAAAAAGAATAATAATATCGTAAACTTTCTAAAAGAATTCGATACACTAGCTGAGGAAATTAAGTTACCAGAAAACTTAAAAGTAATATTGTTAAAAGCCAAAATAACGGGCCAGGCAAAAGAAAGCCTAATTAACGACGAAGACACAAATAATATTAACAACTATGCTGACATTAAACAACGGTTACAAGAATTATTTAAAAGGGAAATCTCTTTTGACATCTCACAAAATGAATTCATGAATTTGAAACAAACACCGACACAAACAATAGAAGAATTCACAAAAATATTCAACAGGGCGGCAAACAACTATTTAAAAGATTCAGGCCACTTAGAAAAAACTGGGGCTAAACAATTCCTAAATACGATTAAATTGACAAAATTTTTAGAAAGCATAAGGCAGGATATTGCATTAGAAGTTAGAAAAATGGCACCAGACTCGATAGATAAAGCAATTAAATTTGCTAAACAAATCGAAAGCGCTTTTAACGCTTCGAAAATAGAAGAAATCAACACTACTTCCAAAGAGAAAGACAAATTATATGAAATGCTCCTAAATATGACAGTCAGACATAATGAAGAATTAAAAGAAATTCAAAAACAATTAAAGGAGAACAAAGAAATGCAGTTTAAACAGACACAGGTACAAAATACAGAAATTTGTAATATTTGTAAAAAAAGAAATCGCACAACAGAAAACTGCTGGTTTAATGAAACAAATAAAAACATAACACAAAATAAACGCAGATATCAAAACAAAGATTTAAGGGGAAATAACTCATATCAAAGTAGGTTCCCAATAACAAACCCTCAAAATTATCAAACTTATCCTCCTGTGAACTATTATTATAATTACCCACCGCCTAATAATTTTCCAAATTACGCTGCACAATCCCAAAACAGTCCCCACTTCGAAAATTTTGCCTATCCACAACATTACACAAATCAAAATGGATATAATCAAAACAATAGGGGTGCTAGACCCAAAACAACATATAAAAATCAAGGCTATAAAAACCAGGAAAACTACAAAGGAGGTTTATAAATAAAACATATAACAATAACTCAAGCCCAGATAAACCTCCAAATTTCGGGCTTAAAACAAAAACTAATACCTACGGAAATTCATACACACAGGAAAAAAATTACAAAAAACATCACAGTAAACAGTATGACACAATAGCCAGTGTAAGCGACGGATCACAACTACCGCTAATTAATATAAAAATTAAAGACTTAGAGATAACAGCTTTAATTGATTCCGGAGCTAGTTTATCAGTCCTATCACCAGACATTTTCCAAAAATTAAAAGAAGCAAACGTTAAAATAAAATATCTGGCCAGACAAGTAAGGATTCATACGTTAAACAATGAAAATATACCATTCAAAAAATGCATCAAAATATCTTTTAAAATACAAAACATATTCGCAACTGGAACATTTTACGTTACAACGAGAAACCTAGATAAAAAAATACAAGATCATACTTGGATATGATTTTCTAAAGAACAATCACGCAATATTAGATTGTGAACAAAAGGCCTTATACCTAAAGAACAAAGAAATACCCTTAGAAGGCATAGACACAGTACAAAAAATAAATGAAAATGAAATAAATGTTATTTCAGAAATTGTAAATACGCAGACACAGAACTCACAAAATAATAGTGAAAATACTATGAGCCAACAAAAACAGGCAAAAAATTCAAATAATGACGAAATTCAAGACAATTTCACAGAGAATATAGAGAACAAAAACAATGATACAAATACTAAAAAAATCAAAGAAAAAAAAAAAAAAAAAAAAAAAAAAAAAAAGAGAATTTCGCATAAAAACATGATTATGCCAAACACGGACAAAAAATATGGCTTAGAACCAGGTGAAACAAAAGTAATTACATTAAAATGTCCACTCAGTTTACAGCCAAACCAAGTAATTTTATTAGAACCCCTAAGGCATAACATTAGGATTAAATATGACCAATCCTTACATCAAATCAATGAGAAAAATATGATACACTTAATGGTTCAAAATGATAGTGAAGAAAAGATAATGATAAACAAAAAAATGAATATTGGAAAAATATGCACAGAATTTGAAATAAAATTAAATGGATCAAAAACAGATAACACTCCCAAAGTATATGAAATGAATAATTTAACAATGAGTGAAATTCAAGAATTAAGAGAAAAAGAATTCAATTTACAAGATTTTGATCTAGAACACTTAGATCAATCACAAAAAATTAAATTTCAAAATTTACTAAAAGATAATATACAAGCGTTCTCAAAATCATACAAAACCTTGGGACAGACTTCAATAGTGGAGCCCAATTTTAAATTACTCCACGATTATCCAATTTCTACTCGACCTTACAAAATTCCGCAAAGTGTAAGAAAATTTGCACAACAGGAAATAAACAAATTATTAGACGCAAACATAATAGAAAATACAACATCAAGCTACGCATTTCCGGTTATATTTGTTAAAAAAAAAGGCAAACTCAAAAACTAACGACCCTAATAAAACTTCGTACAGGTGTGCTATAGATTACAGATTGCTAAATAATATTTTACAGGGCGTACCATATCCCATTCCGGATATTAAGTCACTTTTACAAGATATAAGTGGCAAAAAATATTACACAGTGGTGGATTTTCATTCAGCCTTCTTCCAAATAAATTTAAAAAAAGAAGACAGACCAAAATTAGCCTTCATTACTGAATTTGGTAAATTCCAACCTACGCGACTAAATTTTGGTAATAAAATAAGCACATCAGTATTTGCGGAACTAATCGATAAAGTGCTAGGAAAATTTGATCAATATAAAGTACGTTATTTCATTGATGATGTTATAATAGCAGCTGATAGCATCAATGAAATGTTAAACTTATTACAACAAGTACTAAGCACATTAATTAAAGAAAACCTAACAATAGAACCTTCAAAAATGCAAATATGCAAACAAGAAATAGAATTTTTGGGATTTAAAATCAATAAAAATGGTTATGCACCGGCCAATAAAAACATTCAAAAAATTCAAAAATTAGAAAGACCCAAAAACAGAAAAGGCGTAAAATCTTTACTGGGTCTAACAAACTATTTCGCATCACTGATAGACAATTACGCTGAAATAGCAGCACCATTAAATGAGAGAGAGAAGAGGTGAGAAAAGGAAATTTGAATGGACGGAAGACGCCGAAACTGCATTAAAACATATTCAAAAAATTATTCTAAATAGTCCAACTCTCAAACCACCAAATTATGACAAAGAATTTTTTTTGATTACTGATTGCTCAAAAATAGCGACGTCCGCGATTTTATCGCAAGAAATAAATGGCATAATGTACCCTATAGAATTCTATGGAAGAAAATTAAAAGATACTGAACAGCGTTACCCAAGCATTAAGCTGGAATTGCTCGCCATATACGAGAGCATAATCCATTTTAAAAATATTTTAACAGGGAGAAAATTTACGGTAGTGACTGACTCAAAAGCCATCACATACCACTTAAATTTAGAAAAGAATTCAGACATTATAGCCAGATGGTTACTGGAATTGCAATCGTATGATTTCACTGTAGAACATATAGAGGGAAGAATTAACCCTGCCGATTACATATCGCGACTTATCAATAACATCACGGAAACAAATTCAACCAACAATTTATTTGAAGTTAATAAAAATTTGACAGACGAAAACATAAAACTTGAACAAATGAAAGATAAAAAAATATCTAAAATAATATCAGACATAAAAAAAGGAAAATCAAATAGAACAACTCGAAAATTTGAATTAACAGAAAAAGAAATATTAATTTTAAAAAGAAGTACAAATGATAATCAAAAAGAATTATTAATTATTCCAGATTCGTTAAAAAACGAAATAATTAAAGAAGCACATAAAACCCATTTTGGAGTTAAAAAAACCCTGCACTTAATAGGAACGCGTACATACTGGTATGGAATGTACCAAGACGTGAAAAATCATATTGCAAATTGCATTGAATGCATGAGACACAAACAACACGCAATCCCCAAAATTGAAATACAAAAAATGGAAAAAAATTACAAGCCAGGGGAAGTATTACACATAGACCTCATAGGTAAGTTGCCTATGACTTTTAGAAAAAACATATTTATAATGGTAATAATTGATTCCTTCTCGCGTTACATGGAGGCAGTACCACTCAAAAATGCAGAGTCACAAACCATATTAAACGCATTAACAGACTATATAGGCAGATTCGGCATGCCAAGAGAAATACATTTAGACAATGCACAGTACTTTAGAGGCAAAACATTCACAGAATACATGAAACAATTAAATATTAAATTACATTTTAGCTCTATTTATCACGCTTGCTCGAACGGAATAGTAGAAATTTCAAATAAAATAATAAAACCATCACTAGCCGCCATGACAAAAACGACATTTCAATGGGACGAAAAATTAAATTTTGTGAAATTACATTATAATGCAACAATACATAGAGCAACAGGTTTTTCTCCCGCTATAATTTTTTTTGCGAGAGAAATCAATACACCATTTAATGCATTCTCAGAGGCAACAAAAATTACTACTGACAGCTATACAAATAAGCGTCTGCAACACATTCAGAGTGTAAAAGAAGACGCACTAAAAAATCAAATTCAAATCATGAATGAATATAACAAAAATTTAAATTATAAGGACAGAGACCTAAAAGTTGGACAGACGGTATATATGAAGAGCCTTAGAAGGCCAAATATATTTCAGCCTAAATTTCTTGGCCCTTTCGAAGTATTGAAAATACTGCGCAACATGAATATTTTATTGAAAAACGCTCACGACAATAAAGCGAAACCAATTAAGGTCCACATATCTAAACTATATGCACCAAAATATGCAAAATAATACAAAAAAAAAAAAAAAAGAATATATATATATATATGAAATGATTTTGTAAATAAACCAATAAGTATCCATTAAATAATTAGATAGACATGAATTTAAAAAAAAAAAAAATGTTGCTATGCATACAAGGAAATGTAAAGCAATACTCAATGTAAATAAACAAACAAATAAAGGTGACGCACGTGAATAAAATGTAAATATGTGTACATAGAAACAAAAACAGAAAAGGTGTCTGTATTCATAATAACAAATGAATAAAATAAATATGTATAGATATAAAATACATAAATGTGAACATTACATGAAATCTACATATATATATGTTTAGATATTTAGAAAATTAGTCATGTATCTCAAAAAAAAAAAAAATAAATAAATAAAAATAAAAAAAAAATAAATAAATAAATAAAAATACATAAATAAATAAATAAAATAAAATAAAAAAATAAAACAAACAAACGAAAATAGCACAAATGAGAAAGATTAAGGCAGGAAAGAAAACTCATGCAAAAGAGAAGGAGCGTGCAGATCAAAAAGTAAACAGAGAGGTTAGTCGTTTTCATAAGAGAGTTACCATGACAACGAGCAAAAGAGACTCATGGAACAAAACAGGTTAGAAGAAGGAAAATATCACGAAAGATGCAAAAAACATACTCACTAATCCTGGGACAGATTTCAAGGCCGGA
Organism: Salticus scenicus; assembly: GCA_963930645.1. NCBI lineage: Eukaryota > Metazoa > Arthropoda > Arachnida > Araneae > Salticidae > Salticus > Salticus scenicus. The sequence continues at coordinate 118,222 of CAWVNO010000425.1, forward strand.
GAGATCAACCAAAGAGGAAAGATTGAGCACTTGATGATCCAGGTAGGGGAAGAGCCGTATTTCTGCAAAGGAAACGAAATATTACTCGAAGTGTCAGGTCAAAAGCAAATATGAGATTACAACTTTCATGATCATTCACACTTTAAAAAGATTAAATCATGTTACTTGCATGACAAACATTATTAAAATTCGCATCATTTCAAACTTAAAGAAAGATGCACATATTTATATTTTTAATGAGTAAAAAAAAAAAATAATAATAATAAACTTTCGGCGAACTGTAAGAAAAAAAAAAAAAAAAAAAACTTAATACCCTAGGATTAAGACTCAGTATAGTTAAATACAAAAAAAAAAAAAAAAAAAAAAAAATGAATTTTCGGCGAATCTTTAGCAAAAAAAAAAAAAAAAAAAAACCTTAATAGCTTAGGATTACAATTCATTATATTTATATACCAAAAAAAAACCGTCACTATAAAAAAATCTGTAACACACTCACACACATATGCACACAAATAAAAAGTAACAAAATTACGCAAAATTACCATCTTACTACAGAATGGTCTAAAAAAAAAAAAAAAAAAAAAAAGGTGAATTAAATGCAGATTATATACAGGAAAAATAATAATGAACAGATAACCTATATTTTATAATAAAAACAATTTTACATAGCCTACCTTACATCCGGGTTCAGAATACAGCCAAGATAATGAGGTGGCCCGTTGGTACGGCGCAGGCGTTTTCTGCCAAGGGGGGTCGACCCACACTCGTATACTCTGGCGTATAGCATCACCCTGCCAAAACAAAAGTCAAGACTGGACAGAATTTTATCAAAGCAAAACAAAAATAAAATAAAATAAAAACACAACATTCAATGGGTTAAGAAAGCCACAGTACAATGGAATCAATATACTCAAAATCTGATCAGATCTGCATTTATCACACTCACAAATCACACAGTAGAAAATAACAATAATAAATAAACACATGAATATACACAATAAATATACACAAACAATTTTTGTTATATTCTTCTATGTTTACGATTCCTAATCAAATATGCGAGAATTACGCAGCGCTAGGAAGCAAAAAAAAAAAAAAAAAAAAAAAAAAACGGAGACCGAGAAATACAGAAAAATCATGCAAAATTCAAGCCGCAGCGGTGAAGGAACGTAAGATAATAGAACATAAAGCACGGCGAACGCAAGTTAGATAAAATAATAGCAACTATATAAAATAAACAAACAAGAAATAAACCTGCAATGAAGATAAATTAATAATAGCTGAAAGAAAAAGCAGGTACATATTAATAATAAAACTGTAAACAGAATAGATAAAAAAAAAAAAGAATATAGCTCACGCTCATCCAAGTCCCATAATGATAGCGTCAGAGTAGGCTACATATATATTGAGAGGGGCATCCAAAATCCCACGAAGCACACACATGAAACAAAAAAATAACAAAAGGGATTTATTAAAGGATAATGGATAGCACATACACCTAACTTAAACATAGGTGAAGCAACAAAGCTTAAGCAAAGCAATAAAATATACATATAATAAAATTAAACTCACTTGTAAACTAGCAAACAAATTTCTAATCCGATGAACGCGTGTGTCTCTCGGCTTCTCTCGAGTAAGTCACAGAAGAAGCTTATCTAAGCTATCCCCCCAAAAAACGATTAGCTAAACAGGATGTTGTATCATTAGCGCGGCTCATTCCCACGCCAAACAGGCGCATGTGAGGAAAGGGGTTTTGTCACCCCCATTACAAAACTGCAAAACAGCTCTCGGAAGTGAAAATTAATATTTCAAATAAAGCAAAGGACTTTTCAAAAAAAAAAAAAATATATACTGCCTTACTTAATGGTAATAAAGACATATTACCAAAACGAGTAAATACATTCATGTATCTCATGTAATATACAAAATTTCTCTTTTATTATTGCCTATACACTGAGAGCAATGAATGATATGTATATAGAACGAATGCATAAACTTGTAGAATTTTACTAACAATGCAGAAAAAGTACTATTATATGTGAATTTAATGTATTGTATGTGTTTTTATAAATGATATAAAAAATGAGTGTTGGTATACGGTATAAATGATTAAAATTATTGAATTAACATGCAGTATAATAATGATAACTTTTAGCATTAATACTAAAATGTTTACTGACCGAGTGAATTAATCCTGTAGAACATGTGTCACAAAATTATAAACTGAATACAACTTATAAACTGTTGCCACAATCAACTACAAAATGCAACGACCATAAGACTCTCTATCACATATTCATGATCACAAATTGAACTATCTCAAAAAGCAAATATTGAAACATTTACATATTTGGATCAACTATGCATGATAACCAATTAATAAACAGTATTGAACAGTACATTATGAACTATCATCAGTTACTATTGAACTAAACTTCATGAACAATTAATAATCCAGTGTCGAACTGTACGTTTATTAATCATTATGCATATACAGGGTGCGGCAGCTATTTGAGAACACACGTTATAAGTGATACAATGCCCTGTATATCATCTTTAAACAACCATTTTTGTTACAGATAAACATGGCAGAACCTATTCTAACTCAGGAAAGGAAAAAGCACCCTGTTAACGTCTCCTTGGCTGCAGGATACTCCGTTTCTGAAACAGCTGCATTTCTGAAAGTCGCCCGATCATTCGTTTTCAGAGTTCAGAGAGAACTGAGGGTTGCCAATGCTAATGTGACAACTGTTTTGCACAGGAAACATCATTGCCAGGTCTCAGACATTACCAGGACACTTGAATTCATCAATTCTTTTCAAGCTGCCATCAAAGAAGACCGTGGAAAGTCCATAGGGGTACTCAGCTGAAATCTGCGGGTTAGCGAGGTCACAATTCCACGTGTGGTTAATGAAGACCTCTGTTAGAAGTCGTATGTAATACGGAGAGGACAGTTCATGTCCAAGAAAACCAGAGAGAATAGAGTATCAGAGCAAAGCACCTCTTAAAGAAGCTGAAACATCAGGAACAGACAGGAACACTCTGTTTTTTTTCGGACAAGAAAAACTTCGTCCAGGACCAGAAAATCAACCGGATAAATGATCTTTGGCTGTGTAAAAGACAAGAGGAAATTCCCACTGTCATGCATACTAAATTTCCTGCGTCTGTTATGGTCTTAGGGATCGTGAGGAATGAAGGGGACGTCATGCATCCACATTTCTTTTCACAACGTGCCAGAATCAACGCAGTTACTTATACCGATGTGTTAAACACGGTTGTGAAGCGCTGGATTATTGCTCTAGCACGTGGCAGGCCATATGTTTTTCAGCAGGACTTTGCACCAGCCGATATGGCCCATTCAACACAAGAGTGGATGGTAAACAATTTTCATGATCACATCACTCCACGCATGTGGCCCCCTAGCTCACATGATGTTACCTCTTTGGACTATTACGCTTGGGGCGTTGTTGAAAGGGTCTATAATAAGTACCCACATAACACCGTTGGTGTCTCCAGACAGCTATTGTGGATGCCATGACAAATATTCCCAGGGTCTACCTCATTTCTGTCTGTGGACGGTTTCAACAGCGTGTTGAGGTTCTTATTGCAGCTGATGTTGGATTTATTGAATGGTGTCGTGCATTAGGTCCGACTTCTCCTGTACACACCGTTCCATGTTCATTAAATGATATATCTATAGTGTTTGCTCCCTTTTTCTACAGACGATACTTTGTTCTCAAATAGCTGCCGCACCCTGTATATACAAGGAGCTAATAGTGCTCAACTACATCACAAGGACTCTAATGTGCACTAAAAAACAGTTTAGCACAAATATGCATAAGAAATTTACTGACCAAATACACCAGATTACTACGACAACTAAAGGACTCATAATGTATTGAGATAAAGAAACTGTCTCAAACTTATTCGACAGGGGGATAGGCTGATGGGAAAAATCAGCCATTTTGTTAAAAACAAAATAATAAAGATACAAAAAGGCATTATTTAAAAGGAAAAAGAATATAAAAATACAAAAGCTGTTGTACTGAAGAATACAAGCTGTTTTATTACCTTTTAAAAGCCTAAGACAGAAATACAACGTCATATTTATGACCTGCACCTGCACGTGGAACTCTGAAAGGGGACCACCCGCATTTAAGCCCCACTGGCTACCGCCAAAAAAGCCCCGGCGAGGTCGTAAAAAAAGGCACCGTAGTAATCTAGAAGCAAGCAGATTGGTAGAAGAAAGGTCCAATCAGAAGATAGACCCAATAAAAAAAATGCAAGGAGATAACCTCCTCCAAAAATTATAATGAGAGTCTTAAAAAAAATTAAAGGGGAGAAAAGATTCCTTTAAGAGTCAGAATTCTAAAAAAATTGCCTTCGTGTGTGTGCAGACGTAATGTGAGGTCCTGCTATCATCAGTGTGGTGCTGCCTAGCCGAAATGATTCATCTAGGATACTTAAAGATGTGCTCCCTGCTAGCCAAAATATTCCTCTTGTGCCTGGACTGTGACATAGCATCTGATAAATCTGGTGAAAATTTCTTACATTTCTCGGTCAGTAAATTTACCGTGCGATGCTGGTAAAGCACATTTGTTTTCTAAGTACTCATCTTTAGCACCATTGATGCAAAATCAAAGATCATTGTTATATCATTTATATTGTATTGTAAAATTATAGAATAATCAATTTAATGGGCTCTTCCCACCTGACGTCAGAGGTCACATGATAGATGAAAAACAAATAGCAGACGAAGTCTTGTTAATCTAGAGCGATTGCTAAAATAACATATTTTCTATTCTTATTTTTGATCAATCGTATTTAATCTGTGTTATTTTTTATACATCATCATTTTTAATCCATTTTATATCATTATTCATCATCTTTCGTTTGCTGTATACATTTACAATCATCATTTAGTTTATACCTGTTATTGATGTTCATGAGGACCATGTTTAAATACTCTGATTTTTGGTACTTAAATCAGTGACAGTGCAATATCGTACTACGTAAATCCATTTAGACCAGTAACTAAGTTAATTAACTTGTTGTAACACCTTTATGCAATTCAATTAAATGAAAACATTTTATAATCCGTAAACATTCCACAAGAACAAGCTATTATTTATTGCTAGATCAGTTAATGTTACAGTTACACTACAATATACAAAAATCGATTCTTATAAGTAAAAATAAATAAACACATAAAATGTTTTTTAAAAATTATTAAATTTACAAATACAATTATTCTACTGTTTACAAATGCACAATATTACTTTTATTTTATTTTATATTAAATATTAAAATTTTTGTTCTTAAGAACAATATTGAATTGAATTCGATTCTCAGAATTCGTTTATTCGTTTTCCTCTATCACGTGATTGAGCAGACGATGCTGGGAAGAGCCCATTAGTATTCAAAATTTGGATATTTAATAGAGAAATTAATTAAAATTATATGAATCTAATATTATTTGAGAGTAAATTTATTTATTAATAACCATATTATTTTTCAGATTAATGTTTGCTTTTTAATTAGGATTAATTTTAGGGCATTTCACAACGCATGCCCGAATATCGAATTGATATTCCAAAATGTACTACCACGAAGATGTCACCTTAGAGCCACGGAAGTAAAGGTTAGTGTGATTTTGGTTAATATCCGCCCAACAAGACACTTTAATGAAATTTTAATATGTTACTCAAGTTTCCTATCAGCTGTTTCCTATGTAAAATAGAGTACATTTCTAAATGGTTTGTGCACAGGGGCACTTGAAAGTATTCTAAAGAATTGCGTTCTGTGAGGGTTATTTTTATAAACTAGATTTTAATAATTTTACTTTTCAATAAGCTTAATGCAATTGAAATATATTATTCGTGTGCACAAAAGAATGCCTTCTATATAATATAGTATGATTAGCATTAGATTTACAGGGACAAACAAAAGTATTCAGTTACATTAAGAGCTATTAATAAAAATTTGCTAGAATTGCACATTTGATTACATTAGGCGTTTAACACATTCTTATAATTTTAGTGAGAATATGATTTTAATTTCAGTATTTTTCTGTCCGATTGTATATCTTCCTGTCTGTTTGTCTCCGGCTCCTAGCGTCCGTAAATATCTTGAGAATTTTTTAAGAAATGGTAAAATCAAGTTCATTATGGAATGTTCCCTATTTAAAACGACATTAATAGGTCCTGTACAATTTAGTTTATGTACAGGGTTAAAAAAAAGAAAAAAAAAAGCCAATGCATTGCGTTTTAGGAAAGACATTTTTAAAAGTTATATTTAAAAAACTTTCTACTGTAAAAATCACAAAAACATTGACATGTATTAATAATATTCTAAAATAATGTTCTGTATAGAATATAATATAATTAACTTTCAGATTTACAGGGCTACACTAAAATATTCAGATAAATTAAAAGCTGTAATTATAATCTAATGGCTGCATTTTCTTTTACGTTAAGCCTTTTTAACACTTTTCAAAATGCCTAAGCATGATTTTAAATCAGTTAGACTATCTATATATTTTTCAGTCCTTCTGTCTGTTGTATGATAACTTAAGCAAATAATATTAAATGTTATACGATACAAGAATTACGTACAGTTGGAAAGTGTTACTAATCAATGCGTACTGCATGATTTTTCTTTCTTTCTTTCTTTCATTTTTTTTTTTTTTTTTAACCACTTATTTTTTAAGGAAGATTTTTTTTGTATTTTGGTGAAGTTACACATTGGAGAAAATTTTCCCATAATTAAAGTGGTGCAAAATAAAGACGGGGCTAACAATACTCTGGAATAAATTAAAATATTGGAATTGATGCCAGTAGCGTCCTCTTTAAAAGTTATTATTAAAGTTTGACGTCATTACAAAGCAAGAAAATATAATTAATCGCAGAAATGTGTGATTTGCTCATGTACAGCGCCTTTTATCGATAAAAAAATTTAATTATTATTTTTCCTTTTACGACAAATAAAGTGCTTTTTAAGTGAAATTATAAGTGCTTGTTTTTGTATAATTACTGTTTTGAGTTTCCCTGAATACTAAAGATTAAATTTTTAATTATTTATTTTTGTTTAGTCTGTTATCAGCGTAACTAAAGTAATAATTATAACTGCAGCCAATTTACGTGTTACATTTTAAACTTCATATGAGGTTGCTACTTCAAAAACTTAATTAAAATTGAATTTCATGGTGTGTTGAAAGGTGAAAGTTCTGTGAATAATTTTGAGCAAAGTTTTAAATTTAATAACAATCTTGAATTCTGCATAAATATAAGTAATAAATTTAAACGGCCCCTCACACAGAATTACTTGTGAAATATAAAAATGTTCCTAAACCTAGTTTCAATTCTTTTTAACTTAGGTTTGTATACAGTGCTTGTTAACTTAGTATTTAATGTGCAATATGTCTTTATTATATTGAAATGAAAGAGAGAAAGTTGTGTGAGTGCCACATCAGATTGTTTAATTTAGTTTAAAAAAAAAAAAAAAAAAAAAAAAAAAAGAAAAAGAGAGTAAGAGAGTAAAATTATTTTCAAATGGTGTATTTTGCCTGAAAGCAAAATTCCTATTGCCTTAATAAATTTATTATTTTTATTTTCTTTTTAATGTTCGATAAATATAATTAAAACAATTTATTCAAATTGTAACTGAAATGTTATTTTAAACTTGTATATAGATTTACAAATATAGGAAAATCAAAGAATTATTTTTATAAAATACATTGAATATTTTATCATGTTAAAAAACATAAGGTAATTTATCGCTTTTTACTAATTCTGTCTCTTATTATTATTAATTACGTAGACAAATTGCTGAAGATTAGTAATATCAATTCGAATAAATAACTTTAAAAATACGCTTAAATAATAATAATATTCCTTAAAAAAAAAAAAAAAAAAAAAACTTATATTTTTGTTTTAATACCTATAAAAAAATAAATTTTACTTCTGAAAAGATTTTCATTTTACAGTATCCCCATTTACAATTACAACTTACCAGATAATAGGAAAACAACCCCTTTCTTCCAGGAACGGAATAAGGTTGCTGTACATTCTATATAAGAGGTAGAGATAGGGGAGTGCCATATTCAATATGTAACATTTCATCCTCGCCAACGGTGTTCTCGCGCCATAGCATGCCGAAAGCGTGAGGCTTTCATAATATGCTTCTCGCCCCCCCCCTAATAATTTTACAGTTTTGAAAATATCCTCATTCGACTTCTAGGCGCCTAAACCTATGTACACCAGTTTTGAATGGTCTAACTCAATTTCTAATTTTTTGCTCTCTTGCCCCTCTTCTTGTCTCTCCTAATAATTTTACACTTTCTAAAATGTCCTCATTCGACTTGTAGGCCCCGAAAACCTATATGTACAAATATTGAACGGTCTAACGCAATTTCTAATTTTTTGCTTCGTTCTCGCTCCCCCCCCCCTGATAATTTTGCACTTCCGAAAATATCTTCATTCGACTTGTAGGCCCCATAAACCTATGTACACCAATTTTGAACGGTCTAACTCAATTTATAATTTTTGCCCCCCGATGGCCCCCTTCCCGCCCCTTAATAACTTTACAATTTCGAAAATATCCTCATTCGACTACTAGCCCCCCCCCCCAAAAAAAAAAAAAAAAAAAAAAAAAAAAACGAACCTGTATACACCAAATTTGAAAGTTCTAATTCAATTTCTAATTTTTTGCCCCATTTCCCCCTTTCTGCCCCCCTCAAAATATTCACATTCGACTTATAAGCCCCATAAACCTATAAGTACGAATTTTGAACGGTCTAAGTCAATTTCTATTTTTTGCCCCCTTTCCGGCCTTCTAATATATTTACATTTTCGAAAATATCCTCATTTGACTTGCAGGTCCCACAAATCTGTATATACCAACTTTCAACGGTCTAACTCAATTTCTAAATTTTGCCCCCCTAGTCCGCTTTCTCGCCCCCTAGTAAATTTACACTTTCGAAAATATCCTTATTCGACTTGTAGGCCCTTTATACCTATACATACCAATCTTGAATGCTTTAACTCAATTTCTAATCTTTTGCCCCCCTTTCCACTCTTCCCGCCCCCCTAATATATTAACACTTTCTAAAGTATCCTCATTCGTCTTGCAGGCCCTACAAACCTGTATATACCAGTTTTCAACGATCTAACTCAATTTCTAATTTTTTGCCCCACTTGCGCTTTCCCGCCTCTCTAATAATTTTACACTTTCGAAAATATCCCCATAAACCTATATATACCAATTTCGAACGGTCTAACTCAATTTCTAATTTTTTGCCCCCTTGCCTTCCCTCCCCGCCCCCATTATTTTTACACTTTAGAAAACATCCTAATTCAACTTGTAGGCCTCATAAACCTGTACATACCCTAATAATTTTACATTTTCGAAAATATCTTCATTCGACTTGTAGATATTCATATACCTATACATACCAATTTTCAATGTTCTAACTCAATTTCTAATTTTTTGCCCCCCCCCCTGTCCCCTTCACGTCCATGCTGATAATTTTACACTTGCGAAAATATCCTCATTCCACTTGTAGGCCCCATAAACCTATATAAACCAATTTTGAACGGTCTAACACAATTTCTAATTTTTTTGTCCCCTTTGACCCCTCCCCCTTTTTTGGACTCAAAAGACCTTAAAACAAGCAAATCATGTGAAATATCGATATGAAATTTTTGGACCGAATACAATACTTCCATTACCTACCGTAGTCGGTTAATGGAAGTATAAAGAAAAATAATTATTTTTACCTTCAGTTGTATTCGTTGCTGTGGAAACTCGCATCGTCTTTCGAGAGAAAAAGATGTGTGTTAGAATAAAATTTAATTTGGAAAAAAAAAATGTAACTTCTTTGTTTATTATCCAAAATTGATTAAATTTGAACTGCAAGTTGATCTTGTGATGTACAAACTGCATATTAAGTTTTGTGTTCGCGAGAGAAAATTTGAAGAATTTTTAAAATTGCAATTTTTAATCCCACTTCAAAAACAGGTGACCATAATGATTTCCAGATGTTTTCTTTCCACTCCACTGTCGAGACAATCGTCTGCGAAGTTTAAGATTCTTGTGATTTGTTGCCTCCTTTTTTTAATACTTAGTTAATTTAAAAAACTCTAATTGTCCGTTCGATAAGCTGTTTGAACCGTCGAAATCAGAAAAATAGTCCCTTGCATTTGGTACCTTATTTGTAACGAAACGATCGATAATTTTAATTTATTCTCCCGTTTTTCTGTTAGAATGTCTCTTTGTAAGCAAATAGCCGTCATTTTTCGATCGATATGGGTGGACGTTTTAATTAATATCGCCGCTAATTAATGCCGCATGGATTAGCGGATGGTCATTTCGAAGAGATGAAGAAATTCTGCGTCTATCGATACCGATTTCGAGGCTCTGCGACCGATAGTCGCGGAGCTTTAGGTGTTACAATGCGTTTCTCACAGACAGATAGACAAACAGACAAAGACACACACACACACACACACTCCCACAGATTTTAATAATATAAGAATGCAATTTCATTTCAAGTAGCTTCGAATTTGAAAAAATAACGTGGATTAAGTAAATTTTTATGTGACGCCATTTAGAAACAAAATGGCGGATAAAGTTGCTTAGCAGACTCATCGAAAATAAACCTGTCTGATGTCTAATTTTGGTTGAAATTGATCAAATATTTCGGAAGTTATCGTGAAGACAAATTTTTGAGTGCTCACAATTTTGCATATCAAGATTACTAACAAACTTGGTTGCGACCGTGATAAGTATACATTATGCATATACTATGTATAGACATAGGCAGTTTTAAGCAATCCGATTCATAATTATGCTTTTTTTTATGATAATTTTAAAATTTCAAATTGCTCACACTTAAATAGTGGTCCAAGTTAGCCAACGAGCTTACCCAAGATATTTCTAAGTTAAGTCAGAGATGCTAACATTTTAATTTATTCTGGAGTATTTATAGCCCCGCCAATATTTCGCAGCACTTAATTTATAGGGACATAGCTGCTAATATTTAAATTTATTCCTAAGTATTTTTAGCCCCGCCTTTATTTCGTACCACTTATTTTTTAAATGTAATTTTGTCTTATTTCATCGAAGTTATATGTTGGAGAAAAGTTTTCTATAAATAAAGTGATGCAAAATAAAGGCGGGGCTAAAAATACTCCGTTATAAATTAAAATATTGGCAGCTATGTAGAGAAAGTTTCTCCAATATATAACTTTGATAAAATAATAAAAAAACTACTTTTAAAAAATATGTAGTATGGAATAAAAGTGGGCTAAAAATACTCAGAAATAAATTAAATTATTGGCATCGATGGGTAAGTCAGTTATTTTGAAAGTTATCGTGATGACCAATTTTCAAGCGAGTCTTTGATTACAAATGGCCGCCATTTTGAAACAAGATGACAGATTAATTTTATTAATAAACTTGGTTAACCCCTTAATCTATATATTTATAGATCTATTTATATATATGCAGTTACACCAGCCAACATTCTAATTAATATGCAGTAGTATTGTTAGCCCCGCCTTTTTTTCACACCAGTATTATTCAGAAATATTTATTCCACTTTTATATATGCTGTTTTAATAATTATGAAATAGTAATAAAATATAATAAAATATCTTTCAGCATATCACATAATTTTAATAACTTTAATAAACTTTATTTCCAACGTTTCGGTTAAAATTCATCTTTAACCATCTTCAGGAAAAAATGATGTTAAAAACCATAAACATAGACAATTTAAGTCTTTCTATGATACCACAAATACAATTACAAGTAAAATTAATAGATGATTACATAAATTATAAAAATATACTATATACATTTTAAAAAAATGAGCAATTTTTTAAAAATGTATATAGTATATTTTTAAAAGTTACTTCTTCAGAATCTTAGCGTCATTTAAACCTAGCAGTACTTTAAAGATATATACAAAATATGAATTTTTATCATAAATTGACTAAAAAACGCATACAAAGTGTAATCAAAGAAGAAAGTAGTTTTTTTTTTTTTTTTTTTTTTTTTTTTTAGGACTGAGGACTATTAGTCTCAATCTGGGATTTTTGCGGTGTCATTTTTCGATAGTTGGACATTTATCGAAATCTAAAATTTATCTAAAATACAATTGAAGAATTTGAAAACGATGTTATAATTGGAAAAAAAAAATCTAAAAGCAGTCTTTGGGGACTGCCGGATAGAAGTGAAAACTAAGTAACTTGTGAATTGTATCGTCGAGCTATTTGAATATTATTTTCGAATTATTTTTGGTTTGTAAAGAAGTGTTTATGATTCGGCGCAAAATTTGTAGCTACCCATATTAAATGAACTAAGCCTTATATTAGGTAAAAATATTGATTACTTATGAAATTATTTTAATTAGTAGCTGAGATACAAAAGAAAACCAATTCAGGACACCTCAAAACGTGTAAATCAGGTGAAATCTCGAATTCCACTTTCGATAATGTAAAATAACTTTTAAATATCTTTCGAATGATGTATTAAAAATAATTTAATCATAAATAGAATTTGAAATATTGAATTTTTAAAATATTACAGCGCCATCTGGCGGTAGAAATTCCTGTAATCTACTGCTCGATTCCAAATCAACAAAGCTCTCTAATGATGTATTACTTATGAAATTATTTTAATTAGTAGCTGAGATACAAAAGAAAACCAATTCAGGAGACCTCAAAACGCGCAAATCAGGTGAAATCTCGAATTCCACTTTCGATAATATAAAAGAACTTTAAAATATCTTTCGAATGATGTATTAAAAATAATTTAATCATAATTAGATATTGAAATTTTAAAATATTACAGCGCCATCTGGCGGTAGAAATTTCTGTAAGCTACTGTTCGATTTCAACTCAACAAAGCTTTCAAATGATGTATTACTTAGAAAATTGTTTTAATTAGTAGCTGAGATACAAAAGAAAACCCATTCAGAAAACCTCAAAACTCGTAAATCAGCTGAAATCTCGAATTCCATTTTCGATAATATAAAAGTACTTTAAAATATCTTTCGAATGATGTATTAAAAATAATTTAATCATAATTAGAATTTGAAATACTCGTATTAGAATAAAATTTAATTTCCAATAAAAATGTATTTTTTTTCCAAAATCGATGAAATTTGAACTGCAACTAGCCCATGTGCTGTTAATGGCGTACAGAAAGTTTGAAAGAATTTAGAAGAAAATTAAAGCATTTCGAAATTTGCAATTTTTATTCCTATTTGAAAAACCACGTGATGTCAATTGGTAAAAAATATGTTTCTTCTCATAGAAAGCTTTAGCTGACGATGACGCGAGTTTCATGATTTTTGTTCACTCAAAAGTGCTCAACGCGCCTAAAGAAGTTTTCACTTCAAATGGAAAACCTTCGCTGACGATGACGCGAGTTTCATGATTTTTGTTCACCCAAAAGTGCTCAATGCGCCTAAAGAAGTTTTCAAAACTAATAGTCCTCCGTCCTAAACTAAATTCCGCTTTTGCCAGAACTTTATCAAAATTACTTTTTTTTTTTTTTTTTAAGAAAAAGAAAAAAAAAATTAATAATAATCAGTATCAAAACAAACACTATCGAAAAAGTTTTCTTTTTATAAAATAATTTTTAGGACTGAGGACTATTAGTCTAAACTGGGATTTTTGCGGTGTCATTTTTTTTTTTTTACTCCATTTTCATATTTTCATTTTTTCATGTGCTGGAGCAAATTTATTATTTAATATTTTCTTTATTATCTTAAAAAAAAAAAAAAAATACTAAAACAAATAGATAAAATACCATCGACAATATGATGAGAAAAAATTAAAAGGAGTCTTGAGGATCCTATACTAAAGCTGTACTGCCTGTGAAGTATGAAAATTAGGTCGTTAACCATGAATTTTATTTTGAAACCCTTCTTGAATGATTGTGGTTTCGCTATTGCACAATATTAATTTGGTTCTAATAATAATTTGGCTTCTAGAAAATTAAAATTTTAATTAGGTGGTGAAATTGGTATAATATTTATGAGTTTCTAATTTTAAAAGTAAATAAGAAAAGAAATAAAGTGCGAAAATTTCGCACGGGCTTGCTAGTTTATCTAATAAATCATTTCATTTCAATTTTGGGAATGAATACTCTTTTGTGCTCAGAAATGTTCTCCGGCTATAAAAAATCAGTCGTTTAATAAAATCACTTTGGCTCAGAACGACTGTGACTTTATTAAGCGGTGGGCACTGTATATAAAATTTTAAGCAAATCAAATTTTATCAAATTTTAAGCGATCTCATCCAAAGGTTATGTGAGCTAAGTCTACTACAATGATTCAAATTAGTTGAGTATTTTAAAATTATTCAGGTGATCAATTTGAAACAATATGTTTGTTTATCAATTTGAAACAATATGGTGCATCAATTTAATGATTATAGTTTCTTGAGACCTTGCTATGGATATAAGCATATTGAGTTTTAAACGAATCGAATAATAAATATGTTTTTAATGTGAATTTGAAATTTTCAAATGGTTTACACTTGAAAACAAAATGGTAGGTCAACTTGATTAACGAACTCATCTAAAATATTTGTAAAACAAATCCACCTTTTATAGAAACTAACTGTATATTTCGAATTCAGATTCTTATATTTATGTTTCACAAGTAATTAAACCTGCTCATGAATAGCCAGTAAGTTTAGCGCATCTTGTATATTTTAAAGCAACCGAAGTATAATAAAATACAAAATAATAAATAGCCTTAAATGAATAATAATAGCCTTAAATTTGCTCTCCCCACCCATCCCCTGTCAAAGTGAAACAATGTTAGCTTGGATATATTTTAACCAACAAATCGTTACTTTCTAAAAGCTTTGGTGGAAGACCTGAAAATGAAATTTTAAAAATATGTCACTTTGTCTATAATACTACTATGTTTCAAATTAGTTGAGTATTTTAAAATTATTCAGCTATTATTATTTAAATTAATAATTTTAAATAACATCGTAAAGCCTAAATATAAAATTTTAGCTGAGTTTATTTATTAAAATTGCTTTTTGATGTACCCAGAGCTGCCAACCTAATCCGGAGGATTGTTAGTAGCGCCCCTTTTTCAACACCAGTCTTTTTCTTTTTAATTCATCGTAACTGTATTTGAAGAGAATTAATCTAAAACATAGTTCCTACAGTCCTTGAATTTTTTTCTTTTCTGCACCAGTTTTATTTTATAGCAGTTTGAAATATTAAAAAATCCTTAAAGCTTAAAAGGAAATATGTTGTATAAAAATACTGGCGGGAGAGTCCTTGAAAAAAGGCGTGGCCGTACGAACCGTGTAAAACCTAAGTGGTGTGGAAAAAGAGGCGGTATTAACAATCCTCCGGATTAGATTGGCAGCTCTGTATATCTATATCATTATATAAAGCGCAAAAAATTGTTTATTTGTGGAGGGTAATCTCTGAAACTACTGATCCGATTTTAAAACTTCTTTCACTGACCTAAAGCTACAGTATGCCTGATTGTTATAGGCTATATTTAATTTTGATAAAATAAATTTTAGTTTAAAATCTGAGCATTTTAATTAAAATCCCCATAGAAGCCGTAATAGAAATGGAAATAATGAAATATTAAAAAAATTTAGCTGCTGCCAACATAAAAGAAACATTTAGTACATGTTAATTTTGTTTTCAAAATATCTTGACATGAAAAGAAAAGCACGTGAATTAAATTGAAATTCATATAAAGCTTTGCGAAATGTTAAATTTACACGTTAAATCTGACGTCATTTAAAAGTATTTATTTTTCTAATAATATAATTTGATATAATATAATCTATAATATAATATAATATAATGATCAAAGCATTAATGCTTAAACTGATGTGTGTAAACGAAATTAGAATTTAAAAATAAATATAATAAAATAAAAATAAATAAAATAAATAAAATAAAATTAGAAATTCTAACTTCTAAACTTTTATTAAATTATTTATTTTAATTTATAATGGGCTCTTCCCACCTGACGTCAGAGGTCACATGATAGATGAAAAACAAATAGCAGACGAAGTCTTGTTTAGCTAGAGCGATTGCTAAAATAACATATTTTCTATTCTTATTTTTGATCAATCGTATTTAATCTGTGTTATTTTTTATACATCATCATTTTTAATCCATTTTATATCATTATTCATCATCTTTCGTTTACTGTATACATTTACAATCATCATTTAGTTTATACCTGTTATTGATGTTCATGAAGACCATGTTTAAATACTCTGATTTTTGGTACTTAAATCAGTGACAGTGCAATATCGTACTACGTAAATCCATTTAGACCAGTAACTAAGTTAATTAACTTGTTGTAACACCTTTATGGAATTCAATTAAATGAAAACATTTTATAATCCGTAAACATTCCACAAGAACAAGCTGTTATTTATTGCTAGATCAGTTAATGTTACAGTTACACTACAATATACAAAAATCGATTCTTATAAGTAAAAATAAATAAACACATAAAATGTTTTTTAAAAATTATTAAATTTACAAATACAATTATTCTACTGTTTACAAATGCACAATATTACTTTTATTTTATTTTATATTAAATATTAAAATTTTTGTTCTTAAGAACAATATTTAATTGAATTCGATTCTCAGAATTCGTTTATTCGTTTTCCTCTATCACGTGATTGAGCAGACGATGCTGGGAAGAGCCCATTGTTGCAAAAAAATTTTACGAGTTAATTTATTTTTCTACTTTTAATAAAATCTATTTTCACGCGAGTAATAATATAAAAAGTAAATTTAAAAAAAAAAAAAAAAATCATCTGCATTTCATTATGCATTTTTTAAAAGAATAATTGAGAAGTTTAAATTTATTTGGCGACTATTTTTAGCAACTAACAGTTATGACAAGTAGCTCAATATACATAGCGCATACAGCCATTACTGAAATGCAAATAGCATTTAATTATTTGAGTTACATTATGTTGATTAGAAACCTATTTAATCTATCTATGCTCTATACTAATATATAAAGAGGAAAGGTTTATATGTATATGTAGATTACGATCGCTAGAACTAAAAAGCCGATTTTTTTTTTTCCTTTCAACTAATCAAAAGTAACACTGTCTCTAAGTGCTAGAGGCTATAATAAATTTTGGTAAAATAAATTTTAATTCAAATTTTCAATATTTTAATTGAAAACAAAGCATAGATTTGATATCTATCGATTTTTGTTTTTGGCGATCGAAAGCGCAATACGAAAATCTGTATGTTTTCGTATTAAATACGAGATCTATGTTTTTACTTCAATTATCCCACTACCGTAGGTAGTGGAAGTATTATATTCGGTCCAAAAATTCGATATAGAGTTTCACCTGATTTACACGTTTTAAGGCTTCCTGAGTCCAAAAAAATAGATTTTGGCAATTGGGCAGTGCGTGTGTAAGTGTGTACGTATGTGTGGAATCTTCTGGCTGTCATATCTCCGAAACTAATAAAGATAGAAATACGAAACTTCACAATTGATTCAGGTCTGGAGTACAGATAAATTTTCCAAATTTTCGTAAAAATTGAAAAACCGGAATTCGGTCATCGAAAACCGGAAATGGGAACGTAAGCCCGTATCACAAAAACAGCTCTAACGATTTTCTTCAAAGTTGCTCTATAAACAACCTATTAGATGCCCTTTTGAATGATATAGTTGGTTAGTTCAGGAAGTGCGCTCCTTTAAAAACGCCTGCACGGATTTTTTTCAAACTCGCCATGTTAACTTCCTATTAATTATAATTTTTTATGTAATTATTGTTTTTAGGTCAATAATTGATTAGCTAAGTTTTGGTAAATGTTGGTATCTCAAAAACGGTTCTAACGTTTTCTTGAAAATTGTTTCATTAATCCAACTCAGATAACCTTTCTCAAGTATTACGTGCTTATTACAGGAATATTAACAGTCATCCTGATTAGGTAGTTCAGTTTTATATCTCGGAAATTCGTGTTTAAAAAATTAACTATCTATTATTATTATTTTTTCCTTTCCCTTATTTTTTAACTGGCTATATAAACTCTGTTGTATGTGTCTTTTATACGTGTATCAAGTTTCCCTCCCTGGGAAATCTCAAAAAATGCATATAACATCTCCAAAAAATTGTATATAATACGTGTAATAGTGGATAATGGAAGTCGTGTGGTTGTTTCACTCCAGATTCTGTAATAGTATATAGTGTACGAATATTGCTTCATATTACTGATTTCTCCCTTAATATACATTATTAAAATAACCATGAATTATGGAAAAAATTAAATATATTTGCGAGATAAACAAATAAATAATAATTAAAGCTATTATGACGTCAATTTTATCAAAAACATTTTCATGTCATACTTTTATTTTTCAATATCTTTTATTCATGAGTAAAGAAATGTTTCTTTTTATGAAATAAATAAATAACATTAAGTAAAAATTGCCAATATTTAACAACTAATTAAAACAAAATAATAATTGTAAAATTATATTTTGACTTTTCAGTTAATAATATTGCCTGACTATCCGCGTTTGTAATGATCGACAGATGGCGCTTTTTCAGTTTCTGTTGTTAGTAAATATAATGGCCACGTGTATTAATTTTTGTTCTATATGTGTTACTACTTAATATTCGTCCTATAATTTCTCCGCCATTACATCATGGAAAATTGATTGCTTTTGGAAAAAATATTTCAGTTTATTCAACGTTCGATCGGAAGTAGATTTTTAACTGAAGCTGAACAAATATTAGTTTCAAATCATCTGATTATTTCTTTACTTCCATTAGCCGAAGCAACTGAAATTTTAAATTTGTCATTTGGAAATAAATGGATGCTTAATTCTGGATTTCTTGATCCTTTGGAGTTACACTGGAGCACACAACAGTATGTGTTATCTTTTTTACCGGATTTATTCATTTTTATTCAATAAATATATGTGAAACTAAATATCGGCCAGGAATGGCGTCTAGATGAATTCGAAAGCTATGCATGTTAATTGTAATTTCACCTTAGCCCACCAGAGGGAGAGCATTTCATTACAATCGCGGATAACATATAAACTAATATCTTTCTTGATTTTTTACATGTCAATCCATCTTTAACTAAAATTTGTTCGTCCGTGCGAAGTCGGACGGGTCAGCTAGTCATTATATAAAGCACAAAAAATTGTATGTTTGTGGAGGGTAATCTCTGAAACTACTGAACCGATTTTAAAACTTCTTTCACTGACCAAAAGCTACAGTATGCTTGATTGTTATAGGCTATATTTAATTTTGATAAAATAAATTTTAGTTTAAAATATGAGCATTTTAATTAAAATCCCCATAAAAGCCATAATAGAAATGGAAATAATGAAATATTAAAAACTTTAGCTGCTGCCAACATAAAACAAACTTTTACATGTTCATTTTGTTTTCAAAATATCTTGACATGAAAAGAAAATAAATATATCTGCACGTGAATTAAATTGAAATTCATATAAAGCTTTGCGAAATGTTAAATTTACATGTTAAATCTGACGTCATTATAGTTTATTATTATTATTCATTTTCTAATGATATAATTTATTTAGTACTAAGCATTAATGTTTAAACAGATGTGTAAAGAAAATTGGATTAAAAATAAATAAATAACTTACATGAAGCATTAAATGTTTTTTCAACATTAAACACTAAAAAGTATAATTTATAATAAAGTTTATACAACTTATTAAAATACGCGAGCGAAGTGATGACGTCACTGACCGTCAGGTAGGGCCAAAAAAAAAAAGATTTCTATGCTAATCGTCCATTGAATTTTTTGCAAAAATTTATTAAAAATCGAGGAAAATTATTTCCCGATTTTAATCCACAAATTTAGGTATAGATCTGTATTAGTTATTTTGGGCATGTGTTATATTAAATTTTTTTGCTGTTAAATTGACAAAATTTTAAATTTAAAAACTGTAGAAAAAAAATGGCAAACTTCCATTTTCGAATGTAAACATAAGTATTTCATTTCAAAGGGTGATATTAGCTCAATAAATATCCAAGTAATGTACTGATTAAAATGAAAATGATAAATATTCTACTTTAATTTGAAGTCAAATTTGTTTTCAAATGTCTAAATAAAGTATCTGATATAAGGTACTAATATGTTGCAGCGGAACAGGTTTGATATATCAACCTTGGCGGGGAAAATGATCTCCAAATTATCTAGGGAATATATTTAATTATTTTCAAAAATCATGGTTATTTTAACAGCGTATATTAAGAGAGCAATCAATAATATGAAACGATATTTCGTACCATACCTATTTCGAAAATATAAATATGGAATGTATATTTTTGTATTACGTTTTTGATCGCCAAACACAAAACAAGTAACTCGGGTGCAAAGGACGTCCGAGTTTTGAAATTTAAAATTAAAGTTTTATCAATTTGACAGCAATATAACTTAATCTAGCACATGCACACAATAACTAATACATATTTATAAGACCTAAATATGGGGATTAAACTCGGGAAAAAATTTCCTTGATTTTTAATATTCTTTTACAAAAGTTCCAAAGGACGGTTAACATAGGAAAACTTTTTCTTGGCCCCACATATGGTTAGTGACGTCACACTTCGCTTGCGTATAGCCATGATTTTTGAAGGGAAATTAATACTGCGCGAGATAAGTAAGCGATCCTTAGTTCTTTGATGACGAGATATCAAATCTGTTCCGAAAACGTCATAATAGCCGTCAAGCAAGTAAGTATTGCTGGTGCAGTGAAAATCATTTCTTTAATATTTCCCTCTCGAGCATTTCTAAAAATTAACAATTCAAAAATATTTTTCCAGAAACGTAAGCAATTGTGTTTCCTTTTTCTATTCATTATAATAATTTATTTAAAAGTATTTGTTGACATTATAAATGCTGACGCTTAAACATAATTCTACTTTTTCAGTTATATGACTTTCACGTAATTTAGCGCATTTGGCGATTTACACACATGGTTAAACCAGTTAATATTTGGTGCACAGCAATTAACATTAAACGTTTGAACCAGTGAGTTCCACTGATGAACCAATGAATTAAAAATCCCTGATAGGCTAACGCTTTGAACCATGTTCCATTAAAGAATCAAGGAGACTTTACTCATTCAATTTTATTGCCTGCTTCTCCAGTCACTGTATTTAAATGATTTTTTTTATTGAATAATTGAGAAGTTTACATTTATTTGGCGACAAGTTTCAGCAACAAACAGTTATGGCAAGTAGTGCAATATATACAGCGTGTTACAACCATTAGTGAAATGCAAATAACATTTAATTATTCGAGTTTCCTTATGTTGATTAGAAACATGTTTAAGCTATCTACACTGTCCCTAAGTGCTACAGGTTATAATAAATATTGATAAAATAAATTATTAATTCAAATTTTCAATATTTTAATTTAAAAAAAAGCATATATTTGATATCTGTTGTCCTTGACGATTTTTGTATTTGGGCGATCGAAAACGTAATATGAAAATCTGTATATTTTCATTTGATGTATATTTTCGTATAAAATATCAGATCTATGTTTTTGTAGTATATATTGTACTAATATTGTTTCATATTATTGATTGCTCTCTTAATATACATTATTAAATAACCATCAATTTTGGAAGAAATTAAATATATTCGTGAGAAAACCTGGCAATTATTATTATTTTTTTTTTCGCCATGGATGATAGATATAGATATCACAACCTTTCCCAAAACTTTTTAATAACCATCAAATAATTAAATACTTAAAAAAAAGCTGCCAAAATACCATAGTAAAATCATTCTTTTCAATATTTCGCTCTCGCGTGTTTCTATAAATAAGTATTTCAAAATTAATTTCCCTGAAATGTACGAGCTCCACATTCTTTCTCTAATGGTTGTAATTTATTTCAAATTTCACAATTATAATTTGTTCACCAGTTTAAGTATTAACGTTTAAACATATTATAAAATGTACTTTATAGTTAACGTTCAGCATTCAACAGAAAAAAAATTAAAGCCAGAGTTGCTTTTTCTTTTTTTTTCACTATTTACTTTTAAATTCTGTTTTATATGTATATTTTTTAAAGACACTAATCGGAGCAGATTTGATAATGTGTCTGTCGAAAAAAAAAAAATGATAAAAAGATCGCCATGTCAACTGGCAAACATATTTAATTCCTATCAAAATCATGGTTATTTTAATAACGTCCATTAAGGCAGCAGTCGATTATATGAAAAAATATTTTGTACAATATGTATTACAAAAATATACATTTGGAATGTATATATTTTTGCATTACATTTTTAACCTCCAAATAAAATATCGCCAAATACGACAGATATCTAATATAAGCAAAACAATCGCTAAAATGTATATTATTTCTCGCCGTTTATTTTCAGTTATGTGACCTTCACGTAATTTGGCGCATTTGACCATTCACACCAGTGAACATTTGGTGGCTGCGACCGCAATCAACACTGAATGTTTGACCCAGCGAGTTTTACTGATTAACCAGTGAATTAAAAATGGCTGATAAGCTCACTCTTTGAAATACTGGTGTTCCATTGTGGAATCAATGATACTTTACTTATTAAATTTTATTGCCGCTTCGCTCCGCTATTTCAACGATTTAACTGAATAATTGAAAGTTTAAATTTAATTAGCGAACATTATCAGCAATTAACAATTATGGCAAGTAGCGCAATATACAGCCGCTAAGGAAATGCAAATGACATTTGATTATTCGAGTTTCATTATACTGATTAGAAACATGGTTCATTTAAAATAAATTAAATATGTATTCGCACTGGAAATCTGCTTTTGTATAGGACTTTCTTGGCGATATTTAAAATTTGGCACCGCGATAGCTAGGACGTATCACGTCAAGTTCTTTACGCTATTGTGATAACCTTCTAAATTCATCGCCAAAATCACAAAAAATATTAATGATCGCTATGGAGAACCATTACTAAAACAGTAACCATATTGCTTTCCGGACGTTAAATTTAAGAAAATAAAAAACACACAAGCTTTTTATTTAATAACAATTAATATTTTAATAACAAATAAATATTAATAATAATAATAATAATAAATAAAGCTATTATGACGTCAGTTTATTTAAAAAATAATAATAATAAATAAATCATGTCATAGGTTTCATTTTTCAATCCGCGATTGTAATGAAATGCTCGCCCTCTGGTGGGCTAAGGTGAAATTACAATAAACTTGCTTTAATTCGGCTTTCATAAGCCGCTATTCCTGGCCGATGTTTAGTTTCACATATATTTATTGAATAAAAATGAATAAATCCGGTAAATAAGATAACACATACTGTTGTGTGCTATAGTGTAACTCCAAAGGATCAATAAATCCAGAATTAAGTTTCCATTTATTTCCAAATGACAAATTTAAAATTTCAGTTGCTTCGGCTAATGGAAGTAAAGAATTAATCAGATAATTTGAAACCAATATTTGTTCAACTTCAGTTAAAAATCTACTTCCGATCGAACTTTGAATAAACTGAAATATTTTTTTCCAAAAGCAATCAATTTTTCTTGATGTAATGATTGAGAAATTATATTACGAATATTAAGTAGAATAACAAAAAGAACACGTGGAATACACATGGCTATTATATTTACTAACAACTGCATTTCAGAAAGCGCCGCCTATCGATCATTACAAACGCGGATACATTTTAATCGCATGAGTAAAGAAATGTTTCTTTTTATGTAAAAAATAAATGAATAAATTGTAAACAGTAAGTAAAAATTGCCAACATTTAATTTTATTATCATCAGCTTGAAAATTTAATTTAAATAAATAATATTTTTAAAAAATGAGAAAAATTGCATGAAACGTAATTTTTTGAAAGTTTTATTAGGAATATCGAAAATATATGTTGCAAATATGCACGTATTTCTTTTTATAGAAAAGAATTTCTAAACTTAACGTGTCATAGTTTATACTGTGCGTCAAACAGAGGCAGGCAAATTATTTCTTCTATTAATATAGTTACCGTTTCGAAATTTGAAATTTAGCTAGGAAATAGCTCAAACGTTCTTCGACAATGGCTTTACTTACGCAATAGAGATAGTCATCATAGTACATCGCAAAAAGAAAAAAAAAAAAAAAAAAAAAAAAAAAGGTATAAATTGCAATAAAAATAAACTTAAGAATTAATATATAAATAAGTAAAATGTCGTCATGGAGGTCCTTTAGCAATGCTGTATCTTATCTATTTACCTACACATTAATTTTTTATTCATATAATTTAAATTTTTCTACCTTTCAAAATTCTTTCTCTTTAGGAACTTTTCTTTAAAATATGCCTAAAAAAGTCAAAATTTTATAAACAGTTCTTAATAGTGCCTCATATAACACATAAACTGTTATATTTGTTGTTTTTTTCTATATCAATCCACTTTTAGCTAAAATTTGTTCATCCATGCGAAGCCGGACGGGTCAGCTAGTCGTATATACTTGCGTATAAGTCGACCCCTAAATTCCAAGAAAAATTTGGTTTATACCAGTATTTAATATAAATTTTCTTTCCCTTATTTTATTACGATTAGTTTTGTGATTACATTAGGTGAAAAAACGAAGTTTAAATACTGGTGTTTAACAAATTTTTCTCTATATTTAAGGGGTCGACTTGTACGAGAGTACATACTTGCCAACATACTAATTAACATTCCGTAGTATTGTTAGTCCTACCTTCTTTTTCATGTCCGTATTTTTCTTCTTATTTAATCGTAATTGCATTTGGAGAATATTGCTCAAAAATTTAATGGTGTGAAAAATAGGGCGGGACTAATAAGATTACGGAATATTGATTAGGATGTTGGCAAGTATGGAGAGTATATACGGTACTTTAATTTTCATTTATACTTTACATTTTACTGAACTTACGCATAAACCCAATGTTCAATGCACATTTGCGATTTCAAAGCAATGTATCCAGAATAAACTCAAAATAATTGATGACACATACTTGCCAACAATCTCATTATGAACCTTACAATGTTTTGTACCAGCCTTTTTTTTGCACACCAGTCATTTTTTAGAGTAATTTTATTTTTATTTAATCGTAACAACATTTGAGAAGAAACTCTAAAAATAAAGGGGCGTGAGAAAAGGGGCGTTAACAATTGGGCAGTTATTAATGAGATGGTTGGCAAGTATGGATGACACATTTAAAATGAACATTCAAATTTGTTTCAATTTGTCAAACGATAGTGGCCAAGATTTTAATTTATCTCGAAGAATTTTTTGGCCCTGCCTTTATTTTTGAACCATTTTATTTATAGAATAATTTTCTCCGATATGTAACTACGATAAAATAAGAAAGAAAAAAAAAATCTTTCATAAAAGTGGTATGAAATAAAGGTGGGGCTAAAAACACTCTGAAAAAAAAAAAAAAAAAAAATGTTGGCAACTCTGATCAAAGTGAAAGTACATTAGCCCAGATTTCTCAGCTCACAAAGCCTAACTTGCTGAGAACTTTGTCGGAGAAAGTGTTAACAGAATTTCGATGCAACTGAGTAAAATCAAATAGTTAAAAGAACATTGCTTGTTTATTCTTATGTCTTTACTGTACATTCTTGTACGAAAATCTCTTAAAATGAGAAAATAATAATTTGTTAATAATCACAATTCTTTTTAGTAAAGCACGAATTTTCTGATTTAACTTCCTATGCTTTCATGTTTTATAGTTAATCAAATCTGCTCATTAATAGCCAGTGAGTTCAGTGCATAATTTGAATTTCAATTCAACCAATCTGTGATAAACTGCAAGGTAATACCTTTGCTTTAAAAGGAACATTCAATTCTATTCCTGTATGTCAAAGTGAAATATTAGGTCTACCGGAAAATTCTGTCCTTTTAAATTAATAAATTGACACCGGAAATTTTTGTTTAGCAATATTTACATGGTACTTTACCAATTATTATCTTAAATGTTACGCAAGAATATGTTAAATATTATCCAAGATAACTTTCCGGTGTCAGTATTTTAATTCAAAAGGACAGAACTTTCCGGTAGACCTAATAATATTAACACAGTTTTCTCTATCCACAAATCCTTGTTTCCTGAGAGCTTTAACTGTGAAACTAAAATTGGTTTCTCTAAGTAAGATAGAGT
The DNA here is from genome assembly GCA_963930645.1 of Salticus scenicus. Taxonomy (NCBI): domain Eukaryota; kingdom Metazoa; phylum Arthropoda; class Arachnida; order Araneae; family Salticidae; genus Salticus; species Salticus scenicus. The sequence goes on from CAWVNO010000425.1 coordinate 144,398, forward strand.
ATTCAGGAGAATAATGTCTGTTTATTTTGAAGTTATAGTATTTAATGTATATCTAGATCAGCGGTTCCCAACCTTTTTAGTTGTGCGGACCACAAATTTTATAAAAAAGACTTTGAGGCCCACTAACTACTTAATATACAAGTAAAAAATAATGGCAAATAGACATCTATATATGTTATATATATATGTATATACTGGGCAGATATATCAGTAATTAGTAAAAGATACTGTACAAGAAGAATTAATAATAATAATAATAGTAATAAATTTATTGTATTTACTTAGCTGTTACCTCTAATAAATTTCAAAAACAAGTGATAAAAAAAAAAAAAAAAAAAAAAAAAAAAAAAACCTCTTAATGAGATTTTTGACGTTGTTTATCCTCCACGAGTGAGTCAATATCTGTATTGAAACTGGATAGTTTTAGCCTCAAATCCCTCTCAACATTCAATTTATTAGTATATTTATTTTTCAAAAAAACTAAAGTTGAAAAAGCTCGTTCACATAGATAGGTTGTTAAAAAGCCCATCAAGTGTCTCAGTGCAATTTTTGCAATAGCTGGATAATCTTGCCGAACGTTTATCCAAAACGTGACCAATGGTGTTGCTTTAAAAAGTGATTTTAGAATCTGGTCACATGATAGTTCTATTAACGTGTCTTCAACTCTTTAAGATAATTTCAATCTTTTTGCGTAATTTTCTTCAAAAGGATTTCTGATCAATTGGATTTCATCTGATGAAATCCCTGAACAACAGCCAACGCGTTTTCCTTATTGACTACTACGGACCACGGAAATTTTGAGTAACACCACATCTCACTAGTGAATCGTCCTGAAAAACTGGTATTTGACCTCAATATTCCACGGCCCAGTACCGCACTGCCGGCGGCCCACTTGTGGGCCATGGCCCTTGGGTTGGGAACCGCTGATCTAGATAAATGTACACATTATATAGACATCTGTCATATCATTATAAATTATCATATTACATTTACATCTATAAAGTATGTAAAATTATCATATTACACAGACATCAATAGAGTCATTAAAAAAGACTCTATAGATATCTTTTTTAATGATAAAAAATATATTAATTATTTACTTTTAATGAAATGTAACTTCAAAATAATATAAGGTAAAGTTGGAATTTGTTTTTAAACAATTTAGTCTTTAGAAAGAAATTAAAACTTCTTCACACACCATAAATTTTAAATCAGCACAATCGGTTTCGAGAGGACGTAGCCTTTCATCATCAGGTGCAAACACGTGCTACTGCCTTGGAGGCAAAACAAAGACTAGGCAACAATTGAAGCGGTAGACAACTCCACCTAGTACAGATTATAGAATTTTTTTATTGAACTGTCACCAATAATTTGAAGAAGTGATACATGATATATATAATCGACCTTTCTTCAATTCTATTCGCCTTTTATACATATCATATCCCAGTTTTTAAAATTTTTGGTGGCTGTTGAATAAAAAAGTCGCGCAATCTGTTCCAGGTGACGCTGTCTACCGCTTCAACTGTTACCTAGGGCGCATTCGAAAGTATTTTCCGGTCACTTCCCGAGTTGGGAAATGACGTCACGCGGGAAGTTCGGGAAATTAGAACTACCATATAGGAGCCTTACGAAAAATGACCGAGATATAACTACTTCCGTACACATCTCATCTTCCCGGGAAACAAATATATAAACAAACATAGCTCCTATATGGTAGTTCTAATTTCCCGAACTTCCCGCGTGACGTCATTTCCCTACTCGGGAAGTGACCGGGAAATACTTTCAAATGCGCCCCTAGTTTCCGAGCTACGCGGCAGGCATCAAGTTAAGGAGTCTATGGTTCTAATGTTTTGGAATTGCTTTAGGTGCAGTGCTGCCAGATTGAAGAAAATTTCCCTCAAAGTGGGAAATTTTTATGTGATTTAAGGTATTGAGGGAAAAAGGGAAATTTTACTTTGTCAGTTTTAATAAAAGATTTTTTCAGATTTTTTCTCAAACTTAAACTATTCAAGCCAATTTCTCTATACGTTGAGAGCTTAAAAACAGTTTTCTCCCATATATATATATATATTTAATTAGTGCAGTTTCTTTCATATATATATATATATAATGTAATAAATCCAAAATGCTCTGAAGAAATTTAGGGATTTAGTTTCATTCAGCCAACTCATTCAGAGCATTCCCTAATTTTCTCAGAAACACGCGCGGTTATTGACTAGGATTCCTTAAGAAAGATACCTATGCAGGGCATTCTGCCCATTCTACTCAGGCCTAGGTCCAACATGCAAGGCTTTAGCAGAGCTGCCAACCTAATCCGGCAAATTGCTTGTACCGCCCTTTTTCCTACACCACTTAATTTTCAGAGTATTTGTTTTCTTAATTCATCGTAAATATATATTAAGAGATTTACTCTAAAAACTAAGTGGTGTAGAGAAAGGGGTGGTACTAACAATTTGGAGGATTAGGTTGGCAGCTCTGCTTTAGCCATCCCTTAATTGAATGCCATATTTTTTAAGAGTGAACTTCAGTAATCATTTGCAGTTTTTTTTTTTCGATTACATAATTAAAGTTAACGATTAAAAAAAAAAGCGGTATTCAATTAAGGGACCTCTAGAACGTGTGAACAATTTGCCTTAACGTTTACGCTAATATCATCACCACATTCAGTTCAAACTGTTTTACACGTAAAAAAAAAAAAAAAAAAAAGGCATTAAAACCTTGCATGTTGCGCATTTGAGGGAAATTTTATGCTGAAAAGGGAAATTTTTAAGAAAAATGAGAGAAATTTCAAAGTTTCCATCTGGCAGCACTGTTTATGTGACCCTGTAAACGAATGGTGAGTGATTGTCTCACCGTATTCTTTACGAATCATGCTTTTATGCATATAAAAAGTCGTGCTCTCATGAATATAAATAACACATCTTCATTTCATTTTATTTAGTGCATTCTAAATGTGTTAAACTATACCTATTTAAACTTTCACCTATAGACATAACGTATTTGAATTCTCTTGGATGTCCCTATGCACTAGGCATTCATCCGATTTTAATTAAAAATTTCAAGTAGCCTCCCCATAGGGTATAGAATTAGTATGCTGAGTTTAAACTTCTACATACTAGTATTTATTCTTGGATTAATCTAAGAACAAACACATAAACCAACCACAAGCATACATGCCAACATTTTAATTTATTCCGAAGTATTTTTAGCCCCACCTTTATTTCGTACCACTTAATTCATAGAGAAATTTCCCCCAATATATAACTTTGATAAAATAAGAAAGAATTACTTTTGAAAAATAAGTGGTATGGAATAAAGACGAGGCTAAAAATACTCCGGAATAAATTAAAATATTGCCATCGATGCCGCTAGAAAACCTGATTTTCTGATTCAGATCTCAAAGCGTGTAAATACACTAAGCGACAAAAAAAAAAAAAAAAAAAAAAAAAAAAAAAGCCGCACTGAAGAAAAAATTACTTATACTTTTTTCATTTGTAGTAACTTTAAGATTAATGTTTGAAACAAATAAAACTGTCTTCTTTGCATAATACCAAAGGGTTGAAATGATACCTATGTACATTTTCGATTTAATAATTCACTTTATTGCACTCTACTAAGTACTTTTTAAAAATCTGCATAAAACTTTCTTTTTGAATATGATGCAATAACCATACACTTTGTATTCTATTATGATTTATTATATGAAATAACCAAGTTATATCTTAATATATGAAATAAAACTATTTATTTGTTAGATCTAAGCAATTTTTTATTAAAAATATATGTATTCTGCATTGGGTTAATTCCCCCTTTATATGGAATTACTGCTTAAATCATAGCTGCCAATATTTTAATTTATTCCGGAGTATTTTTAGCCCCGTCTTTATTCCATACCACTTATTTTTCAAAAGTAATTTTTTCTTATTTTATCAAAATTATATATTGGGGAAAATTTCTCTATAAATTAAGTGGTACGAAATAAAGGCGGGGCTAAAAGTACTCCGGAATAAATTAAAATATTGGCAGCTATGCTTTAAAGCGCAATGGCATAGTTTTATACAGTGTTTTAATATAAATCTCAGAAATTTCAGTGTGCCAAATATCACAAATAATTTTTTATAGTTCTGGCAGAGTTATAGGCTGCAAATTTCGAATCCTCTCCCCTCTCCCCCGCCTTTTTATAGACGAAACATTTTCGAGCAGGTCGCGATTAGGACTATTTCCATGTCTGGTGAAGAAGAAATTCTACTATATTCTTTGCGGGATTTAACTTAAAGTGAAAAAAGGTATCATTACTCACAGAATTACAGGTTCTCATGGGAATGGATAGGAAATTTTGACAATTTGAAGTGAATAAACTTACCACAGACGCCGTGCAGTAAGGTGTATTTTTATCTCGAAATGCTGTTTGCGGAAATGTCCAAGATACCTACAAAATAGTCGGTCAGGCACCACTTTTATGAAGATTGAGTTTTATTTCGTGTTAATTGATCTCATGAGCATAAAAATTTGTCCGACTGTTGGAGAAGTTATGCACCTCCGTACCATAATGTACGGAGAATGTGTCACTGTTTTAAAAGTGCGATTTTCATTAAGTTGGTCATATTTTCGTTGTCGGATCTGCTTGTTTTCTTTAGCTCGAAATAATTTAAACTTGACTCATCAAAGAGAACCAGTTCAGCCCAATAATTAACTAATAATTTTTAAATTCTTTTAGCCATCTGAGGTCTTGCTTTCCTAATTCTCTTCACTAAGAATGGAATTTTTCAAATTTTCTGTTATTTAAACCTGCTTAGTTTAATAGTTGATGTACTGTATTTAAAGAAATTATGCTGCTATAATACTTTTTCTGAATCACTTTTACGTTCTAAATGTAATACAAACCGATTTTATATGCAATGGCTTTACTTACGGTCATCTCGCTTGAATGTGCAACGTGGCCGCCTAAAACCAAATTTCCAGTTTAAACGGTCAAAAAATTTTATATCTTGCTGAAAACCGTTTTACCAACATTTCGTTAACATTTAATTATTTTTCCATCTCACGTATTAAAATATTTTTTGATTTTCATTCAAAAATTAATACTTTTTGTGGCATCGTTAACTGCCTTATTCTTATCATTTTTGAAATAAGTTCTAAAATTACAATTTTCCTGACAATTGCATTTTGTTTTTAATACTGAACTCAAAGCTAAAGTGTATGTGGAAGTCTCGAAAATTTGCTTTTTAAACGATAAAATTGGCGGTTGTAGAAGGCGAAAAGGAAAACAGCCAAATGCGGCTTTTATTTATTTATTTTGTCGCTTAGTGTATAACAAAACTCAGTTTCGAAAATTTGACCCCACTGTTTGAGACTTTTTAATTCAATATCCATCACTAAATTGTAAAAGTAACAGTTGTTTAATCACTTCGTTTATTAATCATCTATTTTATATATCAAATTATCACTTCTCAAAATTATTGGTGACTATTAAATAAAAAATTAGCAAAATCTGGCAGTACAAGTTGACACCTCCAAACGAATATTTTCTCATATGGGGCGCATTCGAAAGTATTTCCCGGTCACTTCCCGAGTTGGGAAATGACGTCACGCGGGAAGTTCGGGAAATTAGAACTACCATATAGGAGCCATGTTTGTTTATATATTTGTTTCCCGGGAAGATGAGATGTGTACGGAAGTAGTTATATCTCGGTCATTTTTCGTAAGGCTCCTATATGGTAGTTCTAATTTCCCGAACTTCCCGCGTGACGTCATTTCCCAACTCGGGAAGTGATCGGGAAATACTTTCGAATGCGCCCATGGTAAAGAGAAAATAAATAAATAATAATAATAATAAAAAATAAAAAAATAAAAAATCGTGAGCAAAGTCATTTCCTTTATCAAAACTCTTTTAAAATATAAATTTTATTTACAAAATTTTCTATTTTCAATATATTATATTACATTATTGTTGATTCATGGGAAGCGGTAAAGGCGACAGCCGATCAGAAGTAGACAGTCATGTGACCAGAAAGAGAAACAAAACTCATTCTTTTTCTTTTTTTTATTATTGATGCTGTTTTTCTCTCTGAACTATTCGAAAAAACTGAAGTAACTTTATTCTTGAATTGACATTCTAATATTCAGGCTGAATTCGTACAGCCAAGTAATCCATTAATTGTTATATTATTAAAACAATAATTATTCTTCTGTTTATTCTTTATAATTCATTCAAGGCATAAAAAAAATGCCTTTATACGTATTCTGAATGTTTAAACCTGTGCTAAAATTTGTGAAAGATTCTGTTTTTATTCATAAAATTCTGAAAGAAAATCTCTGATTAAAATCAACTATAGTAAGCAATCGGATTTCATCTTTATTGACTTGTATGGCCTAAAATGTTTTTTCAAGCGACCAGAGGAAATGCAGGAGAGAGGTGAGTTAGCTTTTCTTAATATTATGCATGCTAAAACTTAGTTTCGTTTTAGTAAAATGTTTTTGATGCAGGTCAATTCTTTATGCATGAGTCTAGTTATAAGTAATCAACATGTTTTTGGTCCGTCTTAGAGCCATGAGGCTATCGATGATTTATATATATATATAAGAAAAAAAACTATATATATTTAATATGTATTTGATATTCTTATTCTTATTCGTAATCATTTATTCTTAAAATGATTTATTTTTGTTCTTGAATGTTTGTTCTGTAATTCGAAGGCCTATAGTTATGTGTATTTAAACTTATATATTCTAAAATGCCGAAATTATCTAAGCAAGTTTTATTATTTGAAAATTTATGTAAGGAAATCGATAGTTTTAGAGATAGAGTAAAGGGGTGTAGTAAAGATGAACAATCTAAGGTTAAATTATTAAAAACCAAAGTTCAATCCTATGATCATGAAATTGCGGAAATATTTAAAAATTTATCCGCTAAAGAGAATGAGGATTATATGGATATGTATTTGAGATATAAGGGAGTGGTTTTTGATTTACTGGTGGAGTTAGAGGACAAAACAGAAGTAAATGCTTGCGATTCAGATACTCACGCGGAAAATAAAGATGAGAAAAATGGTAAATCGTCTCTTATTAAATTACCTAAATTTGATCTTCCAAAATTTTTTGGTGAAACCGAAAATTGGATTTCTTTTAAAGAAATTTTTAATTCGACAATTCTACAAAATAATCAATTATCCAAAATTGAAATATTGCAATATTTACATTCTTCAGTGCGCGGAAACGCAGCTAAATTAATTCGAGGATTCGCTCTAAAAGAGGAAAATTTAGATCAATGTTGGGAAATATTAAATGAAAGATATGAAAATAAGAGACAATTAGCATTGAGTCAAATTAACAAAATATTTTCTATGAAAATTGTAAAAGCAAACAATGCTAAAACTTTACTTGAGTTATTAGATACTTGTAACGAAGCCGTCAGAAACTTAAAAACTTTGGGTTTAGATTCTAATGCGTTAAGCGACTTAATTATAATAAAATTCATGATGGGGAATTGGATGAATCGTTAAAACAGAGATGGGAATTAATGTTGGACAGTGATAAATTGCCTGATCTTGATCTTTTTAGGAAATTCGTTGAGCGCGAAGCGCGCGGTGTTGAAGAGATAAAATGTAAACAAGACGTAAAATTCACTAATTCGAAGAAATCAAACGTATTGAGTACAATTGTGAAAAAGGAAAATACGTGCATTCTTTGTAATGAGCGTCACGCGCTATTTAAATGTCCGACATTTAATTCAAAACCGGTTAAAGAAAGATGGAAATTTGTTGAATTAAATAAGTTATGTCAAAATTGCTTACGCCAAAATCATAGGCTGGAGAATTGTAGGATAAACATTAATTGTAAAAATTGTGCAGAAAAACATCATACGCTATTACATGTTTATGGTAGAAATTCAAATTCTGAAAGGGCGAATCATGTATCGCCAGATATATCAATTTCTAATAGTGCTCAGTTTTATTCTAGTAATGTTTTGTTATCTACGGCACTAATTAAAGTTAAATCGAATAAAGGAAAAATTATGCATTGTAAAGCTTTGATAGATAATGCTAGTCAAAATTCATTAATTACTAAGGAATGTGCTAAGCGACTAAATTTGCCCTTACGGAGCACGTCGCATAGTATAATAGGGATTAATTGCGTTTTAGCAGAAACTGCTCTCAACGAAACAGAATTTAAATTCACTCCGCATTTTTCATCGGAGTCATTTTCAGTCAGCGCTTTTATAGTTGATAGGGTTACCTCACCTCTCCCTAATTTCCAACTACCGCAACATGATTGGCCACACATAAAGGGATTACAACTAGCTGATCCCAATTATGACGTGAGTGGTCCAATCGATATTCTTCTTGGGGCAGAAATAGTCGCCTCAATCTGCAATGGCAGTCCAATTCAAGGGCCAACAGGAACTCCTACAGCATTCCCCACAAAGCTGGGTTACCTCCTTTCAGGACGAATAAACAGTTTTCAATGTACAAATATCAGTTTAACGTGTCATATGACTATTGATGATGATATCAACAACACTTTAAAACAATTTTTTGATACAGAATCAATTCCAAATGTAGAATCAAAAAAGATAGAAAATGATCCTGTGGAAAATATTTATGTGACCACAACTAAAAGAAATAGTCAGGGAAGATATGTCGTTCATCTGCCCTTTAAGCCAGATAAGGCACTAGGTGACAGTAAGTCAGGTGCTATTTCAAGATTTCTTTCCATTGAAAATAAAATTAAAAAGAACCCACAATTAAAGAGGGAGTATTCGAATTTCATGAACGAATATATTTCTTTGGGGCATATGACAAAATTAAATCCAGCTGAAATTAATGAAACGCCACATTATTATTTACCGCATCATGCGGTGGTAAATGAAAACTCTGAAACAACAAAATTACGTGTAGTATTTGACGCCTCGTTTAAAACAACAAATAACAAATCTTTAAATGACATTCTATATATTGGTCCTAAACTACAGTCAAATATTTTTTGACAATTTAGTAAAATTTCGAGCCAACCCTGTAGCGTTCAGTGCAGACATAGCTAAAATGTATCGTCAAATTTTAATTGATAGAAAAGATAGAATATACCAGAGAATTGTTTGGAGAGAATCTCCCAATGACCCATTATCCTTTTACGAATTGAATACTGTCACCTATGGAACAGCTTGTGCACCCTATTTAGCGTTACGCACCCTTAAGCAATTATGTGAGGATGAGGGACAAAATTTTCCATTGGCAGCAGAAATTGCCAAGGAAAATTTTTACATCGACGACTTATTGTCAGGGGCACAATCCCTTCAATTAGCAAAAGATAGAATAATGGAGCTGCAGGCTCTAATGCAAGCTGGAGGGTTTAAACTTAGGAAATGGGCTTGTAGCCATCCAGAAGCGCTCTCTGATATTCCAGAGGAAGAGAAGGCTAATTCGGTCATTCATTTTTTTGAGGATAAAGAAAAAATAAATCAAAGAGTACTAGGAATGTTCTGGGATTTAAGTGAAGATACTCTTCAAGTTAGAACCTTAGCTGATCAACAAATTAATACGAAAAGACAGTTGCTCTCCGTAATTGCGCAAATTTATGATCCCCTCGGAATTATTTCGCCATCTACAATAACCTTAAAACTCATTCTACAAAAATTGTGGAAGTTGCAATCAACGTGGGATGAGCCTATACCTCCAGATATTTTGCAAGAATGGAAAACTTTTTATAATGAAATTAATGAGTTTAAATCTATGTCCATTCCACGCTATGTAGGTTCAAATACTAAAGACTGTACAGTTGAACTGCATGGCTTTTGTGATGCCTCTCCGAGGGCGTATGCGGCAGTCGCATATTTAAAGATCATAACAAACACGATTCAGGTATATCTAATTGCTGCTAAAACTAGAGTCGCACCCATAAAAGTACTCACTTTACCGAAATTAGAATTGTGTGGGGCTGTACTCGTAGCTGAGTTAATTTGCAATATTCAAAAATCCCTTAAATTTACTCATTCGACATACTGGTACACTGACTCTTCTATTGTATTAAACTGGATAAATAACCCTTCAAACAAAGGAAATAGTTTTGTGGCCCATAGAGCTACCAAAATCAGAGCTCTTACTCAATTAGAATTTTGGAGACATATCCCAGGAAAAGAAAACCCGGCCGATTGTGCCACACGCGGATTGTCCCCGGCTAAGTTGAAAGCTAGAACTGAGTGGTGGTAAGGGCCAAAATGGCTCCATAGTTTTGAGCTACCACCAATGTGCACATTACATTCAGTTTCCGTTCAGAAACAAACTCATCAACATTCGACAGATTCAAGTTCTAAGCCTACACTTTCTAATAACACTTTCATATCACATATCACGAAATACTCTAACTATCTAAAACTTTTAAGAATTCTAGCTTATGTTTTGAGATTTATCAATAAAATTAAAACCAAATCAAAGGAAAGTGGTCCTTTAAAGGCCATAGAGCTAAATCAAGCGGAAATGTGGCTTGTAAAAATTATTCAAAATGCAGAATTTAGTGATGAAATTGCCTTACTAAGGAAAGGCAAACTTTTAAAACCTTCACACCATCTATTCTGTCTTGATCCTTTTCTGGATGAAGCAGGCATTCTTCGTGTTGGAGGACGCCTGCGGAACCACCCATCCTTACGATTTCAAGAAAAACACCCCATATTACTTCCCAAAGCAAATCACGTTACTTCCTTGATAATAACATATTATCATAACTTAAGCTCCCATGCTGGTCCCAATTTAGTACTTTCACTCCTTAGAAACAAATTTTGGATTCCCCACGGACGCTCCACCGTAAAATCAGTATTAAGACAGTGTATAATCTGTTTTCGACTGTCAGCTAAGCCAATAATTCCAAAAATGGGGGATCTACCCTCAGAAAGAATCACACCCATTCGGCCCTTTTCGAAGGTTGGTGTCGATTTCGCGGGACCAGTAATGACAAAATGTCAACATAAACGAAAAGCGACAACCTTTAAATCATATATTGCCCTTTTCATCTGTATGGCGACAAAGGCAGTGCATCTTGAATGTGTTTCAAATCTTTCTACAGAAGCCTTTCTCGCAGCCTTGAAACGCTTCATAGGTAGGCGTGGATACCCCTCTGACATATTTTCGGAAAATGGCAGAAATTTTGTCGGAGCCCATTCTTACCTAAAACAGCTATTTTCTTTATTCAAAGAAGAAAAATTACAAAATTTTGCTTCCCAACACCAAATAACCTGGCACTTTATTCCCCCGTATGCTCCAAATTTTGGGGGACTCTGGGAAGCGTCGATAAAATTAGCCAAACATCATTTGGTAAAAATCACACAAGGAGCAATATTAACGTTCGAGGAACTCTACCCTTCTATGTCAAATAGAGGCTGTTATAAATTCGCGGCCTCTAACACCATTGTCCAATGCTCCTAATGATTGCGCAGCTTTAACACCAGGACATTTTTTGATTGGATCTGCATTATTAGAATTGCCAGAACTACCATTAACAAACAATTCTCTTAGTCTTTCTTCTAGGTATAAGCTCTTATTGCAAATGAAGGAAACGTTTTGGAAGAGGTGGAAAGCACAATACCTGCCAACATTGCTGCATAGATCCAAAAGAACCAACAACCACCGTCACAACTTTTCTCCAGGGGAACTCGTCATCCTGAAAAATAAAGCATCACCTCCACTCCATTGGGATCTCGCCAGAATCATCAAGTTGATTCCCGGACCTGACGGAATCGCCAGGGTCCTGCAACTTAAGACCTCTTCTGCTGGAACTCTGATTCGACCGGTTACGCAGGTGATCCCTTTTCCAAGTATTTCGACTCCTGCTCCGGTGCCTTCCCGCCCCGCCCAGCCTGTTGATTCATGGGAAGCGGTAAAGGCGACAGCCGATCAGAAGTAGACAGTCATGTGACCAGAAAGAGAAACAAAACTCATTCTTTTTCTTTTTTTTATTATTGATGCTGTTTTTCTCTCTGAACTATTCGAAAAAACTGAAGTAACTTTATTCTTGAATTGACATTCTAATATTCAGGCTAAATTCGTACAGCCAAGTAATCCATTAATTGTTATATTATTAAAACAATAAGTATTCTTCTGTTTATTCTTTATAATTCATTCAAGGCATAAAAAAAATGCCTTTATACGTATTCTGAATGTTTAAACCTGTGCTAAAATTTGTGAAAGATTCTGTTTTTATTCATAAAATTCTGAAAGAAAATCTCTGATTAAAATCAACTATAGTAAGCAATCGGATTTCATCTTTATTGACTTGTATGGCCTAAAATGTTTTTTCAAGCGACCAGAGGAAATGCAGGAGAGAGGTGAGTTAGCTTTTCTTAATATTATGCATGCTAAAACTTAGTTTCGTTTTAGTAAAATGTTTTTGATGCAGGTCAATTCTTTATGCATGAGTCTAGTTATAATTAATCAACAATTATTTTACATAGTTTATCGATCAATAAATTATTTTTGTTTACTTTTGATAGTAAATATAATTCATGTTCGAGTATTCAAGCGATAAGAATCGTGTTTCAGTATTTCGATCAGAAACAGCTGTTGCAATTTTAAGAATTTTATGGTGTTTATCTAAAATATTCTTAAAATTTTACAATATACAGTTTTATAAATTAAAAGTATGTCTCATTTATAGTATCACAGTGTACTAAATTTCCTATTCTTAAACTAGCTTTTAAAAAACATTATTTTATAATTTGTTGTGCTGTATAAAATATATGCAGGGTTACTTAAAATACAAATGGTATTGCAGTAATAAGTGAACATTCAAAATGTGAATAGGATATTTCGCAGAATATGCTGCACATCCACTGAATTTAAAATCTACCTATTGAGAATATGTGATTTTAATTAAATGAATAAAGCATTCTGCATTAAACTACGTTTATTCTGAATGCCCCATGATATCGAAATTTACCTTGAATTTCAGACAGTCTAAACTATGCGAGTAAATTTCAAAATAATAGCTTTATTTGACACTATCTCAATAGTTCCAGCTTATTCACATAAAATAACTTTAGCACTGATTTCCCTGTCTTTAAGATTCCATTTACTGTAAAGTGTGTTAGTAGAATTAAACTAAAAGGTGTGTGTGTGTGTTTGAGTAAAAGTTTATTAAAGCAATTAATTAAACTTATTATAATATTTTGGAATTATAAAGTTAATACATATTTTTTTCTTATTGAGGTCTTTGATTAATCTTCCCCGTTTTGGAGTTGGTGATAATTTTTTCTTTATCTTACCCATATGTATACGTACTTGCCAACATTCTAGTTAATATTCCATAGTGTTGTTAGTCTCGCCCTTTTTTTCACATTAGTAAAATTTTAGAGTAATATTCTCCAAATGCAATTGCGATTAAATAAGAAGAAAAATACTCTAAAAAGGTACTGGTATGGAAAAGAAGGCGGTTTAACAATACTACGGAATATTAATTAGTATGTTGGTAAGTATGTGTATATATATATATATATATATATATACCATTCATGGTAGAGAAAGTATTGTTTATGGGTCAAAGTTTCGAAATGAGTTTTTGTTATATTTATACGTTGTGAGGCCCCCGGAATCAGAAAAACATGTTTTTAGCGGTTGGTCTCTGTCTCTCTCTGTGTGTCTGTATATCTTTCTCTCTCTGTGTGTATGTATGTATGTCTGTGTCACATAGATTACAGTTCTTATCATCATATCTCAAAACAAATTATAATAGAAAGTCCAAACTTGATATTCTAAATGTGTATCATATAGGAATGTAGCACTGAACTTTTCAATGAGATCAAGCAAATGGTTCGTGTACAGTACAGGGACATTTAAGATAATTCAAATACATTATGCCGATGATGAAATTTATGGTAAATACTAGGACTGGGCTTTATATCGATGTAAAATAAAATATCGATTTAACGCTAATATCGTTTATTCGATTTAAATATTTCATCTTCCGTAAAATATCGATGCAGACAGGGCCTGATTAAGGGGGAAGCTCGCTCATACCGGAATATTTTTACAATTATTTTTTACTTCATGTCATAGAAAGTCCACGCTTTGACGAGGAAATATTTTTTATAAAAAATGAACGGTGTAAAACAATCCAATTTACTCACCGTTATTAGACACCAGAATTCTTTTAAAATAATTTTTAATGAAAATTTTCTGTTTATTGTAGGTGGAAAGTATTTGTTAAAAAATAACGGTGTAAGTATAAATAATGTGTGAAGAGCGAGCTTCTCCCTTAATCAGGCCCTGGATGCAGAAACATCAAAACACGCGAAAATCTGATTCTATACTAAACCGATTCAAGCTGGAATAATGCCAGATCGCTACTCATTCAACTGGATATCGGTTTTAGTCTAAAGCATGCGCAGTCATGAAAATCTTGACTCAATCAAACCGCAAAAAATCAAGAGAATATTTGAAGTGCCGTTTCGATTTAGTGTTACGCAGGCGCACAGGGAAAAAGAGAATATCGGTTTAAAAGATTCATTCATTCGAGCCATGATTACGGTTTTAAGAAAAGCAGACGCAGGTGCAGAAGCAAAATAAAAACCGATTCTGAATGAGATTATTCATTCATTCAAAATTTGTTTGATTATTAGAGATTTATTTTATCAATATTAGTATTTTCATCTGCTATTTTTTGTTATATTTTTTGCCAGTTCCTATAATTTAAAAATAAGAGACCCTAGTTTCTGTTTATTAGATAGGTGAATTAACTATTCTTTACTAATATTTTATGTAATTAATAATATTTTTTCATTAAATTCATTAATTTCAGTACAGAATATGATATTGTCATATTGTCAAAAATAAATTAATTCAAACAACGGCGTTGTCTTAGATATGATTATTTTAATAGTTAAATATGTAATTTTTACTTCTTTCGCAGTTAATTATTAACAGTATATACTATTATACTATGGGTATTTAAATATAATTTTAAATACGGTGAAAGTTAATTTTTTGAAGTGAAAACTTCTTTAGGCGCGTTGAACACTTTTGGGTGAACAAAAATCATTGAACTCCCGTCATCGTCAGCTGACGCTTTCCATCCTTGTATGATACAAATAATGTATCATGCAATTAACTTGCTAATGTGAAGTGTTAATAATTATATACTCTATATTGTTTTAAAATCTGGTGCGGCTCTACACGACTTCACTCATCTCCGGGCACTGTCTCTATTGCAGTTAGACCTCACAAAACCGCGAGAAAGCCCAAAGCTGCCATTTTTCTCACGTTTTCTACAATCTGGTGCGGCTCTACACGACTTCTCTCATCTCCGGACACTGTCTCTTAAAGATTGCATCCGGAAACCTTGCAGTTAGACTTCACAAAACTGTGAGAAAGGCCAAAGTCGCCATTTTTCTCACGCTTTTACAATCTGGTGCGGCTCTACACGACTTCTCTCATCTCCGGACACTGTCTCTATTGTAGTTAGCGCATTAAATAAAATTGTAATATAATCTTTGTAGTAGTAGTTTATATTAACGAATAAAAAAACACTTCATTTAAAAGTACACTAAGCGACAAAAAAAAAAAAAAAAAAAAAAAAAGCTGCACTGCAGAAAAAATGACTTATACCTTTTTTATTCGTAATAACTTTAAAATTAATGTTTGAAACAAATGAAACTCTCTTATTTGCGTAATACCAAAGGGATGAAATGATACCTATGTACATTTTCGATTTAATAATTTGCATTATTGCACACTACGAAGTAATTTTTAAAAATGTGCATAAAACTTTCTTTTTGAACATAATGCAATAACCATACACTTTGTATTCTGTTATGATTTATTAAATGAAATAAGCAAGTTATGTTTTAATATATGAAATAAAACTATTTTTTTGTTAGATCTAAGTAAATTTTTATTAAAAATATGTATTCTGCATTGGGTTAATTCCACCTTTATATGGAATTACTGCTTTAATGCGCAATGGCATAGTATTGTTGTGATTTAATCAATGGTGGGGTCCATTTCATTAATTTTACTACATAACTTAAATTTTGACATTCCAATTTTACCAAAAACCTTTAGTACATTGCCCGCAACCGAATTTACCCAGGATTTTAAAGATGTTAAAAGGAGGTCGAAACCTCATTGGAAAAATGCCTTGGACTCTGATACACAAAAAATCTTGATAAATATAAATAAATGAAGTTTAAGGCCATGATGACTTATGGCAGTTTCTGTTAATAACTCCCCATAAAACCCTAAAGTATTTAACAGTAATTGCAATTTTTCAGGTTACAACAGAAACTACCACAAATAGAATTTCAAATATAAATATTCACATAAAAAGCATCAGTTAATTAAATCATCTATATTGATCAAAGTAAAATAATAAGTAAATAAAAAAATAACATTGGAGCCATTACCACCCCCCACAATAAACAAACAAAAAGGAAATTAACTTAGCAAAAACAATGTTTCCTGCTGGAAGGTACAGAATTTTAATTTTATCACATAGCTTTTAAAACTTTATATTACATTATTCCATTTTACAACACATCTAGACTAATCTGTCTTAACTTTACCACTTAAAAAAAAAAAACCTTCCAGTAGCAAACTAAATGGCTCACACTATACAACTTTGGTATTAAATTCCCCAAGAAAATGAAAAACACATAATATTTTCTCATAATAAAAAAATAAACACACAACACATGACTATTATAAATGAATGAAAGGTTTAATAGTTATAAACAAACATTATGGGAGGATCCTCTTACATCAATGGGACAAAAAAAACAAAGGTAAAGATAAAAATGAAAATGTAGCAACCTTTAACTCACAAGTTGGGTTAACCAAACATATTATTTAGTCTTAATTTTAACACATTCAATTATGTTCACTTTCGTTGGTGACATCAATAACCTAATGTAACCGAGGCTAATATAAAGTCTGTAGTATAAAACCACTGGTGGAATACATTCATACTGGCGAGAGTCCTAATGGTATATGTATTCTACTTCCATAACTGATATGCAAAACAAAATAACAGTTACTCCTTTTTTTTTTCTTATTAAAAACAATTACAAAATAATTGATCATTCTTATTAAGAGGTGAGTTCCTATTTACGGTGTATCAACAAATGTCTTTATCATAAACAATTAAAGTAAAACATAGTTACGACATTGGTTTTCACCTAGGAGATAACCATTGATACTCCGGGAGGCTACAGGGTCTGGTTCAGGCAAGGCAAGGAAGCCATGATCCTTAAACTGGACATCTCCTGGACAAACAGGCTCGACATCGACATTAACACGGCCATGGGCTGGATTTCATCTTCAAAAAGACTCCGAGAGGTCCATCTTACAAACGGATAGGCCACGGTTTGGTTCCGGAAAGACAAGGGTTCCACACTTCTAAAACTGGGAGATCTCCAGGACAAACAGGCTCGGCATAGAAAATAACAAGACCACCGACTGTAATACATCTTCTAAAATACTCCTAGGGGTCCATCGCATCTACTGAATTCTCTCAGTTCAAGTCGCTCACAGCCAAACGACGCGCTAAGGAAAGCTTGAAAACCCGCTGACAACTTCAATTTGCATCAACTTCCGCATATTGAAATAATTCTCAAATCTCCCTGCACTTTAGAGCTCTACAATAACATCGAACGGGGCCCACACAGAATTATCCAGAAGTGCAGGCCCGTTACGGCCACCCGTATTCTTTTTTTTTACTCCATACAGCACTTACAGAAAAACCTGCCTCAACTCAAAAATCTCGCGCTTTCGCGAAGGACGCGACCTTACTGTTGCCAATCTCGCCATGAAAATTCCGGGAGAGAAACAGCTCGGCGAATCAGAGGTCGCAACTGCACTGTCGATGTAGAAGCTGAACCCCCGACCCAAATAATCGATTAAGAACCGAACACGGTCAAGTTCAAATGCGCAGGAAGAGAAACTGACCTTCATGAGTGCAGGGGATGCCCTGAAGGTCAAGACGGACCTAGAAACACGTACTCCGACCAGAGGTCAAACTAAATAATAGCTGAGGACAAATTCTTTGCCGGAAAAAGGGTTTGCACTGAAAAGAGATACGATTTTGAAAATGCGAAAGAATTTAGGGGGGAAAAAGACTGACACACATTAATAACCACAATATTTCCCTTTAACAAGAAAAATAAGAAATTACGAATAAGCTATTTTATTAGTTTAAGCAATAGAAAAACACAACTGTTAAAATTTCATTTTAACAAATACCCTCCCCCAACGGAAAAAAAAAAAATTACCCAATAATTTTTTTTTTTTTTAAGAACCGGAAGCCAGAACGAGCAGCAAAAAGCCCTAAACAATCCCCGAACCAGCAGGAACTGCTAGCTAAAAACTACCAATCCAGATGCTCGCAAGAGTCTGGCCACAACTCTGCGAACAACCCTCCGTCCAAAAAAAAAAACTAACCATAAAATAAATTACAGAATTTGCCAAAAGGAAAAATTTTAACCCCACAATTTAATTTAAACAACTATGAAATACCTAAAAAAAACAAAGCAAACTTCCTCAGCAAGCAAACTACCTCGCAACATTAGTTAGAGAAAATACACACACCAACAATTTTGAAAAACACCAAGTTTACACTAATCTCAATAAACATCCCCAAGGAAAATACTCCAGGAACAAGGGGTTTGGTCCACAATCAAGTAAAATACAGAGCCAATTCTGAAACTACTTACCAACAGACTTAGGCGCCCATTCCGTCAACACATAAACAAGAACCTCAGTCACCGCAACACCTATGATAGGAGACACGGACCGGAGAAGAAAAAAAAACTAGCCCGCAACCAGATCCCAGAACCTCCATTACTACAGGATAAAATATATAACAATTACATCACATAATAAACATACAAAATACATGAATACATTAGACGGTTCTATACAAATATAAACATTAGACAACATTATATATCGAAATGGTATATAAAAAAAATGTTTCTCTCAGTGCATATAAAAATTACAAGTCAGAAACAAAATAAATTTATCCCAAGTCTCAGTGCAGACATCACTATACCGTACAATTTCTTTTGACCAAGGACTAAATATTAAAAAAAATTTTTTTTTGCAATTTTACGATTTTTTTTTATATATAGATTTTTCAATTTTTATTTTCAATTAATACCTAGACCCTTGCTGTAACACCTAAGCAGGGAACCCAATTCAATTTTGTAAAAGAAATTTTCCTCACCAAACATCACTCACGACTAAATGTACTATGCACTGAGAAATTATTACATATACAAAAAAAAATTAAATGCATAATACTTATAAAAACAAACATTTTTTTTTTTTTCAACAAACACATAAACCTGAAACATAAAAATTTTTAAATCATCTAAAGCAGAAAATTTTAATTTTTTTTTTTTTTTTTTTTTTTTTTTCTCTCTCACCTTCTGTAAACCACAAAAGAAACCAGCGAACACAAAAAAAAAAAAAAATCCTAACCTAACCTAAAAAAAAAACACCCTTTTCTAAAATATACTAAAATTTATCACGAAAAACATAAATCAAGCTTGGACAAGGCACCTCAAGTTCAACACCAACCCAACAGAAACCCCATCCCCCAGCAAGATTTAAGTCCCAAGGTTCCATTCGCAGAAGACGTCTCTCTGCTCATGGATGAACAATTAACATTAACAGTTACATAAAATTTACTTTTTCAAAAATTCTAATCTGCTCAAAACTAAAAATTTTTTTTTTTTTTTTCTTTTTAAATCAATAACCCAATCAAAACTCTAAACTAATATTAAAAAATTTTTTCAAAATTCAACATTTTCAAAATTCACTAGCAGTAAAAATTAATTCCTGACACATGACTCTAAAATTCGCACAGTCATACAAAAGGTGAGAGGGAAAACCCACTATCAAAACACGAAAAATGCTTATTTCCCGTTATCACTCATTTTTCAACCACATTAATTAAAATTTAAAACAGAAAACTTTTTTACCACTCTGGCAGATGTAACAAACACAGAGCTCTAGTCAATAAAAGCACTAGAATACCTAAACACTAACTTTTAGTCATGAGAAAAAGATGCTAATTACTAAATTTTTAAACATAAACACAATTTCTGACCCAAAAATTTTGAACAAACTACAATCTAACCTAAATTTTTTGACATAAACCAAGCTAATACTGATACAAAAAAAGACATGCAAATTCTTGAGAAACATAGAAATTAAGCATGGTTTAAAACAGAGAAAATACTTTGAAGCTTACTAACTAATAAAAATTACAAAATTTTCCTAGCCTAAGAGTATTTTACTTCTCTGAGATCTACCCAAAATTATACAAAAGGAAGGCTATGATTTTATAACAGGTTATTTTCTTTTTTTGAAAAAAAAAAAAAAAATCCAAATAATTTTCCTAAATTTAAAAGATTTTTTAAAAATCTGAATGATTGTTTACAAAATTTATAAGTAGTACGAGCAAATGCAACTGGCAAAACTCTGAGAGAAACGCCTATTTGCAAAACACAGTTTTTGGAATACCTCACAAAAACAAATATCCCTCCTTTGCAAATTTACATAATTCCACAAAACACAAGATAGCTAAATTTCCAATAAAACTACAATAATTCTTAAACAACATCAATCACAAAACTAATTCCAACTCAGAGTTTGACCAAACAAAACAGGACTGAATTGTGAGAACGATACAGCGAACAAAGCGCAAATCCCAACCTTGAACTCTTTTATAAATAAACTATAGTAGAATTAAATAAATCTGCAAGCTAACAGAGTTACAGGTCAGTCACAACTCTTCCTAAACATGCCACAAATACTAACTCAAATATGTAAACAAAACCATAACAGACTCTAGATTACTGCAATTTTTACTGGAGTTTGCGAAAAATGTTGTAAATCATTTTCCCAAAGAAAAAGACTGAAATTACACTTTAACACCTAAACCAACCAAAAATTTACCTAAAGTTTAACAAAATATTAGCCTGAAATCTAAAACAAACTTTTGCAACAGTTAACCACCTAAAATTTTAATTTTAAACACATATAACCTCAGAAATCTCTATTTAAAAGAGCACAGAAGTACTCACACAAGCCCAATTCTTTAATCAAACTCTACTTCAAAGCATTTACTTAGACAATTTACCCAAATTCTATCCTAAAGTGACCCATACTAAAGCTAACAATATAAAGTGCCTTAAATTTATATATAAAACAACATTTTCAAGCTCATAATGCAATATTTGACCCTAGGTAGCTTAGAAAAACATCAACATTCCTGCATTTTTCCATAAACTGCTCTCCAACCGCAGCAAAACATTTATAACAATATCTACACAACTTCTAAATCAACCTTTACACAGCAGGGTTTACTAAGATCAAACAAACTTTTATAACATTATCACAACATAGCTTGAAAAAAAAAAAAAAAAAACAGCACTTTACTCGTAAAAGGGTAAAATTAAATTTCTGACATTTAACTTTTAAAATTAGACATTATCTCACTACTAAGTATTATTTTAAACAAAAACCTTGTAGGAAATCAACAATTCACTATAAAAACATCCACTTAATCATAGAATTAGCCCCAACACCAGACTTTTGGTAGAAAATCCTTTAGCACATTTATTGCACTCAGCTTTGTATCACCCTGATCTAAGCAATTACATTGAAATTAAGGGGTAATTTTTATTTTTTTAACAACTATTTACATTTTTTCAAGTCTCTAGAGGTGGTAAACAGGTTTTGGAACTAAATACTTTAACAAAAAGTGAAAATATGCAAATACATGGCACAAAAAAAAAAATTCTGAAAAAAATTCAATTTGACTATTAAACTCTTCTATCAATAGTGAAAACATGTCATAACTGACCCAAAAGACACGAATTTAGCCCGAATTTAATGTGAAATACAGAAATAAGTTCAAAAATACAAACTATGGTAGGCCCGAAGGGCTCTACGAGCAAACAGAAACCCATTACTGTAGTACCCACACTGAGCCAAACTAACAAAATTTTGAGCCAAGCGAATACATGTTTTTAAGCATTTTGAATAAACGAACAAAAAAAAGCACTATTTCTCTAGCAACATTAAAAAAAAACCACAAATTTGAACAAATATCAGAATGACACACAGAGAGTATTTCTCGCCTACACTCAAACTTCAATAGTTCCTAAGCATTTTGCTTCAAAGATAAAATTAAAAAAAAATAACAGAATTTTGAGTACTCTAAACAAATTTTTAATTTCATTTGAGCATTTTAATGGAAACCCACAAGCACAGGGCCAATAAACAGACTTGAATTTTTTGAAATTTCCCTCGTCAAAAGCAGTTTTTCAAGAAATTCCTACAATTTTTGATTTATGCCAAACATTTTAAAACTTAAAAAAAAAATTTTGTCACTACATCTGCCAGAGAAGGCATAAATTAAAATACAAATTCCCATTTCCTAGGAAAAACCAATGTATATACAAAAAAAAAATCACAATTAAAAAATTTATACAAACTATATACACATTTTGCAACAGAGAGAAAGCATTTTCCAACGCGTGGACAACGGCACCATTGTTGTGATTTAATCAATGGTGGGGTCCATTTCATTAATTTTACTACATAACTTAAATTTTGACATTCCAATTTTACCAAAAACCTTTAGTACATTGCCCGCAACCGAATTTACCCAGGATTTTAAAGATGTTAAAAGGAGGTCGAAACCTCATTGGAAAAATGCCTTGGACTCTGATACACAAAAAATCTTGATAAATATAAATAAATGAAGTTTAAGGCCATGATGACTTATGGCAGTTTCTGTTAATAACTCCCCATAAAACCCTAAAGTATTTAACAGTAATTGCAATTTTTCAGGTTACAACAGAAACTACCACAAATAGAATTTCAAATATAAATATTCACATAAAAAGCATCAGTTAATTAAATCATCTATATTGATCAAAGTAAAATAATAAGTAAATAAAAAAATAACATTGGAGCCATTACCACCCCCCACAATAAACAAACAAAAAGGAAATTAACTTAGCAAAAACAATGTTTCCTGCTGGAAGGTACAGAATTTTAATTTTATCACATAGCTTTTAAAACTTTATATTACATTATTCCATTTTACAACACATCTAGACTAATCTGTCTTAACTTTACCACTTAAAAAAAAAAAACCTTCCAGTAGCAAACTAAATGGCTCACACTATACAACTTTGGTATTAAATTCCCCAAGAAAATGAAAAACACATAATATTTTCTCATAATAAAAAAATAAACACACAACACATGACTATTATAAATGAATGAAAGGTTTAATAGTTATAAACAAACATTATGGGAGGATCCTCTTACATCAATGGGACAAAAAAAACAAAGGTAAAGATAAAAATGAAAATGTAGCAACCTTTAACTCACAAGTTGGGTTAACCAAACATATTATTTAGTCTTAATTTTAACACATTCAATTATGTTCACTTTCGTTGGTGACATCAATAACCTAATGTAACCGAGGCTAATATAAAGTCTGTAGTATAAAACCACTGGTGGAATACATTCATACTGGCGAGAGTCCTAATGGTATATGTATTCTACTTCCATAACTGATATGCAAAACAAAATAACAGTTACTCCTTTTTTTTTTCTTATTAAAAACAATTACAAAATAATTGATCATTCTTATTAAGAGGTGAGTTCCTATTTACGGTGTATCAACAAATGTCTTTATCATAAACAATTAAAGTAAAACATAGTTACCGACATTGGTTTTCACCTAGGAGATAACCATTGATACTCCGGGAGGCTACAGGGTCTGGTTCAGGCAAGGCAAGGAAGCCATGATCCTTAAACTGGACATCTCCTGGACAAACAGGCTCGACATCGACATTAACACGGCCATGGGCTGGATTTCATCTTCAAAAAGACTCCGAGAGGTCCATCTTACAAACGGATAGGCCACGGTTTGGTTCCGAAAAGACAAGGGTTCCACACTTCTAAAACTGGGAGATCTCCAGGACAAACAGGCTCGGCATAGAAAATAACAAGACCACCGACTGTAATACATCTTCTAAAATACTCCTAGGGGTCCATCGCATCTACTGAATTCTCTCAGTTCAAGTCGCTCACAGCCAAACGACGCGCTAAGGAAAGCTTGAAAACCCGCTGACAACTTCAATTTGCATCAACTTCCGCATATTGAAAGAATTCTCAAATCTCCCTGCACTTTAGAGCTCTACAATAACATCGAACGGGGCCCACACAGAATTATCCAGAAGTGCAGGCCCGTTACGGCCACCCGTATTCTTTTTTTTTACTCCATACAGCACTTACAGAAAAACCTGCCTCAACTCAAAAATCTCGCGCTTTCGCGAAGGACGCCACCTTACTGTTGCCAATCTCGCCATGAAAATTCCGGGAGAGAAACAGCTCGGCCAATCAGAGGTCGCAACTGCACTGTCGATGTAGAAGCTGAACCCCCGACCCAAATAATCGATTAAGAACCGAACACGGTCAAGTTCAAATGCGCAGGAAGAGAAACTGACCTTCATGAGCGCAGGGGATGCCCTGAAGGTCAAGACGGACCTAGAAACACGTACTCCGACCAGAGGTCAAACTAAATAATAGCTGAGGACAAATTCTTTGCCGGAAAAAGGGTTTGCACTGAAAAGAGATACGATTTTGAAAATGCGAAAGAATTTAGGGGGGAAAAAGACTGACACACATTAATAACCACAATATTTCCCTTTAACAAGAAAAATAAGAAATTACGAATAAGCTATTTTATTAGTTTAAACAATAGAAAAACACAACTGTTAAAATTTCATTTTAACAGTATTATACAGTGTTTTAATATAAATCTCAGAAATTTCAACGTGCAAAATATCACAAATAATTTTTTCTAGTTCAGGCAGAGTTATAGGCTGCAAATTTCGAATCCTCTCCCCTCTTCCCCGCTTTTTTATAGACGAAACATTTTCGAGAGGATCGCGATCAGGACTATTCTCATGTCTGGTAAAGAAGAAATTTTACTATATCTTTTGTGGGATTTAACTTAAAGTGAAAAAAGGTATGATTACTTACAGAATTATAGATTCTCATTGGAATGGATAGAAAGTTTTGACAATTTGAAGTAATAAACTGACCACAGACGCCGCGTAGTAAGGTGCATTTTCAGCGTAAAATGCTGTTTACGGAAATGTCCAAAATACCTCCAAAATAGTCGGCCATGCAACACTTTTATGAAGATTGTGTTTTATTTCGAGTTAATTGATCCCTTGAGCATAATAATTTGTCCGACTGTTTGAAAAGTTATGCACCTCCGTACCATAATGTACGGAGATTGTGTCACTGTTTTAAAAGTGTGATTTTCATTAAGTCGGTCATATTTTCGTTGTCAGTTCCGCTTGTTTTCTTTAGCTCGAAATAAGTTAAACTTGACTCATCAAAGAGAGATAGTTCAGCCCAATAATTAACTAATCATTTTTTATTTTTTTAGCCATCTGAGGTCATGGTTTCCTAATTTTCTTCACTAAGAATGGAATTTTTTCAAATTTTCTGTCATTTAAACCTGCTTTGTTTAATAGTTGCTGTACTGTAGTTAAAGAAATTATGCTGCTAAACACTTTTTCTGAATCTCTTTTATGTTCTAAATGTAATACAAGCCGATTTTATAAGAAATTGCTTTTTAACTTACGGTCATCTCGCTTGGATGAGCAACATGGCCGCCATAAAACAAATTTCCTGTTTAAACGACCAAAAAACGTTATAACTTGCTAAAAACCGTTTTACCAATATTTCGTTAGCATTTAATTATTTTACCATCTCACGTATTAAAATATTTTTTGATTTTCATTCAAAAATTAATACTTTTTGTGGCATCGTTAACTGCCTTATTCTTATCATTTTTGAAATAATTTCTAAAATTACAATTTTCCTGACTATTGTATTTTGTTTTTAACACTGGACTGACAAGGAAACTCTTTGAAGCGGTAATCACCGATTTTCTTGAAAAAAATTCTGGCATAAGATTTAATCATGAATAGCATCTTCCTAAAATTTTAGCTGCTGAGTCGCAATAGATAAGCTATAAAAAATTATTAAAAATGGAAGCATGTTTGCAATATTTCCAAAAAAGCGCCTGTTTGGCGACTGCATTCTTCGAAATTTCATTGCAATGAAGATTTAATAGATGTAGATGTTCTTCTTTCTTTTTGTTAGTCAAACGAACTCCCTACGCTGTCGAGCACATGAGAATTCAGAATAGATTAACAAAAACCAGATAATTTACCAGATTGAGACTTATTTAGTCGAAATTCTAAATAACATTTAATATTTCAGTTAAATAAGCTATGTCAATAACAATTGCAAGAATATTTACATCAAGTTTTTAATAACGACATTAAAAAAATATATGATCAAAAATTTTTTATAAATTTAAATAAAACAAAACATTTTATATTAAAACACAAAGCTGTTTTTTTTAAACTAAAATGAAAGCATTTCGTATCCGAACACATTTTTCTTATAAGGGTTACATGCAAACGAAACGCTTGCAACTTCGATGACGTAAATTTTGCAAATTTTTTGCAAATTCAGTCGGCAGTTAAAGTATCCGAACATTAGCAGGAATTCCTATGTAAAAAAAGTACACTTAAAGCAGCTTTGTTAAATAAATCCTTGTCGAATCCTGGTCTTAGTCAGTCTAAGAACATGATTCGACAAGGATTTATTTAACAAAACAGTGTTAAGTGTGCTTTTTTTATATAGGAATTTTTGCTAGTGGTCGGATACTTTTGCTGCCGACTGTAGTCATACATTTGGAACACTTGCAAACGGCTTTGCAACCGGAAGTGTTTCATTTGTATGTACCCCTTAGTCTGATCACTTTATTGGGCAGTACAAACCTTCGACGAACAAGAAACTCCACAGAATATGAGTTGTGTGGATCCAATATCTCATTAGAGCTACGCAATGAGCAATTGGAGACGATCTATGATTCTACCCTAAATTTCGTCCTGTTTGTTGGTTGGGTTTAACGTCGCACTAGTACTGCACTATGGCCAATTGGCGACGGTTTGCGATGCACTCCTGAGGAGGGTCCGGTACATCGGCAGGTGATAAATGGTTGCATTCTGCGTATGTTATTTATTTTTAATATATACATACGATTTGTATGTTTGACTGGACATCCCCCTCCTGTAAATTTCGTCGAGATGAGGACAGATATAACATAGGGAGGTATACTATTGTAACAATCGCAGCTATCTTAGATCACAAGTCGGATCGAACAATCGGCAGCAAAAGTAACCGAGCACTAGCAATAATTCCTGTCTAAAAAAATTACACTTAATACTGCTTTGTTAAATAAATCCTTGTCGAATCATGTTCTTAGTCAGTCTAAGAACATGATTCAACTAGGATTTACTTAACAAAGCAGTATTAAGAGGTTTTTTTTCTGACGGGGATTATTGCTTGTGTTCGGATACTTTTGCTGCCGACTGTATGATCCGACTTGTGATCTACGATAGCTGAGATTGTTACAATAGTATGCCTCTCATAACCGGATTAAAATACAGTCGGCTGCAAAATTATTCGAGCACTAGCCAATAATTCCTATATTTAAAAAGTACATTTAAGACTGTTTTGCTAAGTAAATCCTTGTCGAATCATGTTCTTAGACTGATTAAGAACATGACTCGACAAGGATTTATTAAACAAAGCTGTATTAAGTGCACTTCTTTTTGGCAAGGATTATTGCTAGCGCTCAAATAATTTTGCAGCCGACTGTACAAAAAATTAAAAAACACCATGGGTCGGCTGGGGAATCGAACCCATTCTTTTACAAGTGAAGGCGATTAGCGAGGGTGACATACTCACTCGGCCAAGGAAGGTCTGCATTCAGCATAACAATTATTTTTTAAACAACAAGATTTCGCAGTTAATAATTCTAAGAAAATTACCTATGAAAAAAATCACTGCGCAGCACAAGTGCGACGTAAAACCCAACCAACCTTATGAAATTCTAATGCATATTTTTACAAAATAAATTACCAGAAATGTAAGAAGCCATAAAGGTTATGCACGTGTTTTTCCAATTTTAAATAATCCCCTCCGTAAAGGATCAAAGTTGTAAACACGTCTGCGGACCATCTCTAGGAATGTACCCTAGACTGTCGCCATTGCATATCTGTAGTGCGAATTAAAACTTAAAACCTACTCAACCTCAAATATCTTAAATATTTTAATTTTGATTTATTTATTTGAGTATTAATTTCAATGAACTATTCTAACAATCAAATGTTCAATCAAATATTATAATTCATATTGGTCGCCAATTGCCCATTCCGCAGTACTAGTGCGACGTAAAACCCAGCCAACCAATCTATAAATCAGATTAGTTTTTAAATCGTCTGCAAATTTATATAAATGCACATGCCGAGTGCTTCAGACATTAAATTACTCCAGATTATATATAAGCTGGAGTAATGTAAATGTAACTCTGAAATTGCATTATTTTAAATAAATACAATATTGAAACATTACATAAAATAATGGAAAATATTATATCTAACACAAAACATAATGGGGTACATACAAATGAAACACTTCCAGTTGCAAAGCCGTTTGCAGGCGTTCCAAATGTATGATTGCAGTCGGCAGCAAAAGTATCCGAGCACTAGCAAAAATTCCTATGTGAAAAAAAGCACACTTAACACTGTTTTGTTAAATAAATCCTTGTCAAATTGTGTTCTTAGACTGACTACAAACAGGATTCGACAAGGATTTATTTAACAAATCTGCATTAAGTTTACTTTTTTTACATAGGAATTTTCGCTAGTGCTCTGTTACTTTTGCTGTCGACTGTATTTTTCAAAAAACTTGCAAAATTTACCTCATCGAAATTGCAAGCGTTCCGTTTGTATGTAACCCAATGTCACTTTTTCTAAATAGAAACGTCTAGATTTCAGAAAATATATTGAGTGTTGAGTGGGTTTTAACGTCGCACTATATATACGCAGTGGGAAATTGGAGATGGTCTTGTATTCACTCATAGGGATATTCTGGAGACATGGCATCATAATTTTGATCCTCCGCGGAGGGGATGGATTCCTTGCTTCAGTCACCCTAGAGCGATGGAAAACACAACCCTCCTATACTGAAGTCCCTTGGCATCATTGAAGGAAGGTTAATGTGATTTGGCGATGACTTTTTTCGTATTTGGCGTTCAAAACGTAAAGTTTAATAATTTTTTACAGCTTTCCTGTTGCGATTCAGCAGCTAATTTTTTCACAAGTGAATTAAGTATAGTGTAAACTATTTTCTGTAATTTTTTTAAGAAAATCGGTGATTACCGCTTGGAAGAGTTCCCTTGTAAGCTGCGCATTTGCCAATGAGAGATTTTGTAATAAGCCGTGGAGTATATTAATCCTTAAAATACTACTTTATTTGTCTCGGTGGTGTATATAATCTTATTTTAGTGACTTTCATGGTTGGAATAGCAGTTTTTTTTTTTTTTTTTTTTTTTTTTAAGGAATTCTTATGAAGTGGAACCTGCCTGCTTATTTACGTATCGGTTACCTCACACAAAAATGTCGATGTTTTCATAACAATATGCATCTTACTAGGGTTGTATAAGGAAGTCATGCGTTATCCACATCAGATTTTTTCATTTGACCATTTAAAGTATAGTTTTGATAAGATTAAAATCTTCCGGGAAAAAAAAAAAAAAAAAAAAAAAAAAACCTTTAATACAAATGCAGTCTATTGTAACTGTTATTAATTACTATAGAATTAAACAATCACTGATTACTTTGAAAATTTCATTTTGGAGATTTTCAACTTCCAATATTTTCACTTTAACTCTATTTTCAGTATCGGAATATTATATGAGAATAAGATATAATTTCGTGTTTCTGAGTTTGAAACAACCTGTACAAACTGATACAGACGATGCTTAATCAAACGTTTTCATAAGTTGCTCGTCTGCAATTTTGTCTGACACCTTTACAATTGTTTGTGCACTAGAAAAATTTGGATTTTTCATTTTGAAAGGACAACAACAAACTCCAAAAGGGGCTGAAACGGCTCATTTCTCAAAGTTGGTAGCAAAGAATCTCTAAACCGGAGATGTTCTTTGGTTGGTTCTTCTTATATTATTAGATATTCTTTGGGTGGTAGACGGGTGCTTCTGTGTTAGAATCCAGGTCACGCTCGTCAGCCTAGATGTTAGGAGTTCGCCGTATTTTATCCATAAACCCTGTATGGGATCCAAATTCGTGAACTGGTGGATTAGGACTTGTTACATTGTGAAGAAGTGCATAAAAAGTATTAAGAATTACAATAAGGACAGTGGAATCACTGGTGTTAAATTTCAAAAAAAAAAATAAATAAAATGAAGGAAAAAAGCCACAAAATGAGAATAAATGAGGACAGGAGTTCACATTTGAGGACAAATGAGAATATGTTACTTTCTTCGAGTACCAGAAGACATGATTTGAAAACTGAGGACTGTCCTCAAAAAAGGAGGACGGCTGGTCACCTTAGTATACGAATCATCTCCAAGGTTGTATCACAGACAATCAACTGTGTAATTGTAGTGTAATGTTAAAACCATGAAAGTAGAAAAAGAGGATTGTACTACCATGGTTAAAACCATTAAACTTAAACCTTCCGTTTTTTAGTTTCCTATGAAGTGGTTGGTTCATTGATGATTGGTACCATCAAAGAGATATCAGAGTAGACTCCGGACTAGTAACCTTTTTGCTTTCAACCATCACATCCCCACCATACTACCAATTCATTCGCCAAATCATTTCCACCAAGGCAAGTTTCCTCCCCCTTTGTTATCACTGTTTCATATTTTGATTGGGTGTAAATGAAAACATAAACAAGTACTTACAGTCGGCTGCAAAATTATTCGAGCACTAGCCAATAATTCCTATATTTAAAAAGTACACTTAAGACTGTTTTGCTAAGTAAATCCTTGTCGAATCATATTCTTAGACTGATTAAGAACATGACTCGACAAGGATTTATTTAACAAAGCTGTATTAAGTGTACTTTTTTTTGGCAAGGATTATTGCTAGTGCTCGAATAATTTTGCAGCCGACTGTACACTAACTGAAATGAAAAGCAAGTACTCTAATCCTTGTTTTTGATTGAAAGCTGTTCTGTTTACCTTTTCTTATTGGAGTTTTGGTGGTAAGAAGAACAAACCATTTAAAAAAATTCAAAATCCCAAGAACCAGTTGCCAAGAAAGCGATTATCGCTCAAAGGAAAGCCGTCAAAAATGTGACAAAACGTCGATCGTACAGTCGGCAGAAAAAGTATCCGAGCACTAGCAAAAATTCCTATGCAAAAAAAGTAATCTTATTAATGCTTTGTTTAATAAATCCTTGTCGAATCCTGTTCTTAGACTGACTAAGAACATGACTCGACGAGGATTTATTTAACAAAACAGTATTAAGTGTACTTTTTGACATCGGAATTATTGGCCAGTGCTCGAATACTTTTGCTGCCTACTGTACTTAACAAAACAGCATTAGGTGCCATCTTTTAAGTAGCAATTAGTAAGCTAAGAAATTTTGTAGTATTTAAGTAGGATAGTGTTTAATAAATTTGCTGCCGACTATATGACTCTTTAAGAATGATTCCCAGACCATCGCCAATTGGCCCATACGTAAATATAGTGCGACGTAAAATCTATTCAACTCGTTTAAATTTCTCTTCTTCGATCAAATATAAGGGAAGGTCATGTTTAACAAATGCTCTTTTAATCAATCCTTTCCACTCACGAGTGGCAAAAGGACAATCTCTATTGGTGGAAATACCAATGTTTTGCCCTGAGTATAAGACTACAATTATATAGTAGTCTTACCTTAGTAGAGTGTTTTGCCGTGAGCGTGATGTCAGCTGCATTTTTCTTATTGGAATTAAGACTACTATATAACAGGCTGGATCATTCGCCGCCATTTGTCCGTCAAGTCCGTCATTGCTAAAACAAAAAAGACTATTGTATATGACTATTATGTGAGATTATATAAGACTACTACATAATAGTCTTAGGTCTGGCAGTGGCGAACTACCATATAAGAGACTATACTACCATATATGAGACTATATAAGACTATTATATAGTAATCAGAAGTTTAGCAATGACGGACTTGACGTACAAATGGCGGCAAATGATTCAGCCTGTTATATAGTAGTCTTAATTGGAATCAAAATTATGATTGCATGGTCAGAAACAACGCACAGTGTATGAATCCCAGATTATCGCTAATAACCACTGTGCAGTTCTTTTGCGATTTTAAAGTCACTCATTTTCAACCTTCATTTCCTCGTTTCCTATTTAGTAGTTGATTTGTCGATCGTTGGTACAGCCCACAGATTATCATACAGATAGAACTAAAACGCGAACCGAAAATATAGTAGCACCACTAGTGTCAACAGAGGGGAACTACATGTGTTAAGTCTACATGAATAGCATCTTTGATCGAAAATTGTTTTTCTATTTCGCGAGTAGTTAGTAGCAGGTTAGTATGGGAAGTTTTCTTTTTCTTCACTTTCTATTGTTTTTGAATTCACAAAATTATCCTCAAAACATTCACAGCTATTCTTCTGAGAAATAAAAATTATTTTTTATAATGTTTAAAAATATGCTTTGTGAAACATATTCATATTCAAGTACAAATTAAAATTACAAACTGCAATTCTGAAATAGCAGTATGAAATCATTAAAAATTTACGTTGCTTGGTTTAAATAATACAAAATGCCTTAAAATGAAAAAAAAAAATCTGGAGTGACTCCACTCGACTTTCCGAACATTGAGTAACTAACAGTTTTGTAGATAAAATAAAGAAAGAGGAGTTGCTAAACAAACAAAAAAAAGAAAACCATAACAGAGTGTTTGAGTATTTTTCTCCATATATCACACGAGGTTTTATTTAACGCTACGGAACTTTGAGCCCTTAGATCATAAGGATAAAGAATTTTTCGTTGTGTCCCTGTAAAAATCTATAAATGCTAGATTCACCAAAATGCTTATAGTTAGTGCAACAGTTATTTATAATATTTATACAAATTTTCAGCTCAATTGAATAAGGCGTTTAGATGCTATCGCTGGTCTCATAGGCCATAAAGATAAAGAATTTTTCTTTGTCTCCCTGTAAAAAACTGTAAGTGCTAGATTCACCAAAATCTATACAGTTGGTTCAAATGTGACCTATAACATGTGTACAAATTCTTCGCTGAGATTAACAAGCCGTTTAGACGCTATCACACTTTTAAAAATTTGGCAAAGAATTTTTCTTTGTGTCCCTGTAAAAAAACTATAAGTGCTAGATTCTCCAAAATGTATACAGATTGAGTATCTGTGACCTATAATATGTGTATAAAGGTTTTGCTCAATTGAATAAGGCGTTTAGATGCTATCGCACTTTTAAGATTTTGGTCCCTTGGCCATAATGATAAAGAATTTTTCTTTGTGTCCCTGTAAAAAAACTATAAGTGCTAGATTCACCAAAATCTATAGGGTTCTTACTATGGTGACTTACAATATACGTACCAACTTTCAGCTTATTCGAACAAAGCGTTTAGACGCTAGCGTGTTCACTCACAGACATACACACATACATACACACATACATACACACATACATACACACATACATACACACACACATACATACATCATCGTAAAAATAGTGAAAACGGACTCGTTGGACTTCGAAACGTATAGAAACATCAAAATCTCGAATTTGGATTTTTGACATGATTACAATACTTTCCTCACTATAGTGTTCGGAAAGTAAAAATGTTTTTATTTTATGTATATTTTCAAAGTTTATTTTCTTAATATTTAGCACTTGCTTCTTAAAATAAATTGCTTTTGACAATCAAGTTTGTAAACAATAATAAAGATGCCAACGAAAAACGTATGCGCAGTTTTCTTTCCTTCACTTTTTCTACTACTTTTAAATTTACAAAACCATAACATTCACAGCTATTTTCTAAGAAATAAAACTAATTTTTATAATGTTTGAAAATAAATTTTTCCAAACACATTCGTGTTCAACAGTACAAATTAATATAACAAACTGTAATGCTGAATTAGTAGTATGGTATGAAATCTTAAATATTTAACATTGCTTGGTGTAAATAATACAAAATGCTTTAAAATGAAAAAAATATTTCTGGTTTATGTATATTTTCGAAATTTATTTCCTTAATATTTGGTACTTGCTTCTTAAAATAAATTGCTTTCGACAATCAAATTCGTAAACAATAACAAAGTCCAAACGTAAACATAAAAATGGTTAGTCGGTTGGATGTTGGGTTTAACGTTGCACTAATATTACGATATGAACATAGATACAATAAAAATAAGACGAGCGATTGCGTAAGCTGGAGAGCTCGAGAAACTTACAGCCGTTGACAATAGGGTCGTTGCAGTCAAATTCCGGTTACCGAAGAATATACGGGAGTGTCCTATCTGTATAATAATCTGTGGTATAGCCCAACTTTCTTTTAACCATTTTTAACAATTTTCAATATAAATAAAAAGTGTTTACGACTTCGTCTGTCAGTTTTCCTATCCGTCCTCTGACTACCATAAATACCTATGGAATTTCTTAAAATTGATGTACGTTATTACAGTTAACTAGAAGACATTCCCTACTGAAAATGGGGTAAATACCTCTATTGTTAAAACCACGGAAATGTTCAACGTCTTGAACGCCAAAAGGAAAAATTGGAAAGCAGACAATTGTTTCGGTAACATTTAGTTGAAGAAATGAGAGAGAAGTTCTCATATATACAGGAAAGCAGTCGAGTTCTGATCAACCAATAGAATTACGTGGAATGTGGAGGATTAACCAATAGGAATTTGGGAAACACAAGTTGTGAAAAATGTAGACGAAATTAAGAAAATGTGAACTAAATGTGAAATTTTCAACAATCAGACAAATGAGGTACAGCGGAATCACAACTGGCAATATTTTAAAGATTTTTATAGATGTAAAAAGCTTCAAAGAAATCGAGTTCTAAAGTGGATTTAGAATAATTCTGCTGCATATTGCAATCGGCAGCAGAATTATTCGAGCGCTAGCAATAATTCCTATGTAAAAAAAATGTACATTTAACACTGTTTTGTTAAATAAATTCTTCTAGAATTCTATTCTTAGAATGATTCGACAAGGATTTATTTAACAAAACAGTAATAAGTGTACTTTTTTAAATATAGAAATTATTGTTAGCGCTCGAATAATTTTGCAGCTGACTGTATTTTAGCTGAATCAAATTTTAAATTATGGTTTTTCTCCCAGTAATCCTTAGAAATAACCGATTTATTGGTTTCCTGCTTATGGACGCAACTATTATGCTCTTTTAGACGGAATTGAAGACTGCGTTCAGTTTGACCAATATGTATATTAAACCACATTGACAAAAAATACTATAGATTCCCCAAGCATTATAAATATCTATAACTGAGAAAAAACTAATTATTCTATACAGTACAAATATAACTGTATTATAGACAATAACTCTATAGACAAACTATAAACTCTGTTGACATTAATATCAAATTCATAAATGAAATAGAAAATAATGGATCGCTTCTATTCCTTGATACCCCTGTCTCTTGCACTGAAAAAAAGATTTCTCACCGCTGTCTATCGTAAAAAATTTTTGCAGTCTTTCTACCTCCCCATACGTTCATGTCATTCACCTATTCAAGCTTTCGTTAATCGTGTTCCGATTCTGTTTTATTAAGCTCTGAAATCAAATATCTGAAAGCCATAACAATTGACAGAGGTTATAACCTTTCCATTTTAGATAAAGCTACCAAAAAAATCAATTCCCTCGTACTTCGTCAACTAAATCAGTCTCTTCTAATATCTGCATTGTTCTACCCCATTTTTAAAAATCCCGTCATGTCATAGCTAAAGACCTTAAACAATATGATTTTTTTCGCCTTCCAATAAAATCACTTTTTCTCGTTAAAAGATCCTACAGATATATACAAGGTCTGTTCAAAAAGTATCCGACCTGTGACCACAAAAAATATCTTATCTACTCTGCAGGAATGGGATTCTAATCCCTTTCAAAGTAGGCTCCTTGTGCTTCCACACACATAACCCAGCGTTCTTTTCACTGACGAAAAACACTTTTGAAAGACTTCTTTTGGAAGGGTGTTCAACGCCGCCGTCACGTTCTGCTATATCTCATCTCTACTCTGAAAACGGGATGAATGCGATGGCGCATTGTCATGATGCATACGTCAGTTTTTCACCAAACGGTGACAAAAGACTGCTATCTAGAAGTTCTTTGCTGACTCCGTGATGCAGTTCAGCGCCAAAGACCATACCCATGGATAGCGTAAAACTGGCAGTGTCATCATAACAATATGCCATCACATTCATCACACCTGATTCAAATATTCTTGGCGAAGCATGGAATTCCACTCGTCCGCCAACCTCCCTACTCCCCAGCCATGACTCCTTGT
Source organism: Salticus scenicus (assembly GCA_963930645.1). Classification (NCBI taxonomy): domain Eukaryota; kingdom Metazoa; phylum Arthropoda; class Arachnida; order Araneae; family Salticidae; genus Salticus; species Salticus scenicus. Next base: position 180,877 of record CAWVNO010000425.1, read on the forward strand.
AACTTCTAGTTGTTCCCGAAATTGAAAATGCAATTGAAAGGACCCCGTTTTCAGAGTAGAGATAAGATAATGCAGAATGCGACGACGGAGTTAGACACCAACGCTGGACTAAGTGTGTGGAGGCGCAAGGGACCTACTTTGAAGGGGATTAGGATCCCAATCCCGCAAATTAACTAAGATATTTTTCTGGTCAAAGATCGGATACTTTTTGAACAGACCTTGTATAATTCTTGGGTATCAATAGTATTTCCTGTCTGTATGATTTAACATACATTGGTCATTTGTTATGTATTGGTCAACATATTAGTTACATTCATAAGCCGGAAACCAATAAATATCGGTTATTTCTAAGCACTGCTAGAAGAAAAACCATAATTTTAAATTTGATTCAATTAAAACAATTTGCAGACCTAAATCCACCCAAGAACTCGATTTCATTGAAGCTTTTTCCATCTATAAAAACTTTAAAAATATTGTCAACTGTGATTTCGCTGTACCGCATATGTCTGATTGTTAGAAATTTTGCATTCAGTCCACATTCTTTTATCTTCTTCTGAATTTTTCACAACTTGTGTTTCCAAAATTTCTATTGGTCAAACCCCAACATTCCATGTAATTCTGTTAGATAATCAGAATTCGATTCGTCTCCCATATACAGTTGGCAGCAAAAGCATCCGAGCACTAGCCAATAATTCCGATGTCGAAAAAGTACGCTTAAAACTGTTTTGTTAAATAAATCCTTGTCGAATCATGTTCTTAGACTGACTAAGAACACGACTCGACAAGGATTTATTTCATAAAGTAGTATTAAGTGTACTTTTTTAGACAGGGATTATTGCTAGTGCTCCGATACTTTTGTTGCCGACAGTATACGAACACTTCTCTCTTTATCTATACGCTGAAGACGGTACGCTATATGCTACCGAAACAGCTGTCTACTTTCCAATTTTTTCCCTTTGGCGTTCAAAAGGTTGAAGACTTCCTCAGTTTTAATAATCCCGCGCTATGTCGTCTTTTTATACAAAATACCACTATTAGTTTATGTAAAAGTACACCCAAAACAATTTCAAAGCATTGCATTCTCTGAGAGTTATTCCTATAATAATACACTCATGGACAAAAAAATTAGCGCACCAGAAAATAATTGCGGGATCGTAATAAAACTTGGCATGAATGTACATGTCGGGGAGATATGCAAATGATTAGAAATGCAGGGTGATTGCGCATTACGTATAGCCGGTAGAGGGCGTTTATTGTCGTTCTCTGTGGAGTATAAAAAAGGTAACCAAAGCTTATTTGAGTGTGCTGACTCGTTTACAAAGGAAGAGCTGGGGTAGACATGCCATTACGTTGTTTTCGAAGGCAATATGAGCAGCTGTCGCAGTTTGAGAGGGGGGAAAATCATCGTCATAATGGAAGCTGAGTGGTCAGCTAGGCGAGTAGCTCGTCAATTAGGCCGCTCTGATTGTGTTGTGAGGAGGTGTTGGGACCAATGGACCCGAGAGATGTCATGTACACGAAGGCCATGCTCAGGACGCCCTCGACAGACCAGTCGTCGAGAAGACCGCCACATCGTAAGAAATAAACGCGTACAGCCGCTTCCTCGGTCGCCATCCAGGCAGAGGTAGCACCTTCACTAGGGGCCCCTGTGTCCTCTTGAACCATACGAAGGCGCCTGGCTGAAGGACACTTGGTATCGTGGCGTCCATTACATGTGCCGCCAATAATACCCACCCCCTCTGCTCCGTTTGGAGTGGTGTCACACTCGACGGGGTTGGATAGCAACCGAGTGGAACCACGTTGTGCTTAGCGACGAATCCAGATTCAATTTGGGCAGGGATCTAACTTGTACGTGTGTAGAGGCAACGGGGGGAATACCTCAATTCTGCCTTTTCTTTACAGTTGCACACTGCATCCACAGCTGGTGTGATGGTATGGGGTGCCATTGCCTACAATACACGGTCACCCCTAGTATTGATCCATGGTACCATGACAGCCTAGCGGTATGTCCATAACATCCTGCAACCACATGTATTGCCACTCATGCAACGGCCCCCAGGAGCCATTTTTCAACAAGAAAATGCTCGGCCTCACACGGCAAGGCTGTCTCCGCACTGTTACTACCCTTCCTTGTCCTGTCCGATCCCCAGATTTGTCTCCAATCGAGCATATCTGGGATCATTTGGGACGGAGAGTTGGGCATCCCACGAGTTTGAATGGACTAGAGGCAAGGTTACAGCAAATATGGAACGAAATGTCTCAAGACATCATACAGAACTTGTATGCCTCAATGCCCGATCGTATCGCACCGTGCATTCGCGCTAGAGGGGGGTCCAATAGGGTATTAAATCCTCCGATCTTTTGCCTTTTTCTCTTAAATAAATTATCCTTTTTCTTTGATTTTCTAATCATTTACTTATATCAAAGTAGTCATTACGTATGTAAAATTTCGTTTCATTTTGACGACTCCTTCTTGGTGCGCTAATTTTTTTTGTCCATGAGTGTATTTTAACATACTTATTTTGTGCAAATCAGAATAAAATTTATAATTATTATTCATATGTATAAAAAATGTGTTTCGCATAATGTAGTATGATAAGCATTAAGATTATAGGCAATACAAAAATATTCAAGTACATTAATGATGACTATGACTGGAAATTGCTTGACTTGTATTTTTAGTTGTATTATATTAACTTGTATTTTAACAGTTTTTAACAGTGGAAGGAACGCTGGGCTAAGTGTATTATGTTTAAGAGTGATTAAAATTTGAAATAATTTATCATTCTGTTCGTCTCTAGTGTCCGTAAAAGTTTTCAGAATTTCTTCAAAATGATATGTTATTTTAAAATGGTATAAATAGCACAAAATGTATGTGTACATGGAACCCAAAAGAATGCCAATGGAATATGTTCTATGAAGAGCATTTTTGTGTCAAATATTTAATTAACTTTATGCTGCATAATTTACATTTATAATTCACACGCATAAAAAAATGTTTTCCATAAAATGTAGTATGATTAGCATTAAGATTTATAGGGACACGAAAAAATATTTACATACATTAAGGGCTATAATTGCATTTTCGTTTTTATGAAGCCTTTTAACGATGTTTATGAGTGATTATGATTTTAATTAGTCTGTCTGTCGTTTTGCACGTCTGTGCAAGCTCTAGTACATGTCAATATTTTCAGAAATTCAACAAAATGATATGTTTAAAATAATATAAATATCACCATTAGCTTGTGCACAGGGATTCCCAAAAGAATCCCAATGCATTGCGTTTATGAGAAGCATTTTTATCAATCATATTTAAATAAGTTCGTACCACACAAATCATGATGAAATTGGCATTTATTATTCACATAAGGAAAAAAATGTTTTATATAGAATGGTATGTTTACCACTCAGATTTACAGGCCTACACTCAAATATTCAGATACATTACGGGTTAAAATTGGAAATTGCTAGAAACTATATATACTTCTGTTTGTGTAAAGTGTTGTTAACACTTTTCAACAATGCTTAAGAGCGATCATAAATTTATTTATTCTATTTATCTGTCCATTGTGTGATCTCGTAGGGAAAAAGTACATTGAATGTTAAACAATGCAACGAGTGCGTTCAACTGGAAAGCATTAATAATCTATGCGAAACGCATGAGTTTTCGTTCTTGTTTAATTTCAGCGTATGTTGCCAAATTGCAGGTGCTATTTTTACCGGGTGCCATTTTTTATGGTTTAGATTCTATGTTCTATCGCAAAAAAACTTAAAAAAAAAAAAAAAAAAAAAAAAAAAACAGCAGTTTTTATGTGCAGTATAAGTATTTTTTTATTCATATTAAATATATTGCAATATGTAATATGATTGCCGAAAAAAAAAAAAAAAAAAAAGGGGGAGGGGGAGGGGGAGACATACATTGTCTATGTATGAAATTTCTTGTAGCAGCAGCTTTATATCTTTGGCATCACTACACAAAACAAAATTGACATATATTTTTTATATGCACAAAACCATGTTTCACATACAATTATTTTGAAATTTATCTTTAATTTACAGAGGCATGCAAAAGAGCTCTAAAAGATTAGTGTTATATTTGTAAGTGGAAAGAAGAGCATTTCAAGTTATGTCCCTCTTTTCTCTCTCTTTCTCTTGGTGTTAGTTTTAAATACATTGTTCGGTGCATAAAAATTCGTGGACAATATACAGGGCTAATCAAAATTAGTCAAACAAGTTTAATAAAGCAGGATGGCCGATATTTTCCTGAAGAATTTGAAGTAAATTAAAATAAATAAATAACAGTCTTAAATGCTTAGGAATGTAGCTACAACAACCAAACGGTGTTGAAAGGGCAGTAGCTCTTTTCACATAGAAGCGCAATTTAAATAAAATTGTTTCTAAAACCATTTTGAAATGTTTTTAAAGTACAATAAAAATGTTCAAATACAGTACATTCTATCTTTGATCTTAAATTGCAAAAATTTGTCTTTATAGTAATGCATGGTAACAGAAAGTAGCTTATGGGGTATATCGTCCAACAGGTAATGCTGCCATGCTGCAATTTCTCTCATTTAATAAGAGGCTAGTGCTCAGTTTCTATAGTGTTTAATGAAAGAAAAAAACATGACACGCATGATAGCAAGGAAGAGAAACTATGTTGATTTCGTTTGGGTGCATATTGCCTAACATGTGGCGTTGATATCGAGCAATTTAACCCAATTTACGGAAAAGCAAAATCTCAACTTTTGTAATATATAAAGACCTACATTTGGCATGTGATAAATTTGGCTATTATAGAAAACTATGTTGATTCGACTGAATACATACCATTTCATACAAGTTGGATACCGAACCAGTACAAGCATCCAAGTCTTTTATGGAACTCGAAGCCAGAGCATTTTATCACTAGGCGGAACTTTCTAAGAGGATAATGTGAGAAAAAAGGGGTATGCTGCTGAGCAATTTCGAAAATCAGCATTGGAAATTGAATTTCAAATAATATTTCGTTAACCATAAGCAGTTTTCCTAGATTTGGTGAAATATACACCCTTGTGCAAATTAATTGAAACAAACTCCAAAAATTGAGAAAACTAAGAAAAATGCTATTTTATTTAATTTTATACAAAATCAGGAATTTTTAATGCATAATATGATCCCCACGACTATTTATTAACATTTGGACACGATTCGGCATGGATTCTACGAATTTTTTACAGTCATTTATAATATTTTTGTCCTTGTATCACACATGAATCAGCACCGTGATTAGCTTCTCCATAGATGTACCGTCCATATTTAATGGGCAATTCTTGCATATAGCCCAGAGATTCTCCACTGGGTTGATATCAGGAGAGTTCCCAGGCCATTTCAATGTCTCAATGTGGTTCTCAGATATATATTTCTTGACCATTTTGAACGTATGGCACGGGGCAAAATCTTGCTGAAAAATCCCCGTTCCATCAGGGTATCGTTTCTTCAACTCTGGAACAACCTTTTTATCCAAAATAGTAATGTATTGCTCAGGATGCAACATACTGTCAACAGGCTGCAAAGAAACAACCCAACTGTAACCGAAACAACCCCAAAACATCTTCTTTTGAAGGTGTTTAAAAAATTGGTTAACCCTTTCAGGATGGTGGCTAGAGGGTCTATCCACCTACTTTAGAAATTTTTCTCTAAGTGTGCAGTGGCTACTTTTTTTATCCACTTTTATGAAAAGTTTATGTGTACTTCTAAAATTGAAATAGAGATGGCAGAACTACAGTAACTTTAAGCAGGATGTGCCGGTGACTTTTTTAAATGGACAAGTTGCGGGAAAATTTTTTGAAGTTTCTTTTATATATTTTTATGAAAAATAATTTTTTGTTCAAAAGTATTTGGTAGTGTAAATATACTGTAATGCATCTTTTAAATACAACAGATTTACATATTATCTTAGATCATTAATTTTAGTTTGCTTTTTAGGAGCATCTTTTAGGTGGATAGACACAGTGGCTAGAACGCCTAGCCACCACCCACAAAAAAATCCCCACATGCTGAATTTTTTTCTTCATCAAATATGACTTGTAGGGGATGTTTACTTTATGATATATATATATTTTAAAAAAAATTCAATCATTTTTACTTAGTGCCCCTGAAAGGGTTAAAGTGGCAATCTCGAACTCCTTCGCCTAGCGATCTCCGCACATGTTAAATTCGCTGCCTTGAACGAAAAAATGGCTTTCCTTGCTAAATAGCACTTTACTCCAACTTTCGACTGTCCATTCTTATATTTTAATGCCCATAAGTAACGCTTTTTCTTCATTGGTTGGATCAGAAGCTGTTTCTTCATAGGCCGATAGGCTGGCCGACCGGCTCCAAGAAGATGCCTCCGAGCAGTAGATGAGATAATATTTATTTCATGCTCGTTTAAATCACTATTAAGTGCAGCACTAGTCTTCGAGGGTATTTTTTACTTTGTATAATTAGAAAAGAGTCATCTTTTGGCGTTGTTTTCTTTTTTGGCCAAATTTCTCTCTCTGCTTTGGAGGTATGGATCCTGTTTCTTTATTTTGTTTTATGATACGGCTCACAGTTGCAATATTAACGCCAACTATCTTCGAAATCTCTCTATAAGTCTTTGGTGCATGTTCGGAGAGAGTAATAATGTTTATACGCTTTCCCAGCGTCACATCCATCTCTGACGACAGTGAACTCTAAACTGATGTGATCATAGCTAGAGCTTTCATCTGCGTTAGTTCCTGCGCATGCGCTCTCAGAATCCCTCTGGTTAGTGGAAATTGTTGCTAGGCAAAGGATTTATTCATCCCATCCATACTTTAACATATTTTAGTATGATTGTTGAAGAATAATAGGAATGATTTTAAAATTCACGAAAAAAAAATAGTTTGTTTCAATTAATTTGCACAAGGGTGTAGTAAAGCATAGGAATTCCATCAATTATATTCAATAGAAAAGAATGTTTTCGCTTAATTTTGAGTAGCTCTGTCTATTGTCTATAAATTATATATAAATCATGTAGTTTAAATTTAGCATAGTATGGAAAACATACAGCATTACTTGAAATGTACTTCGAGCAATTTCCATGCGAAATATCTCCGAATTACTTTGTAAAACTCTGTAAATTAATGATGATGATGAATTGACTAACTGAATTTTAAGTGAAACATGCTATTACTTTCATTTATTTTTGTTTCATGCAGTCTAAAGATGTTAAACAGTATTTACAAGGTATTACGTCCACAGACGTGATGAATATGAATTATCTTGGAGGTAACTGTGCAGGACACTCCCCCCCCCCCTTTTTTTTTTCAAGAAAAAATTTCAAGCAGCATCCTCGTATGATACAGATTCAAAATACTGAGCTAGACTTTATGTGTTCTTAAGTTATGCTGATAATAAACAGACACACACTCAGAACAAACGCTAAAAATCTGATTTTCCGACTCAAGGAACTTCAAAATGGGCAAATAAAAAAATAATAATTATAAAATAAAAAACACAAATTCAAATTTACTTAAAAAAAAAAAAAATCTACCATTTAACGGGTGAAAGGATGAAAAAACTGCTTTAAAATTAATAAACATGCATCAAAAATTGCAATGTTCCCAACATTGTAGGTAGTCTTGTTATCTCTATATATTAAAAAAAAAGTTGCTGTCACTGGCGTCAATTTTTTTTTTGTCTGCAACAGCATCTTCTAACGGAGGATAGGGTCCTTCATATCATGAGAGCATAAGAGGTATCAATGGGTTCCCAATACTCCAAGGATGACATTTCAGCTGCTTAGAAATTTCTACCATTTTAATTAAAGAAGTTATTAACTAAACACTACAAGTTTATGATGGTACTCTATTTGCCATTTTGAAAAAAGTTTCTCCCAGTGACGTCGTTCTTCTGCCATAAATTTATTTAACATGAGAAAATTAAAATATGATCCATGGTTGTACGCTGGTAGGTAGGTTGGATTCTACGTCGCACCAGTACTGCACTATGGGTATTGGCGACGATCTGGGATGCATCCCTAGATATGTTCCCAAAACATGCCATCACAATTTTGGTCCTTCACTGAGGGGATGTCCCCCCGCTTTGGTTATCCCCAGAGGTATAATGTGGAAGGGGAACATGTCGGACTTTGCTGCCACGACTGATTTTATGTGCACCTGCCATTATTAGTGTACATGACGGTCTTTGGCCGGCTCAAGTATCGAATCGGCAATCTTCCAATTACGTTCTCGGCGCTTCACCGACAAGGGTACCGCGGCCTGAAACCATGGATGTAAAAATGAAAGAAAATAAATTATCAACTTTTTTTCTATACTTTTAGAAAATTAATTTTCTTACACGGGAAAATTAAAATATGATCCATGGTTGTAGGGGGGGGGGGGGGGTAGATAATTAGGTAGGTTGCGTTTGACGTCGCACCATTACTGCGCTATGGATAATTGGCGACGTTCTGGGGGGCATCCCTACGGATGTTCAGGAGACATGCCACCACAGTTTTGGTCCTAAACGAAGGGGATGGCTCCCTAGCTTCGGTGGACCCCAGAGGTATAATTTTGATGGGAACAAGGAGGATATTGCGGCCACAACATATTTTACGTGCACACCATTATTGTCCATGACGGTCTTTGGCCGACTCGAGAACCGAACCCGCAATCTTCCAATTACGAGCTCGGCGCTCTACCGACTGGGGTACCGCGGTTCGGATCTAAGGTTGTAAAAAAATAATAAAATGGGCCATATACTAAAGGAGTAATGCAAAACGGTCTAGATATTATGAATTTCTTTCTATTTAAATAAATATATATATATTCTATATTTGAATTTGACATTGAATATTAGGATTTCCATAATAATTTTCTGCCTTTGTCTTGTAATATGCACTATTAATATTCCTTTTCAGTGAAAGAAAGCAGCGAATAGGTGGGCATAGCTCTGCATGTGTTAATAAGTAAAGTAAGTCGGGGGGTTGGTGAGCGGAGCAAGCAGGGGGCAGAGCCCCCTAGTTACCTGAACAAAGATTCATTTCTGGCATGTAAAATGATAAAATTTACTTACATTTTGTTTGTCACAAAGGGAAAAAAAAAAAAAACCTTTAAAATAATTATAATTTTAAAAAGTAATATTAAAATAGATTGTTGGAAAATTCTTTTTAATTAAAGAGAAAAAAAAATCTGTATCTACTTTTAATTAAAATAATTGAAAAAAAAAAAACTAGTATGTTGTGGCCACCACAAGACAAGGCCACCACTTTCATATTTTCCTATACAAATTCACTAAGTGCAAATGATTTATTAAAACTATTATTTATTAAAATTATCTAACATGGTGAATGCAAATGATTTTCATCTTAGTGAAAACTAATACGAAATATCCAAAGACAGACAGTTTGTCTATAAAAGCATCTTAAAATATACGTTTTTATAATGGTTATCTCACATATCAAGTTTCGTACAGTTATATTCCATAGAAGTTGAGATATAGCCTTCCGTTATCGATGAAATTTGCAGTATAGAAGCGCCACCTATTGGCCAATAAGCATCCACATTAAATCAGCAAAATGACTCATAATGGCCTTCTCCCATATAGTTTGGTGATACACGAAATAGAATCTGAAATATAGCCTTCGCTTAAAGTGCGGAAATCGTTTGAAGCAATGCCACCTTTTGAGCGGTTGCCATCAAAAGTTGATAGGCAGTAATTTATGTCAAAGTGCATCTACATATGGATTTATATGGAATTACGGGCAGTGGTTTCTGAGATACAGCCTTCCCTTAAACTGCGGAAATTGCTGTATAGCAGCGCCACCTGTTAGCCGATAAATATTCAAATTTAATCAGCATAATGTTTCATAATGGTCTTGTCATGCATCAAGTTTTGATTGATTATATGCAGAAGAACCTGAGATATAGCTTCTCTTTTAATTACAGAAATCGCTGTATAGCAGCTCTACCTGTTGAGAAGTTGACACCAAAAGTTGATAGGCACTAATTTATGTCAAAGTGCATCTACATACGAATTTATATGGAATTACAGGGGTGATTGTGACTCAAAGGTAAAAACCCTGAAAATTAAGAACCTGAAATTAAAAAAACTCCAAAATATCACATAATACTCAAACTGTTTAGGCCAGAAGCCCTCAATCCTTTTACAGTCGCCAGAAGAATTCTTCGAGAGACTCCACCCCGTCAGAATTTTTCACGAATCGATTCAGTTGTCGGTTTGAATAATAAATTTTTAGAATTTAAATATATTATTTAAATATTTTATTTTAATAATAAAATTTTTATTATTTAAATATTTTATTTAAATATATTATTTGTTTATCGAATCTTTAAAAAATGTATTCAATATTGGTACAGCATTCATTTAAAAAATATCCTTATACAATATTGTAAATTTCTATCTCAGATTCAAAGACATTAGCCTATTCTATCTCAGATTCAAAGGCATTAGTATCGTTTCAATATTGAAATATTAATATTATCTATCTCAGAGACTTATACATCATCTCCCCCATTCAAAGTCTCAAATTGTAAGCATCCAATATTGGCACTCTATCTATCGCAAAAAAATGGGCCGAACGAAGCGTTAAAGACAGAAATCTGCCATGAGACGCTTCGTTCGGCCCATTTTTTTGCCCCCCTCCAAATTTAAGGCATCAGTTTGTACCATCTAGCTCGATCCCCCACAAAGACTTTGATTTTGGACGGACGGGTGTCTGTCCAAGAAATGGTCTCAAATCTATCTTCGTGGAGGCGAGGGTCGTCATCGTGGTCTCCATCGAAGAACAGCATGGTTCTTTCTATGAAATCCTTTAAGAATTCATCTATGAATACATCAGATTCCCTCACGATCCGAATTCTGATTGCTTTATGGATGCATGAAGTGGGTACTATAGGATCTAGAATCTGGATTTTAGAAGATGTCAGCATGGCCTCAAATCCCAATGACGAGAGTGCATCTCCAAAATGGATCTCGTCTACTGGATACACCCAGGTATTGGCTAAAGAGATGGGTAGCCTGACCCTCCTGTAAACGAGATCGCTCACCTTCAGCTTGGTCGTTTTTTTCACGTAAGCATTAGATCGGCCCATCAGCTTGGCCACGTCAGACGCCCTGACGAACAAGAGTCCATCCGCAGAGACTACGAATAGGATTTTAGCATCGAGCTGTGGATGTTCAATAGTGAATAGCATGACCTGATAGCAATTGAAGTCAAATGATGCAGGCTCTTAGAGGCAGCTCGTATATATACCCGATTCGTGACCTCATTTTATCAAGCTTTACTAAGAAAACAGGATGTAGGACGTCACTTAAACAGGATGAGGGCTAGCCGCGTGATCTTCTAGAACTTCCTCAAAAACAGGACGTGATAAAATTATTTATAGAATTAGTTTGTCGTTTGAACGGGTTCTTGCATAAGCTACCGATCGTCACAGGACGTGCGTCACAGGATGTCGATAAGAAATTTACTTGGAATTTAGATAGAAATAGAGATTGCTGCTAGTATAAATACAGGCTGCTGGACGAGACATTTCATTCTGACTACTTGCTAGTCGTGCTTTCTCCTTGCTCCATAATGATTTTTCAAATATTATCTGAGGAATTCAATGTCAAATTGACATGTTTTTTGTCATTCGACAATCAAATTTTCATTAAAGGTAGAGACGTGGCTTATTATATGGGTCATGAAAACCCCACTAGAGTACTGAACCTGTGTCATCTGACTGTGACGGACATTGCTCCCGAAGGCTTAAAACTACCACCGTCTTTGGCCAAGACATGCATCTTTGGAATGGAGGATGCTAAAATTCTAATGGACATGCATCCAGGCGAATTTGATTCTTTGTTCCAGGGGCCGATCGAAACTCTATCGCCGATAGAGTGCACCTTCAACCTGAGGAGGCCCGTACAAGTTAAGATCGTGGCAATGACCTCTTCAAACGCTACCATGGAGGGTTTCTTGGCCGATTAAAAAAATGTCATGGATGAGTACCTGCAATCAGTACCGATGGATACGTATGTCTTCGGGGAAAGATACGGAGACTTAGAGTTAGGGTATTTCCCCCAAAAAATCAAAGTTTTGGTGGGAAACAAACCCTACTGGTATAAATGCTCGTCTTAAGATCAGGACGAGGTGCAAAAAAAATGGGTCGAGCGAGCCTCTCATGACATCTGTCATTGAGGCTTCGCTCGGCCCATTTTTTGCGATAGATAGAGTGCCAACATTGGATGCGTACCGATTTGTACTTGTAATTTTAAAGGGATATGGCTTCTCTATAAGATAAATATGTATCTTGGTAAAATATACAGACTCGATAGCTAAATTTAAGAGATCTGAGTTTAAAATTTTAATTTTTTCGTTTAAATTTTAATTTTTTTGTGTAAAATTTAAAATTTTTAAAGGCTAAGCTAGATATGTAATATTAATGAACGGCCAAGCCAGTCATTATAATCTGATCTCTATAAAAAGATTTTCGAGAACTATTGACAGGATGCTTGATAAGCGGCTTCGGAAGCGGATGACCGGTTAAAATTACAATCAGATCTCTATAAAAAATGTTGACAGGATATTATGTAATCCTTTCCTCAGGAAGCGGACGACCGGTTATAATCAGATCGATAAAAATTGTTCGAGAGACAGGATATTATGCAAGCCTTTCCTCAGGATGTTTGATAAGCGTTTCGGAGAAAATTACAATCAGATCTATTAAAAAAAATGTTGACAGGATGTTGACAGGAATCGGGTATATATACGAGTGCCCAGCGAGAGCTCTTCAATTGCTAGTCGATCTCTCTACTAGCTGCTTAGCTTCATTTGCTCGTCAATATGGTTTTTTCAAATTAAAAATTATGCTCATGGCATTACGTTCAAGTGTATCATGGCTACTGATGGTACCCTTTTCGTCCAGGCTGAGGACCTTGCAATTTATTCAAGACATCCACTCGATCTTGAGTTCGCCGATAAATATGCAAGCCTCAGCGTCCGTGATTTGATGGACCCCAAGGTGAGCATACCTAAATGGCTCGCTAAGACGAGATTATTCTCCATTAGCGAGGCCAAATATCACCTGAGGGGGTACCTGGGCGAAGAGGTATTCGATGCAATGTTTGACGGTTCGGCATTGGTAAAATATCAGGCCAACATGAGGCTTAGCTTCAAAAAATCAATTTCTGTTAAAGTCGCGTACTCGGTTTGAAGATTTTCTTGCCGATTACCAACTGCAGGTGAGAAAATTCTTCGAACGTGAGTACGAAGACTATGAATTGTACGAAGCTAAGTTGACCGAGCCGTTGAAACTTACTATCTGTAGGCTATGTAAAGAGCAGCATATTGACAGCTTATGTTGATCCTCCAAATGAGAGTAAAAAAATGGGTCGAACGAGGTGTCTCATGGCAGATTTTCTGTCTTTGACACCTCGTTCGGCCCACTTTTTTGCGATAGATATAGTGCCAATATTGGATGGGTTTAATTTGAGACTTTGAATTGAATGCTACCTCTCTATGCTAACTCTCTAAATGAGGGGAGTGCTAATATTGTATGGACTTAATTTGAGACTTTGAAAGACGATTTAGGTATTTATAAAAAAAAAAAATCTATTAAGCTAGTATTGAAGAGATTATCAGTATAACAAATAATTAAGACGTAGAAATTTAAGTTGAGACTTTACAATTACATGTATGAAAATTTATTAAGACTCGATTATAGAGGCTGAAAAATATATGATTATGCAGACAAGTTTGGGTTGTACTTCTATTGCCAAAAAAGACACAATGACGGTTTGGGTACGCTAGCCATCATTTATATAGGTACAAACGCCAACTGTAAAAAAAAAAAAAATTTCCCCAAGGTCGTTGACATTTTTTTTTCTTTCTTTTTTTTTTTTTTTTCAAGGTCGCTGAGATTTTTTTTTTTTTTTTTTTTTTTTTTAAAGGTTGCTGAGATTTTTTTTCACAGTTGGTTGGAGTAGTTTAACCCAATTAAACTTTTTATCTACAGCCAGCTTGACGGTCAACTCATACGCTTTATCTTTTTCGTCAACTTCATAATCTTTCTCTATTTCCTCAAATTTTCTTTTAACCGTTGCAATAGTCAACCCAATTTGCAATAGTCAACCCAAAGTCTAAATCTTCATTTTTGAAAATATACTTAATACAATTAACATTATAAATATATATCAACCAACCAACCAACTGTGAAAAAAAAAAAAATTTTTTTTTTTTTTTTTACAAAGATTTTTTTTTTACAGTTGGTAGTTTAACATAATTAAACTTTCTCTCTAAGAGCCAGCTTGACGGTCAACTCATACGCTCTATCTTTTTCGTCAACTTCATAATCTTTCTCTATTTCCTCAAACTTTCTCTTAACCGTACCAGTCAATTCTTGAAGCATGTCGCCCGATTTGACAGACCATATACCTTCAGCTCTCACACGCATGGAAAAGTTGCTAGGTTTCTCTTCTTCAGTATCCTCATGCCTACATTCTACCGACGGGGGTGCGTAGATATTGGTATGTTGTTCGCAGACTGCCCTCGCGTATTCGTAATACCCTTTAAGGCTCCGCTTGCCAGGCCTGGGAAGTAAAATCGTACTCCAGAAAAACTCGTGTTGCCAACAAAGGGCATGTCTTATTCAGGGTGATTGACATTCCACAAAATCCAATAGTGTCACACTTCAGCTTGTGGACGATACAAATGTGCCTCTGATGTCCAAATTTAACCCGGGGGCAAACCACAAGATGAAAGGGTGACTAGGGAGATAAAGGGAATGAGTGGGGGATCTGACCGGACAAGAATTATTTCCGGTAGATAAGAAAGCTTTACTAGTCAAAGATTCATTAGTACCTTTTTCTGTCAGAAAACGTTTCAATTCATTTTCATTGCCCGATAGATGCAGAGTCGATATAGGGATTCGTATAATTTGTAATCTTTTTACAAACAGCAATAATTGTGGGCATTGTGTATTGTAAGTGGAACAACGTCTTTACTGTTAGGATTTTATTTATTTATTTCTTAGAATATGAAATGAGAATATGTTTACAAAATACAAAAACATCTATGAGCGTGCGAGCATGTGTGTGTGTGTGTGTGTATATACCATGAAGTTACATAATCTCTTTATAGGTTCATGATATATACATACATACTCACGCGCATGAGTACATATATCTGTATATGTATAATAACAAAAAATTGTTAAATTTATTACAATACTTTCAGTCTCATAAGTGAAGATTTTAATTTTTGATTTTTCTGTCAAACACTGCCAAAT
The DNA here is from genome assembly GCA_963930645.1 of Salticus scenicus. Taxonomy (NCBI): domain Eukaryota; kingdom Metazoa; phylum Arthropoda; class Arachnida; order Araneae; family Salticidae; genus Salticus; species Salticus scenicus. The sequence continues at coordinate 196,155 of CAWVNO010000425.1, forward strand.
AAGTCTTCAGATGATACAAGGTTTTAAATTAGAATATAGTCACACTGTATGAAAGATATTTTACATAATAACTAGCTGTAATAATACGATTCAAAACGACATCATTTAAATGTTATCTTCATTTAACATATATTTTTAATATTTTTATTTATTTTACACAATATAAATATGTATAGGAATAGGTTACCATTCAGTATCTTTTTCACCAAACTTGTTTATGTGTTGGAGTTATCTACCCTTGCACCACCGGCTTTCTCACACCTGAAATTTTCTGATTGCGTCATTAGATATATATGCGGAGTATTTACCTCTTCCTGTTATAATATAACTAATTCTGAAGTTTGAAATTCACTTCGTTCCCTCATCTCCTGAACTAGAGGTGTTAGAAATGATTTTCAGTAACGAAATTCTTTCAAGAGAAACAAAGCAAAAATAAAAATAAAAATTAAGCAAGAAGATTTTTCCCCCCTGTATTTTTTAAAATAACAAACCTGTTTCCAAACGAATGATTCTGCGTAATTTACTTTTATTTTTCCCCTAACTATATATATATATATATATATAGCATAATCAGAGGGCTCGGCCCCTTTATCGTTCCTCTCACCAACTCCAGAAGGAGGCTTCGCCTCCCCCGACCCGCTTTTCTTACTAATCCCTGCGGGGCTCTGGCCGCTTGTTCGCTGCGTTTCCTTTCACTAAATAGGAATAATAAAATATTATAGAAAGCCCATATTTAGTGTCAAATTAAAGTACATAATTTTTAATACCACTTTTTTTTTATTTTTAATATTACGCTTAAAATCAACATTATTTTATTTTATTTATTTTTTTTTTTTAATTAGAAAGAAATTCGCAATATCTTGACCATGTTGCGTTACAGCTAATTTATATAACCTCTCTTGGTGACTTTTAAATTGCTGTTACTATTTGGGAGATGAATTTTTTGGTATATAATTGCTTGTTAAAAAAAAAAAAATAGAGTAAATTTATTATTGAATTTTTTTAGTTAATTTGGGGCTTAGTCACAATTGTAATAAGGCATCCAGAAAAAATAAATTTTACTCATGATTTGTAACAAGTAAAGAATAAATGCAGTTCTATGTAAAGACCAATTTGGCTGTTTTCTTTAAAACGTGTAATTGTTTGCCGAATCAATGAATGTGGTATCAAAAAAATCTTTATTTAAAAAATGTCTATTGTAGATTGTATAAAATGCACAATAAGAAGACATACGGAACGCATAAAAAGAACTTTTATGGATTTACACATTTTCAGATGTCAATAACATGATTTAATCATTTTTAGAAAATGTCTGTCGGTGTGTCTGTGTGTGTGACAGAGAAACAAAAATTTTGTGGCAACTGTATCACAAAAACTACTGCACAGAATGTCATACAAATTGGTAGGTAGTTTCACATTGTCATAAAGTAGTGCCTATTGATTTTTAAGGAGAATCGTCTAACAGGTGGCTTTGCCATTTCAAAATTTATACATGGTGGTATAGGACGAAATTTCGTATAAAAGTGCACAAGGAGAATTATTTTAACGATTTATTGTGAAGTCAAAAAGAATTATTTAATATAGTATGCAATAGGAAAAAGAATTTGGACACATAGCAGTAATTGGTCGAAATCATATACGGTAATATTGTGTAAAGAGCTAGGTTCAAAAACTAAATAAATAAATAAATAAATAAATAAATAATAATAATAATAATAATAGGTGCTGAAATACAGTCATCTTTAAAATCGTAGTTGTCAAATAATAGCAGCTTCACCTCCACCTATCGTGGATAAATACCCAAAAGTGCGTGGAAAAGACTTTTCTACAAGCAACGAGAACCTGGATTCGATGGAGCGCGAATGGAAAAAACGCTGTTAGAGGATACCCGAAACGAGGTTTACAGCAATTTCAATATATATATTTTTTCTTTTTATTTATAATGATTCTTAAAAAAAAAAAAAAAAAAAAAAATTAATATAGCGATCAGCGAATCGAGCGAAACATGCTAATAATAAGTTATAAAAAATTAACATACTAATAATACTGAAAAGTATATAACTAATGAAATATGTATTCTAATAGAAAAAAAATAATTAACAGTTATCGGGATCAGAAACGGGTAATGTAAAGTAAAATAAAATAATAGTAATTTTCAGATATTTACGTAATATTTTTTCGACAAATTATTTAGCGACGATTTTGATGAATTTGTGTTGAATTTAATTTTCAAAGCTGATTTGATATTTACCGCCTTTAGCGTGAGAGAGAAAGAAAAAAAAAAAATCTGTGTAAGACAGAATTTAATTTAGTACAAAAGACTATTAATTTCAATCAGAAATTTTTTTTTATATATATTTTATTTATTTTTTATCTTATTTTTTGGTCGTAAAACTGGGCCACGTACTTTTTAAAATGACTGAAATGAATTAAAATGAAGTATTGTTACCTAAATTTCATACTTTAGTTAAATAAAAAGAAATTAATTGTCGTATCGAAAAACTGTTTGCGATCCTGGATTTAGAAAAATCACCCCTTTCATTTCGTACAGAATTTGTAATGATAGGACGGATATACTTCTAATTTCTTTTTCCTTCTTTTTTTTTTTTTTTTTTTTTTTTGTGTGTGTGTGTGTGTTACACAAAATTGGTCTACAAAAACTGGCAACGACATTTTTATCTAAATTGGAACTAATAGTCCCCTGTTAAAAAAAAAAAAAAAAAAAAAAAACATAATTATCAGTAAAGAAAACATCACTGGTATGTCAAAACACAATACGATTAGTAACTTACCAAATGTTTGCATTTTGTCTACTGTTTGTGAAATATTCTTTTTATCAGTTGCATATACGCACACGAAAAGAGACATTTTTTATAGTTTATCTTTTACGCGGAAAAAGTATTTGAACGACTTTTTCTGATTCAAATGATGATGATGATGATTTTGTCCGATTTGTTCACGATTTTGCCCGATGGGGCTTTTGTCCGGCGGGGATTTTGTCCGTGGGGATTTTATCCGGTGGGGCTTTTGTCCGGGACTCACTAGTTACATATATGTGATAGGGAGGGGTTTAAGATTAAAAAATGTAGTTTTTTAAAGCAAATTTCAACAAATTACGGAGGACTAGAGGGGCATATGAGTTTTTTTTTTTTTTTTTCCCTACAATTTTCAATGAAATGTTTTCACTGTAATATGTATATTATGTTAAGTATAGCTGTACAAAATAGTTAATATTTTAAAATATAGTACATATGATTTATTAAGTTAATAAAAATGTGATTTCAAAAACTATCAATAATTATAAAATAATATATTTTTTTTCTCTTAATAATAGTATAAAAATCTTCACTTCTCAAAATTTTTTCTTATATTTTCTTTTTATGGTCTTGCAGAGGATTTGGAAAAAATTGGGCTCATGTAATACTTGTTTAAATCTCTCTACCCGTCATAAGCCGTGGTGGCCTCTGTTGCTTCTTATTATTATTTAGTTTTATTTATACAGGGTGTTTCAAAAGTATGGATATACCAAAATACATTGAAAGGAAAACAGTTTCGCAAACATATTGATTTCAAAAGTTTCGTCCATTCAAATGATCTATCAGACATGGTATTGTAGGCCCAAGCAAAACACAATTTTTTTTTTTTCAGACGAAAATCATTTACAGAATTTTTGAAGCTTTGTTTAATTATCCATTAGAATTTTGAATAGTATAATTAGAATTACATGTATCAGAATGGAACCGAGGGAGGGGGGGGGGGGGGTTAGGAGACAGAAAAAAAATGCAGTTTTTATATCAAATTTCTACAAATTATAAAAAGTAGAAAATCCTTTTTTTCTTTTAAACAAATTTTAGTGAAATTTTCTTTAATTATCACTCACTCTAATATGCATATATATTAAATATAGATGTAGTTATGTTCATTTGTACTTTTTTCTTTGCTTTTCTTGAAAAGGATTTCGGATTTTTTTAAAATATAAAATGATTCTTTTACTATAAATGATTATATATATATATACATAATTTATAGCAATATATTTTAATTAAAAATTAATTTAATTATTATTATTTTTTTTTAATAATTCAATTAGTTGTGATTGCTTAATACTATTGTTTGGTCGTTTAAATAAAAATACTATTTCAAAATGTTCTTAAACTTCAAAAGATCTTTCACTATCATTGATCATAGAAATAAGGAGCTAATTAAAATTATTTAATTTAAAAGATCTAATTGAAAAACTAATTTAATTATTAAAAATATACATTTCAATTAAAAAAAAAAAAAAATGAGATTGCTTGAATAATAATGTTTCAGATTTCAATTGTGAATCTTATTGAAAAATATTTTTTTTTTAAAGATTTAAAAGAAAAAAGAATGCTTATATATATATTTTTTACGTGAGATTACGAGTTCGATCACAGGTCGCGCTCGTCGACCGAGCCGTTCGGTGCTTTCCGTGGTTTTCACCAAAACTTGTGTAAATGCGCGCTAGGACCCTTTAGAAAGACCCCCCACGGAAGGCACTCCCCTTCAGGTCTAGGATCTTAGTGCAATCTTTCGCCTTCATTCCCAATACCAATACCAATATCTGTGAAATAAGATATGATTAGCGTAATTGATTGACTAACAGGGTGTCACAAAGTGATTCTGATTCACTGTGAAGTATATAAATTAGAAAACTACTTAATATTAATTTTCAGTGTTGTACAATTTTTTTTAGTACATCATATGGTGTGCATGTACAGTTTACACGATATATATTCGACATAAAAAGTAATCTGTTTAATGCTTTCTCTTATATATACATATGTATATATGTATTATGAACGCGTTTTCATACATGCATAAATATACATGTTTCACACACCATGAAAGCCGAAAATTATTTCAGCAAATTTTGTCTGTGTGTGTATGTGCGTGTGTGTGTCAGCGTGTCTGTACGCGTACAACGCTATTTTCATTATTATAAAATATTCCAATGTTAAAATATTCTTATTCGATTTGTAGACCCCCAAAACAGTTATATTCCTATTTTGAACGATCTAATTCAATTTCTATTTTTTTGCCCCTTCATTCCCCCCCCCCCCATTTGCCCTTTCTAATAATTTTAGACTTTCGAAAATATTCTCATCCTGTTTGTAGGTTCCGAGAACCTATATGCCCCAATTTTAAACGGTCTAACGGTATTTTTACTTTTTTGCCCCTTCGCCCTCCCTTCCCTAACCAAAAAGAATTAATTTGTAATTAAATTAATAATAATCTGTGAAGAATTTAGTACAGATAAGAAAACAATTAACAGTTAATATCTTTAATAAACTATGAACTATCACACCGAGTTTCTAGCAGGAAAAGTAACAGATTTATTGAATAATTTATTTTATAACGAGTTTAATTAATTTTGAAATGTTAATTTTATCCAAAATATCATACGTAGGGCCTTTGTCCGGGCTAAGTGGGGTCTTTGTCCGGTGGGGTTTTTGTCCGGTGGGATTTTTGTTCTGTGGGGATTTTGTCCGGTGGGGCTTTTGTCTGGGGGGATTTTGTCCATGGGGATTTTGTCCGGTGGGGCTTTTGTCCGTATCCCAACTCTCAGTATATATTACTTAAAACTCGAATGATAATTAAACAAAGTTTCATTAAAATCTTCAAAAAATAATATATACATATATTTTTTTTTTATCTTGCTATACTCATTGTGGTCCCCTTTAACCCCCCCTCCCCATGTATATTTGAGCTTTAGTGGGGGTTTTGTCCGGCGGGGTTTTGTCCGGTGGGGATTTTGTCCGGTGGCGCTTTTGTCCGGCGGGGATTTTGTCCGGCGGGGATTTTGTCCGTGGGGATTTTGTCCGATGGGAATTTTGTCCGGGACCCTTCAAACGGACATGCGACTACTGCGCGAGTAAACACGGTAATTGTTTTTTCATTACTGGTTATTTATCACATTTAGCCACCGTTTTTGATTTTTCGAATAGGGCAAATTTAAAGATAGGTTCATTTGGAAATAAATACCACTAGGCTGGTGAAGACGGACTAATTCAGAAATAATAGATTGTGCTCTAAATTATATTCTTTACAATTGCTATCATATTTAAAGATTGGAAAAAATAAAATATATAATCTTAATATTTAATAATAATAAGACGAATCAAACATGAGAGTAGGATATGGAAAAGAAAAAAAGTCTGATAATATTTCAAAAATATTCTTATTTCGACAATATTCTCAATGAACTCAAGGATTTTAAAAATATAAGAGGAAACAAAGCATAAATAAAATATCATGCTTTCCATAAACTGGAAAAACGTATAAGGATAGAGTGTTCAGGTATATTACAAGTTAAGAAAATGAAGCAACAATGATTTGAAACATATATATGTGTATATTAAATGCATAACATTCCTAACAGTTTACATAAATGCAAAAATATTTTTATAAAAATTTTGAAATTGTATCAAAGATTTTAAGAAAAGTCGGCAGTTCTTACAAATATCTCAAAACTGTCATCCTCAATAAATGCACAGCAATTTCTGATAATATTTTCATAATACATAAACGCCCACCAGCGGCCGAGCGGTTTTACGCTCAAAGCTGGTAGATGGAAGATGCCGGGTTCGATCCCAGGTCGCGCTCAGCGACCTAGCCTTTCGGAGTTTTCCGTGGTTTTCTCCGAAACTCGCGTGAATACAGACTGGGATTCTTTAGAAAGACCCCCACGGAGGGCATTCACCCTATAGGCCTAGGACACTTGCGGAGTCAATCGGCCTCAAATCTTCCAACCAATCATAATATATAAATAATTATGTTATTAATTTGCTTTTAAACCTGCCAATCTTGATCAATTTTTTAAGTGGCAACCTCATATGAACTTCAAAATACCAGATTTGAAATTCCTACACTTCCTTGTTTTTAAATTATGCTGATAACAGATACACATAACAGATCAACTGCAAAAAATTAGACTTGCGTAATCAGGGCAACTCAAAACGTGATTTTATACGAAAAACAGAGTTGAAAATAGAACTTTAAAAATGCCTTTTTCACAGTATTGGTATAAAAGTTTTCTGTGCAATGTTTGTAGACGTAGTAAAATAGATACTTCATTGCATCAATTATATTCAATGGAATACAACATTTAGCGTAATGTATTCAACGTAATGTATTTGAATTCTTTTGGATGGTCGTGTACACGAATATTTTGCTCGATTTCAACGAAAAGATTACTATAGCATTATTGCATCACAGCTGCCAACATTTTAAACTTTTAAATCATAATTGACACCAGTATTTTTAAATGGAATATGTTATATAGTTTTTTGACGATAAATATTACCGAAAATAGCTATAATTTTTCTTTTTTTTTCCGGTTTGAAGTCTACCTCCAAAAAACAGGAGACTTGGCACCTATGCTGTACGATACACATTTAGAATACCGAGTTTGGACCTTATGTTACTATTTGTTTTTGAGATGTGCTGATAGCAGTCAGAAACACACAGAGAGAGAGAGAGGGAGACACAGACCAACCGCTAAAAACATGTTTTTTGGATTCAGGGGACCTCAAAACTTGTAAGTGTAGCAAAAACTCAATTTCCAAAATTTGACCAAAAAACAATACTTCTTCTACCGTATAAATGGGTATGAGAGAGTAAAAAATGCATAAATAAAGGTACCAAATATTACTGTATATATAACTAGGAGATTGAGAAAAAAATAAATATTTTTAAATAACATATTTGAAGACCACCATTATTGTAGACCTGACAACTGAAGTAAGTAATTATTTGAAGTTAGCAAATAGATTGTTTTAGCTTGTTCGTTATTTGTAAACTGCTTACAGAAATATTTTTAGTGGTATTTTAATCCGGTGGGGCTTTTTTTCGGGACCGGAGTTTCTCAGCAATACATACGTTATTTATTTTGAAATAATATTTAAAATTTTTAGGGAATAGAAAAATGTTATTAAAAAGAAAAAAATATAAACTTTTATATTAAAGTTATATAACATTGTTTCACATTTATAATGTTAAACAATTAAATTATAAAAGAAACATGTTGCAAGATTTCCTCCTTTATTATTTTTTTTTTTTCTGGTGTGCTGATAATACCAGATGATTGCTTTTTCGATTATTTTTCCAATGGCGGAAGCCCATTTTAAATAATCAAGATTTAATTTATAACTTTAAAATTTTTGTGAAAATATTAAAACATAATTGTAAAAAATCATTAAAAAGCAGATTCGTTCCTCTTGTTCCTGTGACTTTCAAGCTCAAGAAAGTAATACCACACCGCTGTAAAAAGTTTTTTTCTTCATCTGTCCGGTTCCGAAAAGGGGGAGAATACCCATAAAAGTGTCACCAGCAGAACCATTAATCAACCTCACCCCTTCTCTCTTCCCCTATATTTTTCTCTCTGATTCTATCCAACTTCGGAGGCGGAGATTTTAGTAAAATTGCAGTTTTTTCATGATTTTTCCTCGTACAAAACAAGGAATAACAGTTATTGAAATTTATTTCAAAAAATTGAAAATTGTACATTATTCAAACGTGGACTGTCGTGGATAGCAACGCTTTTTTTGAATTCCAGAGCAGTTTGTCGTTTTCTTTCTATAAAGTTTTTTATATATATGTACCTTCATTTTTTGTCGTTTTAAAATTTAAATTCCTTTTTGCACTAAATGACAAAAAATATCTAAAATGTACAAAATACAGGCCACCAACAAAGGTCGTAACTATCTTATGAAAAAAACAAAATTAAAAAATCTTTAAATGGAAATGAGATATCAGTGGATTAGTTTTACATTGATTTACCCTTAGCTTCAAAATCTCAGAGGCTCTGTGCAGCGGCCCCTTAAGCCAATCTTGTAAATTCATCTCGCCTTCGTTTCGAACTGTGATTTCAAAGGCCATCCTTCTGCTGAACGGTATAATTTTGGGATACGTAGAGGTTATCCGGCCATCGATCCACAGTTTCTGGATACGACTGATCTCGTCGATAGGCATTCGGTTCGTCTTCATAAGTACGTTCATCAAATCATTGAAATCAAACACGCGCCTGGAACTCCTATTCAAGTATTCTGCATTGGGATATAGAGTAGCCAGATCCTTGCTGGAATATCGATGCGCAAAGTTATAAGGTGACGCGTAGGCTAGATATTTGCCGACTTCAACGGCTACGAAATAAACCGATGCATCTTTACCAATAGCAGCGAGGAGTGTAGGCTTGGTATCGAAACAAATTTTCAGATACATGATTGCGTTATGAGATGTTGGGTTTATATAGAAGACTGAAGTTGGTTTTATAACAACTTGAAAACGATTCTTTCAATAAAAGAGGCAACATGTTACTAGACTGGACAGAATGATGGTAGCTTGAGTACGGAACCACTATTTATATAGAATGAAGACATGCCACACCCACTTTCAAAAAAAAAAGAAAATTTTTTTTTTTTTTTTTTTTTTTTTTTTATGTGACCTCGAAGCTTGTCTATATTTAATATGGCTAACGCGCCCAAACCCTCATTGTGTCTCGACATTTGCCAGCAACGGTTGTCTAAACATTATGCCTGTTTTCATGAAATCAGAATATCTTGGGATTTTATAGAATATGATAAAATATACTAAATAAAATATTAGAAATAAAATATTTTTTTATCTGTATTTATACATGCATAAAAAAAATATTTTATTTCTAATATTTTACACTCTTTATTGTCTTGCCAACGTAAGTTTGTAGTCCGAATGTCAGCTATAGCCTAGGCCAGTTTCATGATTGCATACTGAGATTACGTTTTTCATTCGATATGGCCTTACGGTAAAACATTTTACGGAGACAACTAGATGACTGTTGTTGGCAGACGTCGAGACAAAATGAGATGTGAGCATGTTAGCCATTCTATATATAGGTAAAAAGAAAAAAAAAAACAATTTTTTTTTTTTTCAAGGTTGTTAAGATTTTTTTTTTTTTTTTTTTTTAGTTAGTTGGTTGTCATCTTTGATAACCTGCTTTTCCTAACTTGTCTAGAAAACTTCTTTATAAGCTTATCCGCCTCGTTTTCAATCTCTTTACGAATCGAGTTCAAGTCGTAGCTACAACCCTCGTCCTTTTCATAGACTGACATTATATCTCTTAGCGAATCGCTCACCATTTCTTGTTAGATTTTCTCAAAGTCTTCACCGATTTTGGAGTACGCAGATATGTATCTATCATAATTTACATAATTTTTGGTCTTGTACTTATTGAGAGCTTGTTCGTTAAGCTGTTTACTTAAAAGACATGAATCAAAGGCCGTTTGTACTTAACTTGTGATTTAAGAATCGGTAAAACTGTTTCGATTTTAATAACAGGAAAAGAGCTATGTCATCCCATGTGCAAGATGAAAAAGTGATTAAAAAGGGGAGTAATGAGCAATACTGAATCACTGAGCAATGCTTCTAAGAAGCAAATTCTGACAAACTTTTAAATATTTTTAGCATTTAAATTCAACCCTTAAAAATTGAAATTAAAACCAAATATGTTAAACATTTATTGCAACTAATAAAATTTCCGGTTTTTTTTTTCATATGAATTAAAGAACGCAGTTCCATATTAATTTCTTAAATTATTGATATATACAGCACAATTTTTTCTAATAGATATCATGTTTATAAAATTGTTCTCATGAACCAAGATGTTTTATAATAATTCTGACATTAAAGCATAAAACAAAGACGAGATTGGCAAAAAAAAAAAAAGCTAAAATTGCATGAAAAGGCAAAATGTTGAAATGAAATACTACAGTTTTGATGACAAAATCTATTATGTTAGAGTAATGGATATATTTTTGATTTTTCATCTGTACAAAAAAAGAACAAAAACATAGTATTTCAACTCATATTACTAATATAAAAATATAGTATTAAATAAAAACACAAAACAAAGAAATGTATTAATATGCTTACTTCAGAAATTTCAGGAAGATACAATCATTTGATAATAATAACAGGAGACTTGGCGTCGGAATATTAAAACCCGAATAAACTACTACGTCAGAAACGCCAAAGAAAAATATTGTAAATGCATACAGCTGTTTCGGTAGCCTATAGCGTACCGTCTTCAGTGCTTTAAACTACTACGTCAGAAACGCCAAAGAAAAATATTGTAAATGCATACAGCTGTTTCGGTAGCCTATAGCGTACCGTCTTCAGTAGCTGTATGCATTTACAATATTTTTCTTTGGCGTTTCTGACGTAGTAGTTTATTCGGGTTTTAACAATCATTTGCTTTGCAGGATCCAATCCACTGACTGCTCGCCGACATAAATAGACGCCTTGTTCGACACAAGCGTCTTTCGCATCAAGACTCTGAAAACGCATTTGCGCAATTTTTCGCGCACATACGTCGCTCCCTTCTTTCAGCCAATCTGCATTCTTCATACAAAGGGACGCGGATATGAAAACAACAACAAACAAATGGAAGTAAATTTTGCAAGTGAAGAGAGGATAAGAAGAAACGGAGATATGTCATTATGATAAATAATTACAAGATAAAAAGATCTTTTTATATACCATGTTTTTAAATTTTCTGTTCAATCATATAAACGCTACCGAAGGCAGCGGGAACCCAGAGCAATTGTATAATTTTTTTAAAAAAATTCATTGCTCTCGTGTTTTGAGCTATTATAAAAGTTTCAAATGTCTAGCTAGTTGGGAAGTTAGTGAAAAATCGATTGTAAGCTTTGTACTGGTAACGCTGCCGAAGGTAGCAGGAACCCGAAACATTTAGTTACAAATATTTAAAAAATGCATTTTCACCGTATTCTGAACTATTCTGAAAGTTTCAAATGTCGAGCTAGTCAGGAAGTTAGTTAAATAAATTTTCTGTTGAATCATATAAACGCTGCTGAAGGCAGTAGGGACCTGAAACAGTTGACTAAAACTATAAAAAAAATGTATTGTCACTGTATTCTGAGCTATCCTGAAAGTTTCAAATGTCTAGCTAGTCGAGAAGTTAGGGAAAAATCGATTGCAATCTTTGTACTGATAACGCTGCCAAAGGCAGCAGGAACCCGAAACATTTGGCTAAAGTATTTTAAAAATGCATTTTAACCGTATTCTGAACTATTCTGAAAGTTTCAAATGTCTAGCTAGTCAGGAAGTTTGTTAAATAAATTTTCGTTCGAATCATATAAACGCTGCCGAAGGCAGTAGGGACCTGAATCAGTTGACTAAAAGTATAAAAAAAAATGTATTGTCACTGTATTCTGAGCTATCCTGAAGTTTTCAAATGTCTAGCTAGTCGAGAAGTTAGTGAAAAATCGATTACAAGCTTTGTACTGGTAACGCTGCCGAAGGCAGCAGCAACCCGGAGTAGTTGGTTAAAAATATTTAAAAAATGCATTTTCACCATGTTCTGATCTATTCTGAAAGTTTCCAATGTCTAGCTAGTCGGGAAGTTAGTTAAATAAATTTTCTGTTGAATCATATAAACGCTGCCGGAGGCAGTGGGGACCTGAAACAGTTGACTAAAAGTATTAAAAAAATGTATTGTAACCGTGTTTTGAGCTATCCTGAAAGTTTCAAATGTCTAGCTAGTCGGAAAGTTAGGAAAAAATCGATTGCAATCCCTGTACTGATAACGCTGCCGAAGGCAGCGGGAACCCGAAACAGTTGGCTAAAGGTATTAAAAATATGCATTTTAACCTTATTCTGAACTATTCTGAAAGTTTCAAATGTCTAGCTAGTCGGGAAGTTAGTTAAATAAATTTTCTGCCGAATCATATAAACGCTGCCGAAGGCAGTGGAACTTGAAGCAGTTGACTAAAATTATTAGAAAAATGTATTGTCACCGTGTTGTGAGCTGTCCTGAAAATTTCAAATATCTAGCTTGTCGGGAAGTTAGTTAAAAATCGATTGCAAGATTTGTCCCTGAAAAAACACACAAACAAACCCACAAACAAACAAACACACAAGAATCGAAGTTAATAAAAACATGGTAAAATACGTATTTTCGTTATATAGTTCTGAAAGATTTTCATTTTTCCTATGAACTCATAAAACGCATATTATGAAAAGCTGCCATGAATTTAGTTTGTGAAAAGCGATCGTCAGGATTAAGAGATTCTTGGAGATGGGGTAAATTGTTAAAGTGAATGTCTACTGCATTATGCATTAATTTAGAGAATTGCAGTAAGTTTATTTTCTTCAACTATACCCCACTGTTATAAGGAATTCCAATTTTTCGTTGATTTTATTGAAAAGAATGATACATATGAATGTAATCCATTAAAGAATCATAGTAATATATTGAATAAGATATTCTAGTGAAAGAATGATTCTAGTGAAAGAATGATCTTGATTTAATTTATTGAAGTAAGTTTATTTATTTATTTTCATTATTTGTATTGCATAGTTCTAAATTTTGTAAATTATTTTGATTGTTAGAGGTAGAAAATGCTGTTTTTTAATTGTTTTATAGTATTTCATATTTTATTGCATTACTAACTTATATATATATACTTACATAACCTTTTCTTTTGATAGTGTGTATTCCGTACATAGTATATATTATTGGCGTTTTGGAACACATTTTCAAAAATTTTAATGGGTGATATTTATTAATATATCTTTTACTAGCAGGCTTTGCCCGCTTCGCTGGTCACTATATTTAAAGGAAACTCTTTTCTATATAGTTTTATGAAAAAAAGAGAAAATAATAATACCGAAATCGCTCAAAAGTTCGCTTTGGGTTCCCGCTACCTTCGGCAGCGCCTTGTTCGTCCTCGCATTCTGAAATACCTGTCCCTATTGCCTGCGACAATGACTTACCCGTGGCCTTCCATTTAGGTGCTTATCATATATGACAATTTCGATACGGACAGTATCGAAAATTTTGAAGTAGCCCTTTATATTTGAATCCTAGTTATATATGAGCAACATTATACGTGATGTACATAATATTTGCTTTCAAGTTATTCTCTATATTTATTTGATTTAATCGATCAACCATAGAATGACAGCAATTTCAAGCCAAATATAATATTACAATATGCTATGATCGGCTACTTCTATCGCATGAGACAATTATTATTATTTTGTGGTTATATATACTTTATGCTTAGTTAATAGTAGTTGGTATATAGAAAAATAAATAAATTAATATGTAAACTTGATCATGGTACAGCCTTAATGCCCTTGGCGACTTTTAAATTTTTGTTGCCGTTTTAGACCAAAATATAATTTATGCGATTATTGTTCCTACGCAAGCGAAGTGTGACGTCACTGACCGTCCGTGGATGCAAGAAATGATTTCCTATGTTAATCGCCTATTGGATTTTTTGTAAAAAATGATTAAAAATCGAAGAAAATTAATTCCCGATTTTAATCCCCATATTTGGGTACATATATGTTTTAGTTATCATGTGCATGTGTTAGATTGAGTTATTTTGCTGTCAAATTGACAAAAGTTTAATTTTAAATTTCAAAACTCTGTCGTTCTTGGCGCTTATTGTATTTGGTGATCAAAAACGTAATACAAAAATATACATGCCAGATGTATATTTTCGTAATATGCATTGTACGAAATATTGTTTCATATTATTCATGGAACAACTATAGTATTTCCCCTCAGCTAGATTTGGCGATTTTTCGTTGGCGATTATGGCTAAATCATAAATCATATAGCATAAATGATAAAATCGTAAGCTAAATTATAAATCATAAAATCATAAATCCAAATAAAATAGCATGCAGGCTGCCATATTATACCGCAAACAATCCAGAACGACATCGTTATCGTTCAAATCGGCGCCAAAGAAAAATCGCCAAATTCAGCTGAGGGGAAATACTATAGTTGTACCTCATTCATTACTGTCTTAAAATAAGTTGTTAAAATAACCATGATTTTTTAAAGAAATTAAATTATGTTCGCCAAATAATTTGGCGATATTTTATTTTTCTACCTAGGATGACCGATATCAAATCTATTCCGCTACAACATATTAGTATCTTATATTAGATACTTTATTTAGACATTTGAAAACAAATTTGATTTCAAATTATGATAGAATATTTATCATTTCCCTTTCAATCAGTATATTAGTTGGGTGTAAATATCATCCTTTAAAATGAAATGTTTGTGTTTTCAATCGAATATGGAAGTTTGGCTTTTTTTTTTTTTTTTTTTTTTTTGTTCCTAGAGTTTTGAAATAAAAAATTCAAATTTTGTCAATTTTACTACAAAAATAACTTAATCTAATGCATGGACATGATAACTAATACATATCTATACCTAAATACGGGAATTAAAATCGGGAAATATTTTTCCTCGATTTTTAATAATTTTTTACAAAAAATCCAATGGGCGTTTAACACAGAAAATATTTTTCTTGCATCCACGAACGCATATTTCTTTCTATCTTTTCCTTGACGAAAAATGTCCGATCTACTTCAGCATCAAAATTATAAAAAATTGTCAAGAATTATCAATAAGAAAATACCTTTAATATATTGCTGAATTAGCGTTTATGCCAAGCGTGTTTCATCCGCCATACTATAAAAAAAAAAAAAAAAAATCTGAAGTTGAGGTATATAAAAAAATGCTGTGAAATAAAATTCAGAAGAAATATGTTAGATTTGTAATATTACTATTTTATTTTAAAATTATAAAGTGTCATTTTCTCATCGACCAATTTAACATTTAGTAATTTCTTATTTTTCGCGTGAAAGCTTATTTCATTTTATGCTGAAAACAATAAATAAATACATCTCGTAAACATTTTTTGGCAACAATTAAAAATTTAAATGGCTTATATTAAGTCAATGTAAGTCAATAAGTTTATTATTTTCATATTTTAATTAATTTTAAAGATTTTTTCAATTTTTTTTTTTCCTAAACCATCCCTGACCTATAAGGAAAAAAACAAAAAAAGAATGATCGAAATCAGTCAAGCCGTTTACGATTTTATAAAAAACATACAGACAAACATTCATTTTTATATATATAGAAGTTATTTTCATATTTTAATTAATTTTAAAGATTTTTTCAATTTTTTTTTTTTCCTAAACCATCCCTGACCTATAAGGAAAAAAACAAAAAAAGAATGATCGAAATCAGTCAAGCCGTTTACGATTTTATAAATAACATACAGACAAACATTCATTTTTATATATATAGATTAAGATTTCACTGCTATAAGTTTGTCATTGAACATAAAATACAATTCTGGCAGTTATTACTACTTTTTATTATTGTATCAAATCAATTGTTTTATAGTTATAATATTTTTTATGAGAACATTTACCACAGCAAGGTTAATTGATAGCTTTAAATAGGCCTATAGAGTCATGCAATGTTATATATTTTAAAAATTTATTCATTAAATAAAGAAGTTTTTATTTATTTATTTTACCATGTTTTTATTAACTTCGATTCTTGTTTGTGGGTTTGTGGGTTTGTCAGGGACAAATCTTGCAATCGATTTTTAACTAACTTCCCGACTAGCTAGATATTTGAAATTTTCAGGACAGCTCACAACACGGTGACAATTTTTCTAATAATTTTAGTCAACTATTTCAAGTCCCGCTGCCTTATATGATTCGACAGAAAATTTATTTAACCAACTGCCCGACTAGCTAGACATTTGAAACTTTCAGAATAGTTCAGAACAGGGTGAAAATGCATTTTCTTAAAACCTTTAGCCAACTGTTTCGGGTTCCCGCTGCCTTCGGCAGCGTTATCAGTACAAACCTTGCAATCGATTTATCACTAAATTTCTGACTAGCTAGACATTTGAAATTTTCAGGACAGCTCACAACACGGTGACAATACATTTTTCTAATAATTTTAGTCAACTATTTCAAGTCCCGTTGCCTTCGGCAGCGCTTATATGATTCGACAGAAAATTTATTTAACCAACTTCCCGACTAGCTAGACATTTGAAACTTTCAGAATAGTTCAGAACAGGGTAAAAATGCATTTTCTTAAAACTTTTAGCCAACTGTTTCGGGTTCCTGCTGTCTTCGGCAGCGTTATCAGTACAAAGCTTGCAATCGATTTTTCACTGACTTTCCGACTAGCTATACATTTGAAACTTTTAGAACAGCTCACAACACGGTGACAATACATTTTTCTAATAATTTTAGTCAACTATTTCAGGTCCCGCTGCCTTCGGCAGCGCTTATATAATTCGACAGAACATTTATTTAACTAACTTCCCGACTAGCTAGACATTTAAAATTTTCAGAATAGTTCAGAACACGGTGAAAATGCATTTTTTTAATACCTTTAGCCAACTGTTTCGGGTTCCTGCTGCCTTCGGCAGCGTTACCAGTACAAAGCTTGCAATCGATTTTTCACTAAATTCCCGACTAGCTAAATATTTGAAACTTTTTGGATAGCTCAGAACACGGTGGCAATATATTTTTTTAATACTTTTAGTCAACTGTTTCAGGTCCCTACTGCCTTCGGCAGCGTTCATATGATTCAACAGGAAATTTATTAAACTAACTTCCCGAGTAGCTAGACATTTGAAACTTTCGGAACAGTTCAGAATACGGTGAAAATGCTTTTTAAAAATATTTTCATCCGATTGCTTCGGGACCCTGCTGCCTTCGGCAGCGTTTCCAGTACAAAGTTTTCAATCAACTTTTAACTAACTTCCCGGCTCGATAGCCATTTGAAACTTTTATAATAGCTCAAAAGACGATAGCAAGGAATTGTTTTAATACTTTTATCCAATTGCTGGGGTTCCGGCTGCCTTCAGTAGCGTTTATATGATTCAACAGAAAATTAAAAAACATGGTTTATAAAATTTTTTTTATCTTATAATTATTTTCTCTTAGATAAATACAAATATGTTAAACAAGATTCATACTTCATCAGGGAAAATTGATCATAAAACCTGGAAAAACGACAACTTCTTTTCTCTCAAAATATAATTTCCTTGCTTAGCCTTCATATTGATTCAAATGATTAAGTATTGTGAAAATACACATGTGAGCAATGATTTCTATGTAAATTTCTGTCATGATCAACAGTAATATGACATCATACAATGGAATTGGAAGTATTTCGCCTCTCTAGAGGAATGTTTCTTGTAATATATTGCTAATATTTTCTTTAAAATTGTCTGGAAAACTCAGGGAATTTTTTTCTCATATTTTATTATGAACCCTGTATAAGGAAATTTAACAACAACAAAAAGTCTTTATATAATAATAGAATCTGTATGTTATATACTTACAGGTACAGTCGGTCAAAAAAAAACGAAACACCCCCACCTATCTCATCAGTAAATTGTTGCAGAAAGACACCGAAGGTACCATTCGTCAGGGAATTTTGTTCTCTTTTAAGCTAATTGGAAAAAAATAGCTTAAGGGGTCGTCTCCATATTGAAATCGTGTCAAACTTTAATTTTTTCAATGGTAACATATAATTTTGATTTCGGATATCGAATCTACAGTCAATTTCATCCCGAGATATAAATTTGGAAGTCATATGGTGTATAAGTTTAGGAGTTATACACGTCTAAACTTTCGAGCTTCTAATGTTAAAGTCTGATTACACATTTATATTCATATCTCCTACATTTTTATTTTTTTTACTTGCTTTTTTTTTATGATGTTAATAACAGGTTTTCCAAACATATTTATGAGTTTCATTAAGATTTTAATATTTTTTATCTATAGAATAAAAATTATTAAATTAATATTTTAAAAAATTATGCATTGTGACCTATAATTTTGTTAACAGATTTCGATTGCTAGCACCTTAAAATACGCGTATGCAAATTTGCAACTCATTGGGACAAATAGTTCTCGAGATATTCCAGAAGAACGATCGAAGATCAAGTTTGGGGGCCATATAAGGATTACAAACTGTATTTACAAGTAGCATTCACAACAATCAATTTTGAATTTTATTGCAGACGGTTTTAAGAAAAAAAAGTTTTAATTCACTTTCATATAATTTTAATTATTGCAACAATGTTTTTTTTTTTTCTTTCAGCTGAAATAAATTGGAATTTAATTATGAAATAAATTGTATTATAATATTAGACATGTGTGTAAATTGAAATACAAGAGCACATTGAAGAATTGTATGCAATTTAAAAATGTAGTTTAACATTTAATTTTTTTTTTCTCTCTCTTTCCTTACTATATTATATAATGTTTTCGTAATTTTCTTTAGAAGAATTGTGATTTCTAATTTCTATAGTCACTATTATTAATAGTGTTGGAAATATAAATTAACCAATAAAAATAATATAATATTATTACAGAATAAATTATTGCTTTGAGTTGGACAGAACTCCATAGCTAAGAGATTAGATTTTTACTTTCCGAACATACGTATGTAAAGGAAGTATTGTAATCGTGACAAAAAAACCGACCTTTGAGATTATGGGATTTCTATGCTTTTGAATTACACTGAATTCATTTCTACTAGTTTTCGATTATGAATGGGTGTATGTGTGTGAGTGAATACGATAGCGCCTAAATCCTCTGTTCAAATAAGTTGAAATATAGTAAGTATATTGTATGACACCATAGCACGATCACTGTTCATTTTGGTGAATCTAGCACTTAAAACTACTTTTTACAGGCACAAAAAAGAAATATTCTTTATCGTTATAGCCTATAGGGCCAAGATTTTCAAACTGCGATAGCGTCTATACACCATTTTCTTTTGAGCTAATACGTGTGTTATTAATGTCCGTCCCACAAAGTGTATAGATTTTGATGTATCTAGCATTTATAGTTTTTCACAGGGTCACAACAAAAAATTCTTTATCATTATTATCTATGGATCCAAATAAAATAAAATGCGATAGGATTTAAACGCCTTATTCGTTTGAGTTAAAATACTTTTATACATGTTAATAATCACCCTCGCACAAAGTGTATAGATTTTGATAAATCTAGCATGTATAGTTTTTTTTTCTTTTTACAAGGACAGAAAGAAAAATTGTCATTATAGTCTATGGGCCCAAATGTTTTAAAATGCGATAGTATCTAAACACCTTATTCTATTAAACTGAAAATATATACACATGTTATACATTAGTGTCGCACGAATTGTATAGATTTTGGTAAAGATAGCCTTTATAGATTTTTAAAGGAACACGACAAAAAATTATATATCATTACGTTTTATGGTTTAAAATGATATGAAGTGCAATAGCGTAAAATTAAGCAAGGGGAGAAAATACTTGAACTCCCTGTAATATTTTATCATATTACCATGTTTTTATTAACTTCGATTCTTGTTTATTTGTTTGTTTGTTTTGTTTGTTTGTTTGTCCTATACAAATCTTGCAATCGATTTTTAACTAACTTCCCCATTAGCTAGGTATTTGAAATTTTCCGGACTGCTCACAACACAGTGACAATACATTCTTCTAATAATTTTAGTCAACTATTTCAGATCCCACTGCCTTCGGCAGCGCTCATATGATTTGGCAGAAAATTTATTTAACTAACTCCCCGACTAGCTAGATATTTGAAACTTTCAGGATAGCTCAGAACACGGTGACAATACATTTTTACTTTCTTCTATATGTAATATAGAGAAAGTATTGGATACGCGAAAATTTTCGAAGTTCACTTTTTGATGGATTTACATGTTTTGGGATGTGGAGAACACGAATTAATAGTTTTTAGAAAATGTCTGTCTGTCTGTCTGTATCATTTTTTTGTGGACGCTGTATCTCACGAACCAATGAATGAAATTTAACCAAACTTGGTATTTAGTTGCACCCTGACATGAACTGGTGCTGATTAGATTTTGGGATCAATAGCTCAACAGGTGGCGCTGTAATCGCATTTTATGCAAATTTTTAACATGGCAGCATAGGACAAAATACCGTATAAATGGGCATAATGAGAGTTATTTTAAACTTGTGATTGTAAAATTAATATGAATTATTGATAATAGCAGTAGTTAACTAGGAAACAAATTTTGTGCATAGGGGGGCATCGGTTCCCCCCCCAGGGGGGAAAGTATCTCCCCCCCCGCTGAAGTAAATTTTCAAGATGGGTATCTTTCGAAAGGTCTCGTTAATAATAGTAATAGTTAACTGGAAAAAAAATTTTGTGCATGTGGGGGCATCGGTTCCCCCCCCCAACGGGGGGGGGAAGTACCCACCCGGGGGGGGGGCAAAGTTTCAAGATGGGTATCTTTCGAAAGGTCTCGTCAATACCTTTAAAACGAATGGTTGAACTATAAATCTGTGATAATTTAAACCAAAGTTATCGATTTTTTTTTACTTTTAACAAAAAAAAAATTAGAAAAAAATCGAATTTTTTTTTTTTTTTTTTTTTTTAACGAAATTTATCCAGATTTGGTATTTAGTTGGTCCCCGACATAAACTGGTGCTGATTATGTTTGGGGATGAATAGCTCAACAGGTGGCGCTGTGATAGCATTTTATCTAAATTTTTAACATGGCAGCATAGGACAAAAATTCGTATAAATGTGCATAATTAGAGTTGTTTTAAACTTGTGATTGTAAAATGAATATGAATTATTGATAATAGTAGTATGTAACTAGGAAAAAAAATTTCTGCATGGGGGGGCATCGCTTCCCCCCTGGGGGGAAGTACCCCCCCGGGGGGGAAAAATTTTCAAGATGGGTATCTTTCGAAAGGTCTCGTCAATACCTTTAAAACGAAAGGTTGAACTATAAATCTGTGATAATTTAAAACAAATTTATCGATTTTTTTACTTTTAACAAAAAAAAAAAAAAAAAAAACTTAGAAAAAAAAAATCGTACTTTTTTTTTTTTTTTTTTTTATTAATATTGTTACTGATTGAATATGTATAGGTAAATATAGAAGAAAGTCTTGTGGTGGCCACAACATACTAGTTTTAAATACTTTTAGTCAACTGTATCAGGTCCATACTGTTTATATGATTCAACAGAAAATTTATTTAACTAACTTCCGACTAGCTAGACATTTTAAACTTTCAGAATAGTTCAGAAGACGGCGAAAATGCATTTTTTAAATATTTTTAACCGATTGCTTCGGGTTCATGCTACCTTCGACAGCGTTACCAGTACGAAGCTTGCAATCGATTTTTCACTAACTTCCCGACTATCTAGATATTTGAAACTTTCAGAATAGCTCAGAACACGGTGACAATACATTTTTTTAAATACTTTTAGTCAACTGTATCAAGTCCCTACTGTATTCGGCAGCGTTTATATGATTCAACAGAAAATTTATTTAACTAACTTCCCGAGTGGCTAGACATTTGAAACATTCAGAATAGTTCAGAATACGGTGAAAATGCATTTAAAAAATATTTTTAACCAATTGCTTCGGGACCCTGCTACCTTCGGCAGCGTTACCAGTACAAAGCTTGCAATCAACTTTTAACTAACCTCCCGGCTAGATAGCCATTTGAAGCTTTTATAATAGCTCAGAACACGATAGCAAGGAATTGTTTTAATACTTTTTTCCAATTGCTCCGGGTTTCCGCTGTCGTTCCCGCTTTCGCTCAGTAGCATTTATATGATTCAACAGAAGATTTAAAAACATGGTATAAAAAAGTTCTTTTTATCTTGTAATTATTTTTATTAACTTCGATTCTTGTTTGTTTGTTTGTCCAGTACAAATCTTGCAATCGATTTTTAACTAACTTCCCGATTAGCTAGACATTTGAAACTTTCAGGATAGCTCAGAACACGGTGACAATACATTTTTTTATCACCTTTAGTCAATTGTTTCAGGTCCCGACTGCCTTCGGCAGCGTTTATATAATTGGACAGAAAATTTATTTAACTAACTCCACGACAAGCTAGACATTTGAAACTTACAGAATAGTTCCGAACACGACGAAAATGCATTTTTAAAATACTTTTATTCAACTGTCTCTGGTTACTGCTGCCTTCAAGAGCGTTATCAGTACAAAGCATGCAATCGATTTTTAACTAACTTCCCGATTAGCACATTTAAAACTTTAATTATAGCTCAGAACACGGTGACAACACATTTTTTTAATACTTTTAGTCAACAGTTTCAGGTCCCTACTGCCTTCGGCTGTGCTTATATAATTCGACCGAAAATTTATTTAACTAACTTCCCTACTAGCTAGACATTTGAAACTTTCAGAATAGATCAGAACACGGTGCATTTTTAAATTCCTTTAGCCAACTATTCCTGGTTCGTGCTGCCTTCGGCAGCGCTACCAGTACAAAACTTGCAATCGCTATTTAACTAAATTAACGACTAGCTAGCCATTTGAAAATATCAGCTACATTTATTTGAATTTAGGCATTTTCATTAAAAGGAATATCTATAACTCCAATCATGGACTTGATCCTGCTTCCTTTTTACCAAATACTTCAACACGCACAAATATCAGCTACCTTTGATTAAATTAAATCGTATTAAAAATATATGTATAAATAGAAAGAAAAGAAAGAAAACAAGATACACAGTAAGTATACAGTTATAGACTTGAACCTCCTCATTATTTACCAAATATTTCGATACACACAAATATTGCCTGAATCTATTACATTCTCTCGTACTAAATTTAAACAAAATAACAAATAAAGTCATGAACTGGAACCCGAATCCTTTTTTACCATATATTTTGACAGCGAACGCTAATTTTTCTGTATAAATCCAAACTTTCTGCAACTCCCAAAACACTTAACCCCAGACTTTCATCAAAATCGATACATCCGTTTCCGAGTAACCCGAATTTGAGCGATATGTTGCAATTTGTCGATAAAGGTTTAACTGATCACGCCATTTTTATTAAAAGATGAGAATAAGTCCAAATGTTTAATGCATCCCTAAAAACACTAACCACAAACTTTATTTGAAATCATTATATATCCATTTCCGATTCTGCATATTTCTAAAACTTGATGCAACTGGTCGATATATGGTAAACTGCGAACATTTTTTTTTTTTTTTTAAGATGAGGATATGTCCAGTTCTTTAAGCTCCCAGAAAGTCTTTAACCCCAAACTATCATCAAAATCATTATATAAATTTCTAAATAATCCAAACTTCTGCTATAATTTGCAACTGGCCGATAAAATGTTAATTGAGAACGCGACTATTCTGAAGATAAGGATAAGTCCAATCATTTTTTCTCATCAAAAACCGTAACTGGAAACTTTCATAAAAATCGCTTTGCCCATTTCCGAATAAACTCAATTTCTACCGTATGTTGTAATGTGTCGATAAAGAGTTAACAACGAATGCAATTTTTTCCATAGATGAGGATATTTCCAAAAGCCTTTTCTCATCAAAAAGTCCTAACTCTAAGCTTTTATGAAATTCGCGATGTCTGCTTCTGTGTAAACCGTATTTCTGGCAAACGTCGCAATAGGCCTTTAAAGGTTTAACAGAGAACAAGAAATTTTCTGAAGATAAAAATAATTCTAATCAATTATGCAACCACAAATTTTCATCATAATTCTTATACCTATTTACAAGTAGACCCAATTTTTGTCATATGTTCCAATTGGCCGGTAAAGGGTTAATTGAGAACGTTATTTTTTTTTTCTGAAGATGAGGGAAGACCATTCGTTTTAGCAGTCCCCGAAAAAACTTAGTCCGAAATATTCATCAAAATCGCTGTATCCATTTCCAGGTAAACTCAATTTCTGCTATGTGTTGCAGTTGGTCAGTAAAGGGTTAACTGTGAACGCTAGTTTGTCTGAAGAAGGGATCCAATCGTCTTTTCTCATCAAAAAGCCCTAACTGCAACCTTTCACAAAAATCGTTTTCTCCATTTCCGTATAAAGACAATTTCTGAGATACGTTGCATTTGGTCTTTAAAGGATTAACAACGACAAGGAATATTTATGACAATGAGGATAATTTCTTCGTCTAAGCATCCCTGAAAGCACTTAATGCAAAACTTTCGTCAAAACCCTTATATCAGTTTCCAAATAAACCCAATTTATTTCATTTGTTGCCACTGGCCGATAAGGGGTTAACAGCCAACGCAAATTTTTCTGAAGATGGTGGTAAGCCTAATATTCCGAAAACACTTAACCCCAAACTTTCATCAAAATCCCTAGAATCATTTTTGAATAAACCCAACTTTTGCTATGTATTGCAATTGGCCGGTAAAGGGTTAAATGTAAACGCTAATTTATCTGAAGATGAAATCCAATTGTTTTTTACTTTCTTCTATATGTAATATAGGGAAAGTATTTGATTTTTTTCGACCTCGAAAATTTTCGACCTCCGTTTTTTGACGGATCTACACGTTTTGGGGTGTCCTGAACACGAATTGATAGTTTTTAGAAAATGTCTGTCTGTGTGTCTGTCTGTGGTTTAGTGTTTTCACCGTATCTCACGAACCAATGAATGAAATTCAACGAAACTTGGTATATAGTTGGACCCTGGCGGGGCATTGTGCTGATTGGATTTTGGGATCAATAGCCCATCAGGTGGCGCTGTGATCGCATTTTATGTAAATTTTTAACATGGCAGTATAGGACAAATTTTCGTATTTTTCACCGTATCTCACGATCTAATGAATGAAATTCAACCAAACTTGGTATATAGTTGGAACCTGACGGGGCATGGTGCTGATTAGATTTGGGGATCAATCGTCCAGCAGGTGGCGCTGTGATCGCAAAATTTCGTATGTCACACCGTATCTCACGAACCGATGAATGAAACTGAACCAAACTTGGTGTATAGTTGGTCCCCGACATAAACTGGTCCTGATTACATTTAGGGATCAATAGCTCAACAGGTGGCGCTGTGATCGCATTTTTTCTAAATTTTTAACATGGCAATATAGGACAAAATTTTGTATAAATGTACATAATGAGCGTTATTTTAAACTTGAGATTGTAAAATTAATATCAATTATTGATATTAGTAGTAGTTAACTACGAACAAAATTTTGTGCATGTGGGGGCACAGGGTCCCCCCCCCTGGGGGGAAGTACCCCCCGGGGGGGGTAAATTTTCAAGATGGGTATCTTTCGAAAGGTCTCGTCAATAGCTTTAAAACGAATGGTTGAACTATAAATCTGTGATAATTTAAAACAAAGTTATCGATTTTTTTTACTTTTAACAAAAAAAAAAAAAAAAATCGTTTTTTTTTTTTTTTTTTTTTTTTTTTTTTTTAATATTGTTACTGATTGAATATGTATATAGGAAAATATAGAAGAAAGTCTTGTGGTGGCCAGAACATACTAGTTTCTCATGAAAAACCCCTAACTTCAAACTTTCATAAAAATCGCTTAGTCCATATCCGTGTAAAGCCGATTTCTGGCATACGTTGCAATTGTCCTTTAAAGGGTTAACAGCGACAACGCATTTTTATGACTATGGAGATAATTCCATTCGTTTAAGCATACTCAAAAGCACTTAACGCAAAACTTTCATCAAAATCCTTATATCAGTTTCCGAATACACCTAATTTATTTCATTTGTTGCCATTGGCCGATAAGGAGTTTTTCCAACGCAAATTTTCCTGAAGGTGTTGGTAAATCTAATATCCCGAAAACACTTAACCCCAAACTTTCATCAAAATCCCTATAATAATTTTCGAGTAAACCCAACTTCTGTACACACACACACTTCAGTAACTAGAGACGCGTTGGTTTATAGTCTGATACCTAAGGGGGAGGGGGACATTCCAGAAATCCAATTTCAATAAAAATCTTCTGAAAATGCGATAATAAAACATCAATTTTGAATCCCGGTGCCCCCCCCCCCTCCTTTACACACACAGGTGTTATCAGACCCTCCTGTGTTAACCTTTTTGGACAGAATATTTTTTATAGTTCGAAATTTCCACATTAATATGCTCATTGAAATTATATTCCTTTTGACGTATTTAGAGGTTTGTAGATGAATGAAACACATTGAATAATAGAAAAGAGCTCTAATAAATTCGTTGAATCTGACCTAAATGAAAAAGAAAATAAACTTGGAGATAACCCCTAAACAAAAACCTTAAATATCATAGGAACTAATGCTTGCATCTTCGTGCAAATTTATATCTAGGCTATTTTGATGCTCTAGAATCGTTTTCTGTCGTCAAATTAGTGGGTTAGCATTCGAATTTTCAAAGTTGGACCTATTTTTAATAGGTAGACGACCCCCGATGTCATTTTTTTCCTACATACAATAAAAGTAGACATAAATTCCTGATGATTGGTGCCTACTGCATGTTTCTGCGATAATTAGGTAATGAGATAGGTGGGGGTGTTTCGTTTTTTTTTTTTTTTGACCGACTGTACATCATTTTTTAAATAGGTATGAATTAGTTTTATGCATCTACACAAGACAGTGGCTAAATACTTTCATTACATTTTCACAATATTTACTTTAAAATGCATTGGCACTGAAGCGTGCACTAGAGGTCTGCACGGGCCGGGCTTTCGGCCCGTGCCCGAGACCGGCCCGACCCTCGGGCCGGGTTCGGACTGAATTTTTCAACTTGCTCTCAGGCCGGGCCGGGCTCGGTCTTAAATTTTTTTTTCAGGCTCGGGCAGGGCCGGGCTCGGGCTCAGTTTTTTTGTGTATAATCGGGCCGGGCTGGGCCTGAATGAAATTTTCTCCGGGCCAGGCCGGGCCGGGCTCGGTCTTAAATTTTTTTTTCAGGCTCGGGCAGGGCCGGGCTCGGGCTCAGTTTTTTTGTGTATAATCGGGCCGGGCTGGGCCTGAATGAAATTTTCTCCGGGCCAGGCCGGGCCTGAATAAAATTTTCTCCAGGCCGTGTCGGCCCGAATCATTTTCTGGTTTCCTCGTTAATCAACGAAAAAAAAATGATAAAATATTTCTTCAGTCATTTATTTTACGTCATTTTACAGGCTTGTGTGTCACATAAAGTTCTATTTTGTTAAAAAAGTGTCTGTAACGTCAATTTAATTGTCTATCAGTCTGTCTGTCCGAAATCTGATTTTTCGCAAATATTTTTAGCATCCATCGAAACTAATATATTTTATTTAAAGTAATATTAGATGGTTTCCTATTCAAAATAGTATGCATGTCACTACCAGTTTCCATACATGTACATAACAAAAGAAATTAGATACATTACTGTGTATAAGGGTTTGTTTCGTATGGCCTGTTGAGTTTAGGTGGTATAAAGGCTATAAAAATCTTTCCGCTGTAACTTTTTCTCTAAGGCTCCTTTTCCTTTTCTCCAGTGGACGAAAGTAGCATCATTTTTATCATAGGCAAAAGCAACTTTTCTGTTTATATATAATTGTCTTGTAAAATTTCAGCAGTTTTGTTAAAGAACGTACTATTGCTTGGTTATATAAAACCTCTGCAAAACACATACTAAAAATCTGTTTTATAAAAAGACATTCTTTTTTTTTTTTTGTTATTTTACATATTTTTTAATCGGGCCGGGTCGGGCCTGATTTTATCGTTTTATGTCCGGGCCGGGCCGGGCCATAAACCGTTAAAAAATAAACGGGCCGGGCCCGGGCCGCATTTTTCGACTTCATAACGGACCGGGCCGGGTAAGTAAAGTTTTCATACGGGCCGGGCCGGGCCCGGGCCTCGAAATTGCGGCCCGAGCAGACCTCTAGCGTGCACCACCACCGAAAATTTTCAGGGTGTGTGTCACCCCCCCTCCAAAAATTTCTCTTTTTTCCTTTACACAAATAAAACTTAAGACAAAATATTTTTATGTTTATACAGTCGGCTGCAAAATTATTCGAGCACTAGCAATAATCCTTGCCAAAAAAAAAGTACACTTAATACAGCTTTGTTAAATAAATCCTTGTCGAGTCACGTTCTTAATCAGCCTAAGAACATGATTCGACAAGGATTTACTTAGCAAAACAGTCTTAAGTGTACTTTTTAAATATAGGAATTATTGGCTAGTGCTCGAATAATTTTGCAGCCGACTGTATACTTTTATGGTGTATTGACTGAAAGTTTATTTTTTTAACTTCCCAATGCAGTTGAAATATGTTCATCAGTTTGTTTGTCATCGCTCATGTTTTTATTTCCAAATATGCAGGGTTGTCACCACCTGTATTTTTTCCACTACTATTTTTGTGTAGAAATCTATGCTTTTTTTTTTTTTTTAATGCTTAAACATACTGCAAACTAGTATGTTGTGGCCACCACGAGACTTTCTTCTATATTTTCCTATACAAATTCACTCAATAACAAAAAAAATAAAAAAATCAATTTTTTTCCAAGTTTTTTTTTTTTTCGTTAAAAGTAAAACAACAACAAAAAAAAATCTATAACTTTGTTTCAAATTATCACATATTTATAGTTCAATCATTCACTTTAAAGGTATTGACGAGACCTTTCGAAAGATACCCATCTTAAAAATTTACCCCCCCCCCTTAGTACTTCCCCTTAGGGGGGGAAGCAATGCTCCCACATGCACAAAATATTTTTTACTAATTAACTATTACTATTATCAATAATTCATATTAATTTTACAATCACAGGTTAAGAATAACTCTTACATTTATACGAAATTGTGACCTATACTGCCATGTTAAAAATTTAAAAAAAATACGATTACAGCGCCACCTGTTGAGCGATTGATCCCCAAATCTAATCAGCACCAGTTTATGTCAGGGGCCAACTAAATACCAAATTTGGTTAAATAAAAAAAAAAAAAAAAAAAAGTTTTTTTTTGTTAAAAGTAAAAAAAAAAATCGATAACTTTGTTTTAAATTATCACAGATTTATAGTTCAACCACTCGTTTTAAAGGCATTGACGAGACCTTTTGAAAGATACCCATCTTGAACATTTACTCTCCTCTAGGGGACCCCCCCCCCCCCAGGGAGGGTGGCGAGGCTCCTACACATACAAAATTTTTTTCCCAGTTGACTATCTCTATTATAAATAATTTTCGTAAATTTCATAATGATTACTAAAAAATAATTCTCTTTATGCACACTTACACAAAATTTTGTCCTATATCACCATGTTAAAAATTTAGAAAAAGCGGGATGGCAACGCAACCTGTAAGACAATTTTTACCAAAAGTTGATAGGCACTAATTTATGTCAAGGTGCAACTACATGCCAATTTATATGAAATTCTGTGCAATAGTTCCTGAGATACAGTTGCCACAAAATTTTGTCACACACAGACAGACAGACATTTTGTAAAAATGGTCAAATTGTGTGCTACAGCTCTCAAAACGTGTAAATCTATCAAAAACCCGAGGTCGAAAATTTTTACAAATCCAATACTTTCTTCTATTGAATATAGAAGAAAGTAATAATTCTCATTATGTACATTTATACGAAATTTTGTTTTATACTGCCATGTTAAAAATTTAGAAAAAATGCGATTACAGTGCCACCTGTTGAGAGATTGATCCCGAAATCTAATCAGCAACAGTTTATGTCAGGGTCCAACTAAATATCAAGTTTGGTTAAATTTCGTTCATTGGTTCGTGAGATACAGCGTCCACAAAATCCGTGATACACATAGACATTTTCTAAAAACTATCAAATCGTGTTCAGGACATCCCAAAACGTGTAAATTCACCGAAAACCGGAGTTCGAAAAATTTCATGAATCTAATACTTTTTCTGTGTTACATGTAGAAGAATGTAAAAATGGGGGAGGGGTGTACCAAAAAAATAGTGGGTGATGGGGCAAAATGGGGGCCAGATTCGAATTCAGGAGGTCATTTTACATAAGAATCTGCAAGAGTGGTATCAGATATCGAAATTTTTTTTTTTTTTTTTTTGCAGAGCAGTGTTATTAGAACATGAACAAAGAATTTTCAGAAATATTGGAAATGCTCAAACTGCTGTATAGAAAAAAATCCTGAGGAATTCCCCATGGAAAAAAGCGTATCATTATCTTATTAAAACAGAATAAAAAATAAAATAATAATAATAAAAAAATAAAATAAAGAAAAAACAGAGTTGTTTGTCAATATAAAGAAAACTGTAGGACTCGAGGAATGTAAAATATAAATAATTACGAGATTGAAAGAACTTTTTATATACCACAGTTTTAAATTTTCTGTTGAATCATATAAACTTGACCATTCTATGTATTAATAAATGCTTTAAAAATTTTTTTTGCTGAATTATCCCATCAACTTGAAAAAACATGATCGAATGCGTAATAAAGAGAGCAATTATAAGAAATTTTCAAATATTTAGATAATTGAATAAAATATTAAAAGAATGCATTGTTATAGTGTTCTGAGCTATTCTAAAAGTTTCAAATGTCTAGATAGTCAGGAAGTTAGTTAAAAATCATTTGCAAAGCTTGTACTGGACAATCAAAGAAGAAAGCGATTTAATAAAAATGTGGTAATGAATAAAAATCAAATTTAAAAAAAAATCTGAAAACTTTAACGGTGCCACACTATTATGTAATGTAGAGGGACAATTATTTAAAAATGTTTCATGTAAGTCTCTTGACTATGAAAAGTTTAATAAAGCAATATGAAATAATTATTAAAATCCATTTTTTTAATGTAAAGGGCAGATAAAAAGAATTAGAATATTTAAAGTACAATTATTTTTTTTTATTTCTTTATAACTTAATCAGAAAAAGACTTTAGAAATTTTAAAATTAAATTTTTAAAATTTTGATTTTAATGAATAAATAATAATTTAATTTTTTAAATTATGTTATTATGAATGACATACTTGATGTAAAGGAAGGAAGAAAATATTCTTAAAAAATCTGATAAAACCCAAAAATACTCTGATTAAACCCGATAAAACCCAGGAAAACCAATGGACTTTTTTTTTTTTTTTCTTAACCTCAGTTTTTTCCAACTGGTTCGTAGTTTATATCAGAGAGGGAACCTGTTTCCACGGCTTATATTCTAAATAATAATAATAGTTATTATTTTCTTCTTCTTATTGTATGTTAGAAATTATGTACTGATGTCTCCAGTGGCTAGATGGTTTTATCTTTAAAATCTAAATTCTAAGACAATCTAATTGTAAGAAAAACTAGGTTTAACTTTTAAAGTATTTTTCTTTGTTGTTATGTCTTGCTTTAGCATAGCTGCCATGTGTTACGATTGATTACTGATGTTTTTTAATAGAAATGTTTATTTATCTTATCTAATCTTAAAAAACTGCTACAAAAACTTACAATATATATATATATATATAAACGCTTTATAAAACACTGCTATTCAGAAATTTTAACATTTAACACCCCCTCCCCCAATTACCCCAAGCCTCAACAGCAGAAATGAACCCAGAAAAAAAAAATTCTTTGCAACACATGAGTGTTGTATTCATGAAAAAATATATTACAGTGAAACTTGGATAATTCGAACTTGTTTAATTCGAAATTCTGGATAATTCGAATTTTTTACTCGGTCCCTTGAATTTTGTATTAAAATAATGTTAAAAAATCATGGATAATTCGAATTCTATTTTGGATAATTCGAATTTTTTTATACGATTACCTTTAAAATATTACAGTAAAATTTGTTCCCGAGATTCTTCTTAGCTAAAGCACATTATTATTATTATTATTATTATTATTATTTTTTATCAGTCTTTCAAAAGAACCTAGTACATCAGAAGATATGGTCCATATATATGAACTTCGAGGTTTTTTTAACTGAAAGTCATGTCCAATGTAGAATATTCTGATTTTGTATCAGTTTGACAGGTGGAAGTCATATGCAATGACACAAAGACTGTACTTAAAGAAGCAATCAAAATTATCAGACTATTTCTTAAAAAGTATTGAATAATTATCCTCGTAAAAAAATATTGATTTAATTTGGGGGGGGGGGGGTGAATGTAGCAGTATTCTTAGATATAAAGTTTATGTGTCAAATCTTTGATCGTAGAGTTTTATTTTTTAATTTATCTCTTTTATTATTATTATTAATTTATTTATTTATTTATTTATTTATTTTGACAAAATAGTATATGTAATTCAAATATTTCGAATTTTTCTCTGGTCCCTTCAACTTCGAATTATCCAAGTTCTACTGTAATTTTAGTTTCTTATTTTAAAGAGGCAAACATTTATTTATTTTTATAATATTGTT
Source organism: Salticus scenicus (assembly GCA_963930645.1). Lineage (NCBI taxonomy): Eukaryota > Metazoa > Arthropoda > Arachnida > Araneae > Salticidae > Salticus > Salticus scenicus. The sequence continues at coordinate 229,103 of CAWVNO010000425.1, forward strand.
TGTATAATATCGTGTGAATGAGTTAAATAGTTTTATAGTTTCAGGATTTGCTAGAGGAGTTACATTGTCATCAGAACATGCACACATTAAACAAGTCGTTAAAGAACAATGTGTTACTGCACTTTGGCTGTTTTCTGTAGTTGGTTAAAAATTCTTGTATCTTCTTAGGTCTGTATAAATAATTTTAAAATTAACCAGCAGCTTCCTTACATACTTAAATTTTTAACTAGTGATATTCAAGAGATACTCCAAGAATTAATTTTAACATATACTATGTTTAAAAAAAAAAAAAAAAAAAAAAAAAAAAAAAAGAAGAAGTTATTTAAAATTTACAAATTATAAAATTTGGAAAACTAAAAAATTCTACAACTGCCTTTTATTTTCATATAAACTTTACAGAAAAATGTTTAACATATATATATATATATATATATATATATATATATAAATAATAGATAACGTAATAAAATTTAATCTTAAAATTTAGCAATTAATAGAATTAAAACAATAACAGAACACTAAAATATAGAACTGAATTTAACATAGAGGAAAGAATGACACAAAAAGTTGCGATGATGAACCAATGAGTTACCATATTAACTTAAAATACTTACGCCGACCTGAAGGTATATATATATATATATTCATTTTAAATAATTCCTTTGAACTTAGTGCATCGAATTTTGGTTAAACTTTACAATCAGTCGTAATAATTTTTGTTTACATTTAAGATTAAGGAAAATATGTACACATATAAATGCTACTGCTCTGAGTTGAAAAATTTTACCAAAGTTTTTATTATTATATTGTAAAATAAGTATAAAATAAATACATTAAAAGAGGTTTTAAGCAGATACAAATACATTTTACAACCTCTCATCAATAGTAAAATGCATTTTTTTTCCTTTAAGTGTTTTTCATTTAGTCAGTATGCTGTCAGAAACTCAGTTAATTTTTTTTTTTTTTTCCCAAAGAGACTGTAGTATTTAGTCTTTTAAATAAAATAATAATACACATACGATAAGTAACGTAAGAAATATGTAAACAAATATCTTTGAAAACAGCGGAAAGCATGCGCGAGAAGTTGCGCAGATCGGTTTTCAGAGAAAATCGTTCCTCCAAGAGGAAAAAAATGTAAACCACGGAGTAATATTAATAGGAGTTGAAGGTCGAATGGGAGAAAGCTACGAAACTGTGATGTAAATTTTTGGTAAATATTGAGGGCGCCACTTGTCATTACTCCCTACCTCGGCGCGGATATAGTGTTGTTTTCAATAGAATTTTGCTGGAGTACATTTTAATTTTTTTATTTTAAGCAATTTAATTTGTTTGTAAGTTCTTAAAACAGCATAATTCAGATGTTTCAAATAAATGCTTCGTTCCTAGTTGTAATACAGGCTATGATAGTGGTAAGAAAAAAAAAAAAAAAAAAGCCCCAGGAGAGAAATAATGTCCGAGTTCGTGTTTTCTGCACCTAAAGTAAGTTTTGTTTTTTTTTCCTTTACAAAATTTCATCCATTCTCCTTGCTCCCAATTGTCTGTTTTAGCTAGCTTCGGTTCATAAGGATCGTCATTTTTTAAAAGCTCTCTTTCAAAGTAAAATTAATATAAAATGGCTCTTAAAAAAACATGTTGGTTAGAATACTCTATTTAATGAAATTTTCTTTCAATCGAACTTTTTTCAGCTTGATATTATTTTTAAAAAAATAATTAAAACAAGACATTGCCCCATTCAATAACATTGCGGAAGCTGGAGAGAAGGAAGGATTGCACGCTGGCGCCATCTGTAAACATTATAAAACAAGATCACAAAATTTCAGCTTTACCTTCTTCTCCTGTCTTTTTACTCCGTGATGTAAACAAAACTTAGAAAGCAGAAGGATGCGCGAGATATTGCGCAGATCTGTTTTCAGAGTCTTGATGCGAAAGACGCTTGTGAATTGAGCCTTTCGGCTACGTCACGTCTCAATCACTTTTCTACTCGGCCGCGCTGTGAATCGGGCTGTTTAAATTAACAACCGACGAATTTTAATTGATGATGCGCCATTTTTCAATCGGTGGTTCGTCAAGTGACGGCGGGCGCCATTTTTGTTTTATGTAACATCAGTCATCAGTTTATTATACCGAAAAGTGTGTCCTTAGGATTTTAGGGATCCTATAATACCTTTCGTTCAGCTCTATTTATACACTAAACTGATTGATAGAATAGCAGAAAGTTAGCTATTATGTTAAATTGATGTGATCACCAAAAAACACTTAGTACTATTTGCAGTGTGTGGAAAGAAGGAAATAAAATCTGCAGATAATTGAATTGAATAACAATTGTATGACGTACGTTAATGAATGATACAACCGTAAATTGCTTGATTTGTATAAGAAATATATGTTTTAAAATTAAACCCAGTTCAATTATGATGTCATTTCAGGAAATGTGTGATTCACTTTAATGTTGTATTTTCTAATAACTCAGCGCTGGCCAGCATTTTTGAATATAATTGTGTCTTTATGTGGTAAAAATAAATATTTACGTTATAGTATTATCCGTCCTCTTTATTCAAGTCTGGTGTTTGGGTGAGTCCTTTTTCTTCTAATTATTTCCTTACAGCTCAAGTCTATTTGTCATTATCGGATCAATGTTAACCAGTACGATCATAATTTTCGGCCACATGATGAAATTTGAGTTTATTTGCTAATCATTTTGAAATTTTAATAGTTATCTGCTTAGTAATTAAAATCCTCATATTTGAAAATTTTACAGTCAAAAATTTCTCATTTACATTATAGATCTATTTACAGATTATTTTAGAATTCATTAATTAATTGTTTTAGAATTACAATTCTCATATTGCAATTTTTATTTATAAAAATTTCAGTTTTCAAAATCCAGAATTTCATTCATTAATATATTTTATTTTAGTTTTACACCACTTATTTATGTCAAGGTACACAACTACATATAAATTTATATAAAATTATGTGTAGTAATTCCTACGATACAAAGGGCACAAAATTTTTATAACACACTCAGACACCCATTTCCAAACAATGGTCTAATCGTGTACTGACTAGGCATCTTCAGACGTGTAAATCCATTGAAAACGCGGAAATAAATTTTTTTTCGAATGCAATACTTTCTTCTATTAAACTTTCTATTAGTTTTATTATTCACTTAATATATTTCTTTTCACGTCAAAAAAAAACTTACCCTACTACCGTAGGTAACGGAAGTATTGTATTCGGTCTGAAAATTCGATATCGAGATTTCACATGATTTACATGTTTTAAGGTCCCCTGAGTCCAAAAAGTGGTTTTTGGCAATTGGTCAGTGTGTGTGTGTGTGTGTGTGTGTGTGTGGAGAATCTTCTGGCTGTTATATCTCGGAAACTAATAAAGATAGAAATACGAAACTTTAGAATTGAAACAATGAATTATCTATATTTTGGTGAAAATTGAAAAACCGGAAGTGGGACCGTAAGTCTGTATCTCAAAAACAGCTCTTTCTTCAAATTTGCTATATAAACACTCTATTAGATGTCCTTTCGAATGATATAGTTGTTTAGTTCAGGAAAATTGATAGGTGTTCTGTATAAATAGCTCAATTTCAGGTCTCGCAAGGGAGTTCCTTTAAAAATGGTTGTACGGAATTTTTTTCAAATTTGCCACATTAACTCACTTTTAAATATGCTTTTGTATGCAATTATTGTTTTCCTGTCAATAATTGAGTTTTGGTAAAAGTTGATATCTCAAAAACGGCTCTAACGATTTTCTTGAAAATTGTTATAAAAATCCATTTCTTTCTTATGTATCACGTAGTTATTAGAGGAAAATTAACAGCTACCCTGTTTAGGTAGGCTAGAAGTTCAGGTAGATCTCGAAAATTGGTGTTTCAAAAAATAACTCTACCATTTTTTTTTTCTTATTTTTTACCTCGCTATGTGTAAGCTTCGTTTTATATGTCTTTACATGTGTATAAAGTTTATTTTACCACAAAAATGTTAGGTTTTTACTTCTTTAGGTCACTTTTATATTTTCTGATCACATTATCTCCAAAAAAAAAAAAAAAAAAATGCATATAATATGTGTAATGGAAGTAGTGGTTGTTTTACACCAGATTTTTTTTTTTCTTTTAATTTCATGGCTGTTATGAGGTTTGATCAGTTTGATTTTGAAGCTAAAATTATGTCAATTTAATACCGTGCAAATTTAATTTTTGACCTAGCTTTGTATTAGTTTTATTATTTATTCATGTGAAAATATATTTCTTTTCATAGGAAAAAATAAATAAATAAATAAATAAATAAAAATAAAACTAGCATGTTGTGGCCACCACGAAAACATTCTTCTATATTTTCCTATAGAGTTCTAACAACCACGTGACTTTCTTCTTAGCAACCGTACTTTGCTGAAGGACAACGCTAATTTTTCCATGCCTTTGGAAGCGTAGTAGTCGAATTTTTTTTATGCTTTTGCAAATACATTTACAACACTGTGTTACAATAAATTTGTAACACTATTCCGCATTAATAAAATGGGTCAGTGAGGTCAACTGTCCCTCAGCAAACATGTTCGTGACGTCATCTGTTAGAACTCTATACAAATTCACGCAGTAAAAATCATTTGTTATACTTCCGTTACCCTACTACCATAGGTAATGGAAGAATTGTATTCGGTCCAAAAATTCGATATCGAGATTTCAATTGATTTACATGTTTTAAGGTCTTCTGAGTCCAAAAAAGTGGTTTTTGGCAATTGGTCAATATGTATGTGTGCGTATGTATGTCGGAAATCTTCTGGCTATTATATCTCGGAAACTAAGAAAAATAGAACTACGAAACATTAGAATTAAATCAGGTCTGATGAACAGATTCGAATTTTAGTGAAAATTGGAAAACCGGAAGTCGAGGCTTTAAAACCGTATCTCAAAAAAGGGTCTAACGATTTTCTTCAAAACTGCTGTATAAACACTCCATTAGATGTCCTTTCGAATGATATAGTTGGTTAGTTCAGGAAAATTAACAGGAGTCCTGTATAAATAGATTAATTTCAGGTCCTGCAAGTGCATTCCTTTTATTAATAGTCATCTTGATCAGATAGATAAATTTTAGATCACAGAACTTAATGTTAAAAAAAAAAAAAAAAAAAAAAAACACTGTGTAAATTTTGTTTTATATGTCTTTACACGTGTATTAAATTTCTCTTACCGGAAAATTTTCAATTGTCTATTTCATTAGGTCCATTTTATGTTTTCTGATAACTCTATCTCCAAAAAGTGCATATCATTCGTGCATTAGTGGGTAATGGAAGTCGAGTGGTTGTTTCACACCATATATTTTTTATTTTTATCCTTTATGAATGCAGACGATTTTCATCCGAGAAAGGTATTACACTAAATATCCAACGGAAGTGAATTTTTACCGTGCAGATGACATTCTTCCCATTCTGGGATAAAATTGCAGTATATCTCAGCGCCACTTATATTCACCCAGTTTAATCAGTATAATGTCCCATAATGCAGGGATGAAACTTTTCAGAGGCTACCCCTGAATTCAGGGTTTTTGAAGATTTTACTGTGTCTGAATTCCATGAAAAATTATTTTGTTTTTGTCAAAATTTCTAATTTGCCTTATAATGTATTAAAAATTCTCAAAATACCATTATTTATAGACAGCCATACGGTGTATAATTAATGTCTCCTTGATTTACGTGTAAGTAGCAGTTTTCAGAGTTTTGGCATGTTAGGAAGTTTCACCCCTGATAATGGCCTTTTCATATATCTTGATCGATTATACGCAATAGAATCTGAGGTATTGCCTTTCCTTAAATCACGGATATCATTGTAAAGCAGCGCCACCTGTTGAGAGATTGGCACCAAAAGGTGACATAAACTAATTTATGTCAACGTGCATCTACATATAGATTTATATGTAATTCCGTGCAGTAGTTTCTGAGATATAGCCTTCGCTGAAATTGCGCATGTATAGCAGCGCTACCAGTTTTGCGATTGGCACCAAAAGTCGATAGGCACTAACTTATATCAAGGCGCATCATATAAATTTATATGCAATTTCGTGTAGTAGTTCTTGAGATATAGCCTTCCCTGGAATTGAGGAAATCGCTGTCTGACAGCGACAGTTGAGTGATTGGCATAAAGAAAAAAAAAAAAAAAGATGTCACAAATTTATGTCAAAGTGCATCTATAAATTTTTATAAAATTCTGTGCTCTGGTTCCTGAGATACAATCGCCACAAAATATTTGCCATACACACGAAGACAGGCATTTTCTAAAAATGGTCAAACTGTATTCTGGACCTCTCAAAACGTGTAAATCCATAGAAAACCGGAAGTCGAAAATTTTTATGAACCAATACTTTGCTATTGAATATAGAAGAAAGTAAAAATCTTTATATATATATAAGAGACAATGTTTGTGTGTGTGTCTGTGTGTGGACAGCGTAGCGCAAAGACGGCAGCTCGGACACTCACGTGTTTCGACATGACAGTTCCCTCCGAGGGGTCCTTGTGCACCTCGAAGCCCGATTCTCGAATTTTTGAATAAATAAAATAAAATAAAAAATTGGGAATTCATTTTTTTCCGACAGGATAATAAATACGTTTACTTAAACGTGAACAATAAAAAAATATTAAATATTAAATTATGCATCTCTGAAGAGTTGACGTCATTATCATTTTGAAAATTTTAAATTTTATGAACATTGATAAAGTGCTAATATACTTTATGATATTGTTACATATTGTTCTAAAATGATTTTTTTTAACTACTATTTTTTTATATTTTTATAGTCAAGTTGTTATATTTATATATATAAAAGGCAATGTTTGTGTGTGTGTGTGGATAGCCATTTAAATTTTATCCATAATTTAATTGTTACCAAATAAATAAATAAATAAAATAAAATAAAAAATTGGGAATTCATTTTTTTTCGACAAGATAATAAATACGTTTACTTAAACGTGAACAATAAAAAAATACAAAATATTAAATTATGCATCTCTGAACAGTTGACGTCATTATCATTTTGAAAATTTTAAATTGTATGCACATTGATTAAGTGCTAATGTACTTTATGATATTATTACATATAGTTCTAAAATGATTTTTTTTTAACTAATATTTTTTATATATTTACAGTCGTTAAAAAAAATAAAAAATAATAATAATAAAAAAAACTGCCCATGACGTCACAACTGACTGCGTAGCGTTTCTTTACTACAATAAACTCTATGAACTAATAAATTTATTTTATCAGTTTTATTTATAGACTAGCAGGCAACGCCCGCTTCGCTGGTCCCTATTTTTAAATGAATCGCTATAATTACTGAATTCTCAAAATTGCATTAATTTTTATCACGTGAAAAAAAACAGAAAAAAAATCTTATTAGGAAAAATGTCGCACCGGGTTCTCACTGCCTTCGGAAAAAATTCCCAAAATGCTCTAACTCTTATTTCTATTATTTTTCCCCTTCGCCCCCCCCCCTCCCGTCTATCCTAATAATTTTAAAAATTCGAAAATATCCGCAATCGATTTGTAGGTATCGAAAACCTCTATATACCAATTTTGAATGCTCTAACTCTATTCTATTTTTTTTTGCCCCTCCGCTCCCCCCCCTTCCCGGCCCTCCTAACAAATTTACACTTTCGAAAATATCCCCATTCGACTTGCTGGACTCTAAAACCTATCTGTACCAATTTTGAACGGCCTAACTGTATCTCTATTTGTTTTTGCCCACACCCCCCTCCCTTCCCGCCCCTCCTAATAATTTTACAAATTCGAAAATATCTGCAATCGATTTGTGTGTCTTTGCCTTATGCGCCTCCGAAAATCATTTATACCCCCTTCCCCCCTTAAAAATCCAAAATTCCAAAATCGCAGAAAATGATTTTTTTTTTTTTCAAGTCTAGTTTCTCCCTCTGCAATTTCTTCACCGTGAAGCAATTTGGAGCCGAGTTGTGCTTATAAAGGTGGTTTTTGCCTTCCTCACCTTCGAAAATCATTTTCAGCCCCTTTTCCCCCTTAAAAATCCAAAATTCCAAAATCGCAGAAATTGATTTTTTTGTATTCAAGTCTAGTATCCCCATCTGCAATTTCTTCCTCGTGAAGCAATATGGAGCCGAGTTATGCTTATAAAGGTGTTTTTGCCTTCTGCACCTCCGAAAATCATTTTCACTCCCTTCCACCCTTAAAAATCAAAAATTCCAAAATCGCAGAAAACGTTTTTTTCGTATTCAAGTCTAGTCTCCCCATCTGCAATTTCTTCACTGTGAAGTAATTTGGTGCCGAGTTATATTTATAAATGTGTTTTTGCCTTATGCGCCCCCGAAAATCTCATTTTTACCCCTACCCCCCTTAAAATTCCAAAATCGCAGAAAATGATTTTTTTGTATTCAAGTCTAGTCTCCCCATCTGCAATTTCTTCACGGTGAAGTAATTTGGTGCCGAGTTATACTTATAAATGTGATCGCCTTATGCGCCTTATGCGCCCCCCGAAAATCTCATTTTTACCCCCTATCCCCCTTAAAAATCCAAAATTCCAAAATCGCAGAAAAGATTTTTTTGTATTCAAGTCTAGTCACCCCATCTGCAATTTCTTCACCGTGAAGCATTTAGGAGCCGAGTTATGCTTATAAAGGTGGTTTTTGCCTTCTGCCCCCCCGGGGGGGAAACGGGGGGGTATTTCGCAAAATCCCGTCTTAGGGAGCGTCAGGGTCCTAAAATCAACCTGCTCACCAAAAATTGTGACTCTATCTCCCATAGGATCGCCACAACCGTGTTGAGTCAGTGAATCAGTGAGTGAATCAGTCAGTGAGTTTACTCTTTTATATGCAGGGTTTGTCCGAAAAGTAATAGGACTGATTTTCTTCCGCCGCGACTGTACTTCGGAGCGTGCGCGCAGCGACTGGACCCGGTAGAGGGCGTTCCTAGCTAACGAACGAGCGGCTGGTCAGTTATCTCCGAGCAACTGGAGAGTCAGGACAGGCTTTTTCGCGCGACGTGTTTCTGTGAGTGGTGCAAGCCGAAAATGCAGCGTTCGTTAGAGCAGAGGTACGCGATTAAATTCTGTGTGAAACTCGGTAAATCTGTGACAGAGACGTTTGATATGATCAAGCAGTCTTACCCAGATGATGCTTTTGCAAGACGTGGTGTGTTTCGGTGGAACAAGGCCTTTTCGGAGGGCCGGGAAGAGGTCGCCGATGAAGACTGCGCTGGAAGACCTTCGACTTCGACAAACACCGACAATGTGACTCGTGTGCGCAAAGTTTTGAACTCAGACCGTCGACTAAGTATTCGTTTAATTGCCCAGATGTTAAATTTACCAAAATCTGTGGTTCATGACATTGTGACGGAACATTTAAACATGCGCAAGGTGTGCGCGAAGATGGTCCCAAAAGTGCTCACTGACGACCAGAAATTGCGGCGAGTGGAAGTGTGCCAAGAAAATTTGAACATGTGTGAAAGTGACCCCCAATTTTTGAATAACGTAATCACAGGTGGCGAGTCATGGATCTTTGAGTATGATCCCGAGACAAAGAGGCAACCTTCCGAGTGGCACACGCCGGCGTCTCCTCGCCCAAAAAAGGGAAGAATGAGCAAATCCAAAGTGAAAACGATACTCATTGTCTTTTTTGACATCAAAAGCATCGTCCACCATGAATTTGTTCGTCCTGGACAAACCGTCAACGAGAACAACAGAAAACAACATTAAATTGACGTTTGTGTGACCGATATTTTTCATTTTAATCAAGAATTAACTTAAAGACTATCATTTATCCCAAAGAACATTCAATGCAGATGTAGAGAGAAATATGCGGCACTCCTAGTTAAAGGAAGAACAGAAACTGTTTACTCATCATTTTATGGAACTCTCTCTCGTTCGATTTCAATTTCTAATCTAGATGTAATGCTGCTTACTATGAATATGTAGCTCTAATTTAGCAGGGCGTTTGAAAACGCTCTTATATATAATTATATTATACATTTACTATAAAAGATATATATTTTATTCAAGAAAATTAAAGTTGTGCATAAAGGAAAAAAAATCCTCAAATCAGTCATAATTTACACAAGTAAACTAATAGTTCAAATGTTTATAAGTTTATTTTCAGCTTGATTGTGAAGCAAGATGGTGTCTAGCTGAAGGATTAAAGCACTTGATTGGACGTATGCTGAACCAGTGCTGTATGTCTTATCCAGGTAAGTGAAATCTTACCTATTCATTATTAACATTATTTACTATAAATAAAAAATTATAGAAGCGCTCTATCTCTATGCAAATGTATATATAATTTTATATGAGATCAGTTATTTAAGACAGCGCAATAATGTGGACTACCGAGAATTCATTATTAAATTTAGTTATTTAAATTAGATCATGAGACCGATTCTCTTAATTAAAGGGTCTCTTAAATAAAAGAGCGCAACAACAAATAAAATTACAGCACTGGGACTTAAAAAGAAAGAAATTATGAAATATAATTAATCTATGTGTTTGAAGAAATTCAGTTAAGCATATATATATATATATATACAAATAATATAAGTGTGAATTATTATATACTGAAATCAACTGGTATGTGCTCATAACTAGACATAAAATTTTTTTTTATAACTGATATTGATAAACACTCAGTAAATTTGCTCATTTGCTCTGTTTGAATACTATAAATATACGCAGTATATTATAGTATATAATAGTATATTTCGATAAAATAAATAACAAAAATGGCAGCATCCGCAAAGGAAACAACATACATTGAGAAATTAGATGCTAATAATTATGACAGCTGGAAGTTTAAAATCGAAATGCTCCTCACGAAGGAGGATCTCTTCCAGGTTATTATAGAAGCGCCCCCAAACCCGGTAACTGATGAATGGCGATCTAAAGATCGCAAAGCGCGCGCCATAATTAATTTAGCTATAGAAGATCCACAGCCAGGGAAACATGGGATGCACTTAAAAATATACATGAGGGCAAATCTGAGCAGCAAATTATTCTTACTCAGAAAATTATATTCCACCAAACTAGCAGAAGGGGAAAATCTGATGGAACACATAACTAGTATTTATAAGTTAAGGGACAAATTTTTAGCGATAGGAGAAAAAATAAATGAGCAGCACTTATCAGCGTTAATGTTGTGCTCGCTACCTCCTAGTTATGATACCCTGATAACGGCTATCGAAGCCAGAAATGACGAAGAACTTACACCAGAGTATATTAAAAGTAAATTGTTTGACGAATATATTAAAAGGACAGAAAATCACCAGACAAAAGGTGAAAACGCGTATAAAACTCAAATTAAGCGTAAAACACCACCAAGTAAACATTGCAATTTTTGCGGAAAGAATTCACACACCCGTAACGAATGCTGGCATTTAAACGCCAGACCAAATCATGACCAAAGGTGTTATAATAATTATCATAACAGCGGTAACAATCCCAGCAAGTACAAAAACAAAAATAAAACACAACTCATAAAGGAAACTGAAAACAAATTAAAGAATCTTACATTTATCATTGATAAAACTGAGCATAACTCATGGATAGTCGACAGTGGGAGCAGCAGGCATATCTGCAACGACATAAATCAATTTACAAATCTGAAAGACAACGAAAAGGTTAGTGTTATGCTAGCGAACGGGCACTCCGTAGTCTCACAGGGTTGCGGCGACGTAAATCTTAAAGTAATTAACTCGGATAAGGAAATAAACAATATTACTTTAAAAGAGGTTTTATACATACCCAATATAGCCACAAATCTAATATCGGTAAAGAAAGCAACAGAGAATGGTTGTGTTGCCATATTTAAAAATCACGAATGTAAAATCAAATTCGGGAATAAAACTTATATAGAGGCGAACTTGACAGATAATTTATATGAACTACAAACGAGCGAAAAATTTTCCGAAAGTGTAAATATTGTAGAAGCTTGTGAAAATAAAAATTGTATTAAATTGTGGCATGAAAGCTTAGGGCATAAAAATCTACAACAAATAAAAGAAATCGTCGACAAAAATATGGCAACTGGAATAGAGCTAAGTAAATGTAAACACAACACAGAATGCGAAATCTGTATCATTTCAAAATTGGAGGATGACACATATCCGAAAAGGGCAACTTTCAGGGCAGAAAAACCATTAGATCTAGTTGTTTCAGATGTTTGCGGACCTTTTCAAACTTCCACAATAGGAGGGAAAAATTATTTTTTAACGTTTATCGACGACTACAGTCGTTTCACATTTACATACTTATTGCGAAATAAAAATGAGGTGTTTGATAAATTTAAACAATATTATGCGTTGACTTTAAACAAGTTCGGCAGGAAAATAAAAATATTGCGTACCGATAACGGCGGATAGTATACAAGCAATGAATTTGAAAACTTTCTCGCGAATGAAGGAATCGAACACCAATTAACAGTACCGCATTGTTCTCCTCAAAATGGCGTGGCGGAGAGAAAAAATAGAACATTGGTTGAAATGACCAGATGTTTGTTAAGACAAAGCAGCTTGCCAAATAAATTTTGGGTTGAAGCCCTTATGACTGCTAATTATCTACAGAATAGATTGCCAACGAGTGCATGCGATAAAACACCATATGAAAAATGGAATGGAAATAAACCAAATCTATCGCATATAAAATCATTTGGTTGTAAGGCATATGTGTATACTCACAAAACCACAAGAGGGAAGCTAGACAACAGGGCAAAGGAAGGAATACTTGTTGGTTATGACCATAGAAGTAAAGGTTATAGAGTATTTATAGATAATAATGTTAGGATATGTAGAACAGTAAAATTCGTTGAAACAAAAACAAAAGATAATAATTTTGAGTATATCGATAATGAACTGTTAGAGACAAACAATAATACAAATGAAGGGAATTCTAGCGAAACAAACGATCATAAAAATAACTTCCCGGTGATATTAAATGAAATAAATCAAAATTCGGACCAAACTGAGGATGTTAATCATGACATGACAGGTCGAACAATTCCGAGAAGGTCGGAAAGAGTTAACAAAGGTGTTCTACCTGACAGATTTGCTTTATTGACAAATACTATGAACGTAAACGAACCCAAAACCTTCAATGAAATATTGCAGATACAAAATTCCATAGAAAGGGAAAATTGGCTAAAAGCAGCCAAAGATGAAATTGCTTCTTTAAACGAAAATAATACATGGGAATTGGTAGACCCTCCCCCTAACACACACATAGTAGGCTCAAAATGGGCATTCAAGGCGAAATATAATGATAAGGGTGAAATCCAAAAATATAAAGCCAGGCTCGTTGCCAAAGGCTTTAGCCAAAAGTATGGGGTAGATTATGACGAGACGTTCGCCCCGGTGGCGTCTCATACGACAATTAGATCTTTTCTTGTAATGGCCCTATATAAAAACTTAGAATTAAACCACTTGGATGTAAAAACCGCGTTTTTACACGGTGAGCTCGAAGAAACAATTTACATGCAACAACCGGAGGGATTCATAAATCTCGGTGAAGAACATAAAGTCTGTAAATTACACAAAGCCATCTACGGGCTGAAACAGTCAGCCAGGGCTTGGAACTCTAAAATAAACGAAACATTAACAAAGTTGAATTTCACACAAAGTTCCACTGACAAATGCCTATACAAAAGAAACAGCAATAATAAAACCGTCTACATACTAGTGTATATAGACGATATATTAATTGCTGGAACCAAACATGATATAAACAATATAATAGAAGAACTTAGGCGCGAGTATAGTATTACCAACCTTGGGAGCGTTACTAATTATCTGGGAATAAATATAACACGACCAGACAGCAATACTTTGTTAATAGATCAGTCAAACAAGATTAAACAATTAGTAAATAAATTTAATCTAGAAAATGCGAAACCCACTAATACTCCCATAGATACAAATTACTTAAAGAATTACAAGAATGAAAATTATTTAACTGACAATACTGATTATAGAAAAGCAGTAGGGGCACTTCTATATATAGCCACTGTCAGCAGACCAGACATCAGTGCTGCCGTCAACTTTTTATCCCGTCACAACGAAAACCCTAGAGTGTGTGACTGGGAAAGTACAAAGAAAGTCATTAAGTACCTAAAATACAATAAATTTAAAGTTAAAATATAACAATGAACATCCTGCTATACTAACCGCATATGCGGATGCTGACTTTGCGAACGACCCCCAGGACCGAAAGTCTATGACCGGAAACGTATTTTTTATTGGCAAAAATCCCATATACTGGTATTCCAGAAAGCAAAAATGTGTCAGTCAATCTACCGCAGAAGCGAAATATATAGCAGCAGGATGCGCTGCGCAAGAAAGACTGTGGATTATTCGACTATTAAATGACTTAGATCTAAATCAAATAAAACCAATTACGATATATGAAGATAACCAATCAACGATTAAATTGATCGAATCTGACAAACATCAAGCGCGCACCAAGCATATCGACGTTAAATTTCATCTAATTAAAGAATTGTACGAAGAAGGGACAGTTAGACTTGAATACATCCCCAGCAATAGAATGATAGCGGACATTTTTACAAAACCCCTACCAGGGCCGGCTTTTAAAACTTTAAGAAACGAACTAAATTTAGGAGAGCATTGAAAATACCGGTCAAGTAGGGGTGTCAGAAAACAACATTAAATTGACGTTTGTGTGACCGATATTTTTCATTTTAATCAAGAATTGTCTTAAAGACTATCATTTATCCCAAAGAACATTCAATGCAAATGTAGAGAGAAATATGCGGCACTCCCAGTTAAAGGAAGAACAGAAACTGTTTACTCATCATTTTATGGAACTTCAATTTCTAATCTAGATGTAATGCTGCTTACTATGAATATGTAGCTCTAATTTAGCACGGCGTTTGAAAACGCTCTTATATATAATTATATTATACATTTACTATAAAAGATGTATATTTTATTCAAGAAAATTAAAGTTGTGCATAAAGGAAAAAAAATCCTCAAATCAGTCATAATTTACACAAGTAAACTAATAGTTCAAATGTTTATAAGTTTATTTTCAGCTTGATTGCGAAGCAAGATGGTGTCTAGCTGAAGGATTAAAACACTTAATTGGACGTATGCTGAACCAGTGCTGTATGTCTTATCCAGGTAAGTGAAATCTTACCTATTCATTATTAACATTATTTACTATAAATAAAAAATTATTGAAGCGCTCTATCTCTATGCAAATGTATATATAATTTTATATGAGATCAGTTATTTAAGACAGCGCAATAATGTAGACTACCGAGAATTCAATATTAAATTTAGTTATTTAAATTAAGTTTTACGTGGAAGTGCTCAAGAGACTCAAACGAAGGGTCAATCGGGTCCGACAAGACATCGCAGCCGACTGGCAGCTGCACCACGACCCCGGCTCACACCGCCTTTCTTGTGAACAGCTACATGACCAAGACCGGCATCCCAACGCTTCCGCAGCCGCCCTACAGCCCAGATGTGCCCCCCCGGACATCTTTTTGTTTCCTCGCCTGAAAAGGCCGATGAAAGGCAAGCATTTTGAGACGACAGAGGGGATTCAACAGCTTGCACCGCGGCTCTCAAAGCTATTCCGGAGAATGCCTTCCGTGACGCCTTCAATGCTTGGAAATCGCGCTGGCAGCGCTGCATCGACGCAGAAGGAGCCTATTTTGAAAGTTTTTAAAGAATTGTAACGATTGGCTCAATAATTTTTTTTAAATCGACTCAGTCCTATTACTTTCCGGTCAAACCCTGTATATATATCATACGGAGCGATTTTCTAAATTTTAGCGTTGAAATACACCGAATGTTTTTCGCCAAGAACTTTAATTTAGCAACAGCCCATTTTAATTTCAGCAGCGCATCAAAAAATATAAATAAATTATACAATATTCTTCGACCACATTTCATGAAACCATGGAAGCATCTGCGCAAGTGCTAAGTCAACGAGTCTAATGCTAAAATAGCGGTGACAGTTATCTGACTCAGAGAAAATGAGCAATAACAGAGTGCGGAATTACTGGATGTTTTCCAAATTTCAAACAATCGGTCACGCTGGCATCCCTCCAACATTTTGTTTAGGATATGTGGCCGCACTGTATTACAAAAAAAAAAAAAAAAAAAAAAAAAATCGAAATAGTAGACACACTCTGATTGTGAGTAGATAATTTTATAGGGAAAAAAAAAAAAAATGCAGTTTTAAAATGGAAAATTTATTTCAGCAAGCACTATTTTAAGTCTAAAAACCATTAAAAATATAAACAGAATATGAAGAATTCTTATAAATTGACGAAAATGTGTCCGTTAAAATAGGGTTCCCCTTTTTATACAAGATATTATATAAAAAAAAAAAAAAAAGAAGCCATCGATAATATTGCGTTAAAAATTCAAAAGCCGCCAAGGGAGAAATTTAATAAAGTTGTGTAGCACGATAATGTTTATTTATTTATTTTTCATACACCAGTCACTACGCTAATTTATCATAGAAATAAACGAGCTGCTGTGTGTGATTGCACTTGTAAGCCGTGCCTTTGGGTAAAAATATTTGATTAATTCAAATTAATATTCAAATAAATAAATAAAAATACGTTTAATGGGAAAGATATATAACCATAAAAACGTTATTTTTTTTTATTAAAATCACACAATCAACTGATTGGAAGAAAATCATATTAATTGAAAGTTTATTTTTTCGACTGAGTGAAAATAATGCCTGGACCGGGAGTCGAACCCCGGATCTTTGATTTACAAGGTCAAGGCTCTACCAATTGAGCTATCCAGGCCGGCAACCGGTCGGGATTACTCACCCAGACAACCTTTAGGCAGAAACTTCTGGTCTATCATGCAGATAGCTGGACAGAAATAAGGCGCAGGTAATGGAAAACCACATTAAACAATGGGAGAAAGAAATACAGTTTTTCATTAAAATCACACAATCAACTGATTGGAAGAAAATCATATTAATTGAAAGTTTATTTTTTCGACTGAGTGAAAATAATGCCTGGACCGGGAGTCGAACCCCGGATCTTTGATTTACAAGGTCAAGGCTCTACCAATTGAGCTATCCAGGCCGGCAACCGGTCGGGATTACTCACCCAGACAACCTTTAGGCAGAAACTTCTGGTCTATCATGCAGATAGCTCGACAGAAATAAGGCGCAGGTAATGGAAAACCACATTAAACAATGGGAGAAAGAAATACAGTTTTTCATTAAAATCACACAATCAACTGATTGGAAGAAAATCATATTTATTGAAATTTTATTTTTCCGAGTGAGTGAAAATAGTGCCTAGACAGGGAATCGAACCCCGGATCTTTGACTTACAAGGTCAATGCTCTACCAATTGAGCTATCCAGGCCGACAACCGGTCGGCATTACTCACTCAGACAACCATTAGGCAGAAACTTCTGGTCTATCATGTAGATAGCTCGACAGAAATAAGCCGCAAGTAATGGGAAACACAACTGGATAGCTCAATTGGTAGAGCCTTGACCTTGTAAGTCAAAGAGCCGGGGTTCGACTCCCGGTCCAGGCATTATTTTCACTCAGTCGGAAAAATATAAAACATTTGTTGTCTAAAATGAGGCAGAAAATAGTGCTCATAGTATATTGTTATAAGGGATTAATTCTTTGCCCTGCATCAATTGTACTGTTGCAATGAAAGCAGTTCATTCACTTTCAGTGGGCACATTCAGCCTTAAAGACAAAATTGGTGAGCGGGCGACCAAATTTGGTGAAAAATGGTAGTTTAGTGGGTTTCCGAAGTTTCGAAGCTTTCCAACGCAGGGGAACATAGATCTCGAGCTTTCCATGGCATTCTCGATGGAATCATCGCCAAGCGTTATATAAATAGGGGTGAGTTGATTTCTGCGAGAGAGTATGCAGTCACTGAGATTCAGAGTTATTCAGAGACCTATTCTGAGTGATTGCACTTTAGGGATTGAGCTTTAAGCGACTGGATATTTTTCGTTAGAGAGCGAAGATTTCTGCTCTAGAGTATTTGATGCTATTTGCTTTACTCCTGTGAAACAAGTGACTGTTTCTTAAACTGTTCCAGAACATTCATCAAATAGTGATTTCTGCTGCACGAGTAACAGCTTATTCGACAGCTCCAGAATATTCGAAAAATTAACTTTACTATTGGACTGTTTTCGAGAATATTCATTTTAATAAGAGTTTTGCTGTACAGATTCGAGAAGTTCAAAAAATATTTAATATCGCCAAGGAGGTCCCATTCTGAAGCTGTGACGAAAATAGTCGGCAATCGAAATATATTTATTGAAAAGTTTCAATAATTCAGTTAAAAAGAAATCACTGAAATATACTGACCAGCGAAGCGGGCAAAGCCTGCTAGTAAATATATAAAAATGAAAGTGTATATATATTTTTTTTTTTTGACATAGGCTTGAATTTTAAAATTTAATTATTTCATAGCGATTATGAGATTTTAAATTAAATTATTGAAATTTTGATGATGATGTTTAGGTTATGGGGATACTTCAGCTTATTTGATCCACATTCTAACATCATCTATGGAGAAAAACATGTTTTCTATAAACTATTCATTATAATGAATAGTTTATTATATATTAATTTTTTTTTCTATATTAAAAAAATTCACAACTGTTAAAATGTTTCACTTTTTCCAAAAATTGATTTTTTTTTTTTTTTTTTTTTTTTTTTTAAATATTTCATTTTTAAGCTATGAAATGCAAAAAATGGGTCTTAGTTAATTTATCGCACTTTACAGCTTTAAAACGAAATATTAAAAATTAACAAAATCAATATTTGAATAATCTGGTGTGTCACTCACACGATTTTCTCTTACCCTGAAATTTAATTTTATAAATAAAGGTTAGAGATTAAGAGGTAAGCTAACGAGTACTGTTAAGTAAACCTATGTTAGAAAATTCAAATTAGACTTCGGAAGAGTTTTATATGATAATTAGTTCTGTGTGAGGGGGCTACTGCCCTCCTCAACATCCCGTTTCATTACTACACCTACATTTATATAGAATTTAAATCTGTTATTAAAATTAAAAGTTCACTTAAAATTATTCAGACAACTGTTACACGTAGCATTCCTTGAAACTTACCAGTCTTGATCAAACTTTTCCAGCAACAAATTTATATTAACTTCAAAATACAATTTTTTGATCCCCGGAAATTGTACGTTTTTAAATTACTCCAACAGATACTGACAAAGATCAAACGTAAAAAATTTGATTTTTGTAATCAGGAAGCCTTAAAACGTGTAAATATGCAAAAAACAAGCGATGAATATTTAGCTTAAAAACATACATTATTTATCATATGTCTATGAGGAATTTAGTTCAATTCCTGAACAGCTCTCTTGGACATGGCAAAATATTATAGTAAAGCACTTCCACTAACAATTAAAAAATATACATATACTAGCAGGCTACGCCCGCTTCGCTGATCCCTATTTTTAAATGAATCACTATATTAGAGAAAAATAATTACTGAATTCTCAAAATTGCATTAATTTTTATCACGCGAAAAAAAAAAAAAAAAAGAGAGAAACAAAATCTGATTAGGAAAAATGTCGTACCGGGTTCTCACTGCCTTCGGAAAAAATTCCCAAAATGCTTTAATCTTATTTCTATTATTTTTCCCTCGCCCCCTCTCCCGTCTATCCTAATAGTTTTACAAATTCGAAAATATCCGTAATCGATTTGTAAGTATCAAAAACATCTATGCACCAGTTTTGAACGATCTATCTCTATTTTTATTTTTTTGCCCCTCCGCTCCCACCCCCCTTCATGGCCCTCCCAATAATTTTAAAAATTCGAAAATATCCGCAATCGATTTGTAGGTATCGCAAACCTCTATGTACCAATTTTGAATGATCTAACGCTACTTTATTTTTTTTGCCCCTCCGTCCCCCCCTTTCCCGGCTCTCCTAATAACTTTACACTTTCGAAAATATCCTCATTCGACTTGCAGGCCTCTAAAACCTATTTGTACCAATTTTGAACGGCCTAACTGTATTTCTATTTGTTTTTGCCCATAGCCCACCCCTTCCCAGCCCTCCTAATAATTTTACAAATTCGAAAATATCCGCAATCGATTTGTAAGTATCAAAAACCTCAATATACCAATTTTGAACGATCCAACTCTATTTTTATTTTTTTGCCCCCCTCTCTCCCTTCCCCCTTCCCGGCCCTCCTAATAACTTTACACTTTCGAAAATATCCCCATTCGACTTGCAGGCCTCTAAAACCTATCTGTACCAATTTTGAACGGCCTAACTTTATTTCTATTTGTTTTTGCCCATAGCCCCCCCCTTACCGCCCCACCCCCTTCCCAGCCCTCCTAATAATTTTACAAATTCGAAAATATCCGCAATCGATTCGTAAGTATCGAAAACCTCTATATACTAATTTTGAACGATCTAACTCTATTTTTATTTTTTTGCCCCCCTCTCCCCTCCCCCCTTCCCGGCCCTCCTAATAACTTTACACTTTCGAAAATATACCCATTCGACTTGCAGGTCTCTAAAACCTACCTGCACCAATTTTGAAAGGCCTAACTGTATTTCTATTTGTTTTTGCCCATAGCCCCCCCCTCTTACCGCCCCACCCCCTTACCGCCCCTCCTAATAATTTTACAAATTCGAAAATATCCGCTATCGATTTGTGAGTATCGAAAACCTCTATGTACCAATTTTGAACGATCTGACACTATTTTTATTTTTTTGCCTCCCCCCCTCCCCCTTTCCTGCCCCTCCTAATAAATTTACACAATCGAAAATATCCCCATTCGACTTGCAGGCCTCTAAAACTTATCTTTACCAATTTTGAACGCCCTAACTATATTTCTATTTGCTTTTGCCCCGTAGCCCCCCTCCCCCTGCTGCCCCACCTGGGGGCTGAATTTTTTAAATTCCAGAAATTGGTTTTTAGATATTTGCATTAGCTATATTTTAGAGCAAAAATTTCACGTATATCTATTTTTTTGTTTGAGATATATAGGATTATGCGAAATCACGTTTTACGCATGTGAAATCCGTTTTGCCCCCCCCCCGCCCCCCTTGGGGACCGAATTTTGAAAATTCCAGAAATTGGTTTTTAGACGTTTGTATTAGCTACATTTTAAAGCAAAAATTTTACGGATATCTGTTTTTTTGTTTGAGATATGAAGGATTTTGTGAAATCACGTTTTGCCCCCCCTCCCCCCACCCCCCTTGGGGGGCGAATTTTGTAAAGTCGCTTCTTAGTGGATGCCTACGTTCTAGAAAGGACATTGTCACAAAATTTCATGCTTCTAGGTCCAGGCGTTTGGCCTGGGCGATGATGAACCACCCCCTCACTCACTCACCCAGTCAGTCAGTCAGTCAGGAAGAAAGATTTTATATATATAGATATATAAAAATTATTTCTTAAATGTTGGCAGCCCTGTATATCTTTTAAAGATTATGTACAGACCACATGGTGCACCTAAATATAATCCTATAGAAATAATACGCGGCACAACCTGAAGTACACTTCCATCTATTTTCAACTATAATCTAGTTCTTTTGTGTAGCCCTGTAAACCAACAGTGAATGATTTCCCTACCATATTCTACATATGAAACATGATTTTACGGATATAAAAAACATATATTTGTTTCATTTGGTTTAGTGCAGTGTAGTCTATAGAAGTTAAACTCGAGTTACTTACAACTTTCCCCATAGACGTAATGTATTTGAATTCTCTTGGGTGTTCCTGTACACGAACCGTTGGCTTCATTTCAACGAAAAGCTTAGTGTAGCATCCCTATAGGATACACATTTAGAATACCAAGTTTGGGCTTTCTGCTACGATTTGTTCTTGAGATATGCTGATAACAGACAGACACACCGACACACACACACAGACTAACCGTTAAAAATATGATTTTCGGATTCAGGGAACCTCAAAACGTGTAAATATAACAAAAACTCACTTTCAAAAATTTGACCCCAAAACAATACTTTTTCTACATTATGGGTAAGAGAAAGTAAAAAGAGAAACATTTTATCGGTTGGGAATTTTCTATAAGCGTAAATAGAATTGAGAAAAAAGAAAAAAATTACATTAGGTAATGAGCAATTTCTAAAACAAGTTTCTCCATAGAATAGCGTTAAACTCCCGGTAAAATTAGGTGAAGTATCCTCTTAAGGCTAATTGTCTATTGGGAGTACAAATTAATTCGGTCCGTTTTCAATAGATGGCTCTGGCTGATTTGTTTACTGAATAATGATAGATGTTTTTGGCATTGTTAGAAAGGTTTGACCTTTGTCAACCATATTCAGTCAACGAAGCTTCGAGTTTCATACAACAACATTGGTTTTTTGAGCATTCAATATGTCGAGTTTTGTGCTAAAGAAACAACATTTGCGGGAAGTTTTGATTTTCTTTTTTAATTGGAAGAAAAGTGCCGCTGAAGCGCATCGATCGCTTGTGGAAGTTTATGGTGAATCTGCGCCATCTGATAAATCATGTAGAGAGTGGTTTCGACGCTTCAAAAATGGTGATTTTAGTGTCGAAGACAATGAGCGCCCGGGCCAGCCGAAAAAGTTCGAAGACGCCGAATTGGAGGAATTGCTCGATCAAGATCCGTGCCAAACGCAACAAGAGCTTGCAGGATCGTTGGGAGTCACTCAGCAAGCAATTTCCGTGCGCTTAAAAAAAATGGGAATGGTTCAAAAGCAAGGAAATTGGGTTCCATACGAGTTGAAACCGCGCGACGTTGAAAAACGATTTTTCATCAGTCGTTAAAAATTACTTGGAAACGTTGAAATGGGAGGTCCTACCCCACCCGCCGTATTCGCCAGACCTTGCTCCTTCTGATTATTGGTTGTTCTGACGGATGCATCACGATTTGGCTGGACACCGCTTCACTTCTTTCGAAGAAATTCAAGAATGGCTCGATTCATGGTTTGCGTCCAGAGAGGACTCATTTTTCAGAGATGGAATCCGAAAATTGCCAGAAAGGTGGACAAAAGTTGTGGCTACCGATGGACAATACTTTGAATAACATGTTTTTTCATTTTGATAATAAATAAAATGTTTTTTTAACGAAAAAAAACGGACCGAATTAATTTGTACTCCCAATACATTAGGGATACCAGCATAGGGAATTCCCCAGCATACCATGCTTGGGAATCTATTTTAAAGATGTTAGTGTTTGGGTTGTGGGAATTAAGTCCGACTGACTGCACTAGGGTCCTAGACCTGAGGGGAATGACTTCCGTGGGGTCTTTCTAAGGGGTCCTAGCCCGTATTTACGCAAGTTTAGGAAAAAATCACGGAAAACTCCGAACGGCTAGACTGATGAGCTCGACCTGAGATCGAACACGGCACGTCACATCTACCAGCTTTAAGCGCAGAACCTCTCGGTTGTTGGTAAGCGTTAGTGTTCGGTTTAGTTTAAGGTCAATTGTCTAGACTAGGGAGCTGGTCCTAAGGGAAGACGCCATCCATGAATGTTTTTCTAAGGGCTCTTGGCCAATTTACGCGAGTTTCGGAGAAAACCACGAAAAACGCCGATTGGCTAGGTCAATGAGAGCGACCAAGAATCGAATCCGGCACTTCCCGTCTACCAGCTTTTGAGCGAAAAACTGCTTGTGGCTCGGCTACTAAGTGCAGATTAAAATTTCGATTTTTTTTTTCCTAAAGTTGATTATAGCCTGCATTAAGGGATTAGGGATAGTGTTATATTTTGATTAATGAAAAATAATTTTAAACCTGTTTTTTAATTTCATATATTACCATTACATACATATAAACTGTACCTCTTTATAATGTTTACAGGGGTCCCACCAGAGTAAAATATAGGATTTCTTAGAAAAATTATAAAATATTTATTATAAACACATAAAATTACTGATATACAGGAGGATTCAGATTTGATCGTTCAAATATGGTGAGAAAGAATGTAATAGAAAATGAAAGCTGTGTTTCAAGCAGAGTATATATATATATATATGTATATATATATATATATATATATATATATATATATATATATATATAGACATAATTTCAAAATCGTTTTAAAATTTACCAATTAAAAGATAATACCAACATCATACATATTAAGTTGATGGCATATATATTTAATTATTCATTTGTAGTACCAGTTAATTTATAAAATCATTTTAAAATACTTACGCTAACTTGAAATATCTATCTATCTATCTATCTATATATATATATATATTTAAAACATATGGGTGGAATCTAATGCATTGTATTGAAGAGGATGCCGAAGAACTCTGGGACTGAAAATAGTGAGTATCACAAAAATGGCTCTAAAAAAAATCCTTCAAATTTGCTACATAAATATCTTTTTAGATTTTTTTTTTTTTTTCGTATATATTACTTGGTTATTATTGGTTACTACTGCAAGAAAACTAATACCCACCCTATATAGTAAGAAAGCACCACAGAGCTGGCCTTTTAAAGTAATACGTACAAAACTATGAAGAGGCTATTATTGCATTTTATGATGTTTATTCAAAGTTTTGTACTTATTAATACCCACCCTGATTACGTAGTTCAGCTTTTAGATCCAAGAAAACTGTGTCTCAAAAAACAGCTCTACCGATTTTCTTTAAATTTGCTCTATAAATTCTCTTTTATAATGCATGAATTAGTCCATTACTACAGGAAGATTGGTTGACATTTGGTTAGCTGAATTTTATTTATTATCTTCTGAGCACATTATCCCCCAAAATCTGTATAATATTTACAGAGTAACGGGTAACAAAAGTTAATTGCTACGCACCAGAATTTCTTTAATTCATCGCATTTGTATAATAACCTTTAGAAAGGGGCTTTTTTATTAAAAACTTCTTATACATTAAGAAATTAAAAATTAATAAATTTTTATTATTGTTTATAAAGATAAATTTTAATTTTAAATAAAATCTTAAAAATTTTTAATTTTCATATTTGAATACATACCTATATCTTTCAAAAGCATCTATTAATACATATACACACACATACATATATAATCATAAATCATTATTTTTAACTCTCTAACTCATAACATATATGAATGATTTAGTTCATATAAATTTGGTTTATAAATATCAGTAATTATATATGTATATTAAGGGGACTCTCTACCTATCGTCTCCGAAAGCCAAAGCCAATGTTATTCAATGGGAAGTTTTGCCCCATTATAATTCATTAACTAGTACATATTTTTAAATTCCGTTTTCAGTTCCCAAAAATTCACAACTATTAAACAATTTATCGCTTTCTAAAAATTGGTTTTTTTTTCTTATTTTTAAGATTGCATTTTTAAGCTCAAAAATGAAAAATTTCACATTGTGAAAATTCGCATTTTACAACAACAAAATAAAATATTAAATTTTTTTTAAAAATAATTTTTAGAAAGCGATAAATTGTTTAATAGTTGTGATATTTCTGAATGTGAAAACGGAATTTAAAAATATATATTAGTTAATAAGTTATAATCGGGCGAATTTCGCCATAGAATAACATTGGCTCTGGCTTCTGGGGACGATAAGTGGAGAGGCCTCTTAACCTAACAATAAATATAATTTAATCCTAACCTTTTCTGACTTATAATATGGCCTGCAGAGATTTTGGGAAAAGTTAAGCAACGGTAAAATTTGTTTATCCTGCTCCAACCGTCTTAAGCCGTGGTGGCCTCCGCTCCTTCTTAGTTTTGTTTGAGTGTAATTTGTTTGAACAATGCCTTTATTTCGCATAGTTTTCAGTAAAACTAAATATAAGTACTCGTCACATATTCACTCTAAATTAAAACATTCTTACAAGCTTTTAAAACACATTTTTATTTATTTATTCTCTTTTAATAGATTTTTTCTGGTGACTTTTTTTTCGCTTGACTTTCTTTCCGGTCACTTTTTTTTCTGCCAATCCAACCCTGTTTTATTGTCTTCATTTTATTTTTTATAACTTCCATAACAGTTCTTATCACGAAGTAATACATACTAAATATTACCCCATGGCTCTTATACATATTGCTATAAAACTTTTGTAATAACCCCACCTCTGATTTAGAATTTAGCTTAAACTATACGAAGATTACTTATGGTTTCTCATTCAGTAAGGCAGAAGATGTTTTAACAAAGTGTTAAGGTGTCACATAATTTAAAAGACACATTCTATGTTCATGATAGAGACTTAATACTGCTTTAAGATTTTGAAAGTCACAGTTTCATACCTTCCA
This sequence comes from Salticus scenicus, assembly GCA_963930645.1. Classification (NCBI taxonomy): domain Eukaryota; kingdom Metazoa; phylum Arthropoda; class Arachnida; order Araneae; family Salticidae; genus Salticus; species Salticus scenicus. Next base: position 255,335 of record CAWVNO010000425.1, read on the forward strand.
TTTTTTTTTTTTTTTTAATAGTTATGTGTCTTGCAATCTGAGGAATTATCCTTACCACTCGTGTTATTAATCTAAAAAATAAATATACGATATGCACTGAAAATATAGGAGAATATAGGCCAAATTTTAAAAATATAGGGAATATAAGAGTGAGTGGCAGGAGGCCTATATTTATATAGATATTATATCTATGTTTATTATTGAAAAGCAAGACACCCTACCCTTATCATAAATATGTGAAAAGGCAAAAAGGGGTCTTGATGAAAAATTTCTCGACAAAGAGAATGGGATAAAAGCATGAAGAGCTTCCTCTATCTTCATGTATAAAAGTTGAGAGCTCTAACAGAAAAAATGTCTGGTGTCGCCCTCTATTAATAAAAATGAACATTAGAAGTTTTTATTTCGCTTTTAGTATTAAACTATTCTATTAAATATATAACTTAAAGAAATAAATAAAAAGTTTTTCTACTTTTCATTATAGTTTAGGTTTAAGGTGAAAAAAAATTAAGACTCAACAGTTAGAACAAAAAGGCAAAGCATCTAATAAGTTTTGTTGATAAATAATAGTTAAAAAAAAAAAAAAAAGTTTATTTATTTATTAATTTTGGGGGGAGGAGAATTTTTTGCATAATTTTATAAACAATACAAAAAATATAAGAAAAAAAATAATTGATAAATAAAACCATCATTTCTTCACAGTTAATCTGCAAAAAGATGTGTTGGAGATTATAATACTTTTGACAGATGTGCAAAAACACCATATATAGACAGTAAATGATTAGTAAATATTTGAAAAATGTCACAGTCTCAAAGCACAAATTAATTTTGAAAATATCAGAGGAGAAAAAAAAACTTGTTACCATTCAAATTTTCCAATAATTCAATTTCTTTCATTCAGATTTAATATGGAATATACATTATAGATGCTCACAGATTAGGCATATTTTCCTATATAAAAATACATTTTAATTTAATCTTAATTTTTTCTTTGCAAGTTAGGATAATAACATAGGTTACAAAGTTCTGTACTACAGTTTGTCACCATTGAAAATTTTCAGGAATCTAATTTATTTGTTTTCTTTCAAATTCAGTTGGTTCAATAATAAAATTATTATTAGTTTATATTACAGTAATATAGACAAAATAAGAATGAAAATAACAAAATTAAAATTGTAATGCATTCTTTTATTATTTCTTTGCTATTTATATTTTAGAGTATACAATACTACATATTATTGCTTTTAAAAAATTTGTGTTTAATAACAATATATCAATATATTTAGAGAATCAATTTATTGAAGTTGACTGATAAACAAAAAATTTATGTAAACAGAAAATTAAAACTATTACAGTTAAAAGTAAAATAAAAATATTCACTCATTATAAATGAAGAAAAATTCTAAGTACGGAGCGGGGGGGGGGGGGGGGTAGAGATATCATACATGAAACACTTTTTAGAAAAGCTTCCTAATTTAACTTTTAAATTCTACTCAATATAGAAAATAATCAAATTGTGCAAAATAATGAGGTTAACTTTTTTTTTTAAATGTAGTATGTAAAACCCAATTAAACAAACATTTATGATGGAATTTATCAAAAATATATTAACATCTTTCAACTAAACAAATTATTCAAATATGAATGTGTTTAACAGAAAAATAGGGTCAGGTGTGGTAAAATAGGTCAAAAAACAGCATATTTTGCATATGCCCCTAAACAGCAGAAAATGCATTCCATTTGTTAAAAAATTGCACAAAATATGCAAATGAATATTCCTTATGGCATTTTAAGAAAAATACCTCTCAAAAAACAAAAAAATTGTGCTGAAAAATAAATTTTAAAATATGCTGTTTGTGACTTATTTCACCCCATGGGTTGGGGTAAAATAAGTCATCCTTTAAAACTGTTTTAAATTTTAACACAACTTACTTTATGCAAATAAAATTACACATACATATTCCTTTTTTTTTTTTTTTTTGATAAAAACTTGATTTTGCGTTCTTTCATGGGAAAAAAAAATGTCTCTATGGTCCATCATTAGTTCAGGAAAAACATATAGAATTTACGTACGATGCATCTACATCAGAAAAATCTTTCTCTGGAAAATTCCAGTAGGAACTTCCATTTCCACTTTTATTTATCCCTTCAAATTTTTCAGAATATTCATGATTGGGGGAAAGAATGATGCCATGAAATATTTTCTTTGATCTTTTCCCAGGAAATTCTACTTTAACACATTTTCCAACTTTTACGAATTGATTAGTATTGATGCTGTCCAAATTTTCTTCTAGAGAAAGACTTGTTTTTTTGTTTCTTTCACAATTGGTGTTTCTGTGATTTTAGCATCTCTATTGATTTTTTCATCATACAATCAACTGAAAAATAAGTTGGTTGTTAAAATTACTCCTGATTTTTGTGTGCATTTTTCAAAGTATCTTTAGAAGACAATGTTTGATTGGGTGATAAAGTGTTTATAATAGCAGATTTTATGTACTTAAAAGGATAGTATATAAATAGTATCCTGTTCCATTACTGTTGAAGTCGCACTAGAATTAATTTGTCAAATTGGAGATTGATGATCTAGATTCATCCACTCTTGCTTTTTAAGTTGATGCTAAACTGCAGAGTTTCAGGAGAATGCTATGTCCTGCCTGCCATTTGTATGAAAAATTGGCACCCTTCTTAAATAAGCTGGAATGAAACAACTTTTTGAATTACACATACAAACTGAATGCTTTGATTCAACTTCAATATGTATTGTCTTTTTGTTTTTCCCTCTTAATATTAAATTATTTTATATCTATGCGTATGAAATAGCTCTAGAACAATATATAGCTTAATTTTAAACTAATATATTAAAAGAATGCATATGGAGTTATTTAAAACACAAAAAATGTAAGTAGTGTAAAAAGGGTGGTTCACCTGCAGGGTGGTGGGACGGTGGGATGAGGGATGGAGGGATGGTGGTACACCACCATCCTAGACCCTCCGTCCCTCATCCCACCGTCCCACCACCCTGCAGGTGAACGCCCCCTTTTTTACACTACTTAGTCATAATCTTGGACGAGGGGGTGTTGCCACCGGAAGAATAGAAACTTTTGGTGCGTTACCACCGGAAGACTAGAAACTTTATGTTGACACCGGGAGTGAATGAGTCATTATCTTGGACGAGAAGTTTGGTGGTGCCATCTATCGGGGAGAATGGGAATTTTGAGGAGTTAGATTTATTTTCATAAATTTCGGGACTTAGTATTTTTTCCACAATTTCGGGGACTTCAAAATTTTTTTCGAATTTTTGCAGGGGGTTAGATGACGTCACGATCTTTTGGAGTTTAGCCTGAAAAGAGATTCATACAAAATTTGAGAAATAAGTGTAAGAAAAATGTATAGAAAAAAGTTAGAAAGAGAATACAAAATTTATAATTTAAGAAATGAGAGTTAGAAAGAATAAAGGTAGAAAGAGAAAGATCACCTTGAGCGCCTGGGAGACTGCCCTCCCGAGGCCCTGCGGTGCCCCTTTTCGCTCCGTAGGGCAAGGCGGGAGTTAGTTCCTTTAAAAAAATAATAATAATTGCAACCTGAAGAACGCATCACATAGTTTTCTGAGGTTTTCTTCAAAGCATGGGTTCAGACAATCTTCATAGGTTCAGAAACAATTGATATATACAGGATGTCTTCAAAACATGGGTGCAGAAACAATTGATATATACAGGGTGCAGGAACAATCTTCATGGGTGCAGAAACAATTGATATATACAGGATGCAGGAACAATCTTCATAGATGCGAAACAATCTGTACAATTTTCATAGATGCAGAAACAATTTAAAAATATATATACAGGATGCAGGAACAATCTTCATAGATGCAGAAACAATTGATATATACAGGGTGCAGGAACAATCTTCATGGGTGCAGAAACAATTGATATATACAGGGTGCAGGAACAATCTTCATGGATGCGAAACAATCTGTACAATTTACATAGGTGCAGGAACAATTGATATATACAGGGTGCAGGAACAATCTTCATAGATGCGAAACAATCTGTACAATTTTCATAGGTGCAGAAACAATTTAAAAATATATAAACAGGATGCAGGAACAATCTTCATAGATGCAGAAACAATTTAAAAATACATACAGTGTGCAGGAACAATCTTCATAGGTGCAGAAACAATTGATATATACAGGGTGCAGGAACAATCTTCATGGGTGCAGAAACAATTGATATATACAGGGTGCAGGAACAATCTTCATGGATGCGAAACAATCTGTACAATTTACATAGATGCAGGAACAATTGATATATACAGGGAGCAGGAACAATCTTCATAGATGCGGAACAATCTGTACAATTTACATAGGTGCAGAAACAATTGATATATACAGGGTGCAGGAACAATTTAAAAATATATACAGGGTGCAGGAACAATCTTCATAGATGCGAAACAATCTGTACAATTTACATAGGTGCAGGAACAATTTAAAAATATATACAGGGTGCAGGAACAATCTTCATGGGTGAAACAATATATACAAATGTTTTCAATTTTCTCTGTGGATCTCTATGCTGCGGTATTCTGTAATGGCCGTAAGCCAGACTGGTGATTCCATCTTCTAGCAGACACCTCTTGTCATCAAAAGGAGACAAACACTTTTTGTTCTGATTAACAGTGTAGAGCTGATGACATTCTTGTAGGATTCTTGTTTGTTGTTCATACGTGGCTATCTCTTTTTGCAGGCACTCTTCATAGTCATGAACACTTAATTTTTTTCTTACGATGGAGGTTGATATGCATTTTGCAGTCTTTTTCTGACTACCAGCTGACTGTATGGCATACATTTTCGGTTTCAATCCAATGAATTTGTAGGCAGCTTGACTGTGAAGTTCATCTTTGAACTTTCCAAGGACCTTTTTGTTAGTAGTTGAATGCAGCGGGTGATTTTCAGGATATTCTGAGAAGCCAAAGTGGTGCTGATGTTCCTTCATATCTTGATACACGTCCGCTGTATCAAGAGGCTGATACAGTACGTCAAGGAGTCTGTATCCGTGAACAACAAAGTTGCACGACTTTCATACTTTTTCATAACGAAATTGTAATGAAAGTCGTACATGAGCAACTTTGCTAATTCAAGGATACAGAAACCCACGTATATTGGTCTATTCATTAGGATGGTGGGTTTCGATCTCTCCACAGCCACGAGGTTATTGCTAAATTCCTTAAAGGTTGTGAAATTAGGTGAAGCAACTAATTTTTGAGCTCTGACTTCATTGTTACACAGTTCAATGTTTCGACATTTTCTTAAATTTTCAATGGTCTTTCCATACACACTATTGTTCAGCAGTTTGAAGAAATCTTTTTCAAAACTGTTCTTTGCAGATTTTCGTTTGTCTGTGTTGAAATCGACATATTTTTTAAGCCAGGGTGCTTGACGAATTTCAGAACCTTGTTTACTTTTAATAGCTTCAATCCAAGTTTTAGGTATAACTGTAAATTTCGGTAATGTACAACATACTCTGATTTTTTTGGAGGTTTGGAATCAGTTTAGGTGTTCCCACATATTTTTGCTTCTGCAACAAGGATTTGGCATAGGTGGAGAGCATCTTTTCCGTCACTGTCATTCTTTCAGGTGCAAGCGGGTAGCTATTGTGGAGGTCATGCAGATGACTAGGATAGTCCAGATCCACTTAAAAAATGAAGCCTTCCGCTGCATTTGCGGGTACGTTCATGATGAAATCTTCAGTAATGCTAGAGGGATCCATCCATTGAAACTCTCCATAAGGCATGTACTGGGACATAGCCCAACCGTAAAGGTTGTTCGCATCTCAGTACATGATATAACTAGAGGGTTTACTTGAGTCGTAATGAGGAGTGTGCGGGTTGTTCGCAACAGCGAAACGGTGTGAAATCTGCGACACACCCCCGCGCACCCCTTTTTCAATGAACAGCAGCATGTTGATGTCAGTGAGCAGCTCTAACTTGATGTCGGTCATCTTCAGACAGGCTTGCCAAGACAGTCCAGGAGAGGTATATACAGTGCGTGTCGAAATGATAGGTCCACCAGTGAAAACGAAAGTTATGTTGATAAAAAAGGTTTTATTGTGTACAAAGTACTATTTTATAAACTACATTACTTCATTCAATGTAAAATAATACATGAATAATATACAAATAATAGGAATAATAAGGAAAACAAAAATTACATGAAAAAGCTGTTTCAAAAAGATAGGTCCACTGAACCAAGCATCAAATTAATGTTGAATTAATAAGAAATTCTTCCACCTTGTTTCAAAATAAGCTCATAAATCCTATTCGGCATGGTTTCTACAAGTTTTTGCAAACACGTTTTCTCGATTTTTGACCATTCGGAGGAAATAGCCTTTTTCAAGTCTGCAGTACTGTTGTACTGCCTTCCGCCTGCAAACACCGCTCTTGCGAGTATACCCCGCATGTTTTCTACCGGATTGAGGTCGGGGCTGCAAGGTGGCCAATCAATAACGTGTACACCATTATCCAGAAACCATTCGAAAGTGGACTTTGCAGTGTGCACAGGAGCATTGTCCTGTTGGAACATGAAGAATGGGCCCCCAATGTGCTCTGCTTGTGGAAGAAAATATTGTTCAAGCAGCTGTTGATAGCCTGCAGCATTCAAACGATTGTTTACAAATGCTATATCAGTTTTTCCTGCACCTCCGAATCCGGCCCATACCATAACGGAACCACCACCAGCTTGCCTCTTCGAGAATATCTGTCTATCGTTACGCAGATCGTGCCAGTAGTACTGCCAGCCATCTGGACCATCCAGGGTGAATTTCTTTTCATCAGTGAATATCACACGATGCCAATCTTGTTTCCAGGACATCACTTCATGTGCGAATTTCAATCTCTTTTCTTTGTGCTTTTAGTCAATTTCGGAGCCGCTTTCCTCTTCACGTAAACTATATTGCCGAACTTCTTTACCACTCTATGGACTGTAGATTTTGATATTGGAGGGTTTTGTTGTCTGGCCACAGTGGATAAGCTCACATTTCCAGATTTTAACTCCTTTACGATAGTCCTTCTTTGACAGGGTGTCACTTTTAATGGGCGGCCAGATGATTTTTTATTCCCATAAGCATTTCTAAGTCGCAAATAATTGTTTACAACATTATGTGATCTGTTTAAAAGTTTACCTATTTCTCTATTCGATTTTCCACACGTTTTAAATGCATCAATTTTCCCCTGCTCAACCAGCGAAAGACTGCAACGATGACCCATTTCGTTTGATTACAACGTGATGTTCAAATCTGTTTAAATACCTCTACAGCAGCCAGCATAATCCCGCAGTAAGACTAAGCAACGATATTTATGCAAATGTTTTGGAAATAAACGTGATTGGTGCAAAATTTCTGAAGGCGGACCTATCTTTTCGAAACGGTCTGAAAATGAAAATTTGCATAAAATAAAAAGGAATTATTTATTTTAAAGAAATGTCTTCATAAATAGTTATAACAATTACTGATTAATTATCTCTACCAAAAAAGTGATTATTAGTCTCAATTAAGAGTGGAAATTTTGAAAAATGCGGGTGGACCTATCATTTCGATACGCACTGTAGATGGGCAGCATCGATGTTATAGTAGTGTAAGCAAAGACTTCTGAAATTTTGGAACACATCGGCAAGGAACAAAACATCTGTCTTCACATACAGGTCGTGGTACTCGCCAAGGTTTCTTATCTGGAAGACTTCCCATATGTTTTGTGCATGCCGATAATCATCCTCTTCAACGGGTTCATTCGTAAGAGAGTTGAAAAACGCTGATGGAGGCGGCAACACTGTTTCTTTAAATTTGTCGGATCCGGTAATGTAGTCGTATGAGTATACTCCTTTTCTGGTGAGGAGACTCAGATCAGTACTTGAATCAAACTGGTCTTTTAGAATGTTAAACTGGCTGATATCCAAATTCTTTACCAACTTTTCTAAGGAAGCAGATAAAAATTGGAAGGAGTCGAGAAAGACAAGTTGTACAGGACTGTCAAGTTTCTTCAAAGTGAAAGATATATATTTTTCTAGTGTTGTAGCGATGACTTGAATCTGATGGTCTTGGAAATGTCCCAACTCTGTCATGATATGGTGGGCATCATAATTCTTTAAGTTGTGGAAAACCACGGGAATCTTTGGCTGCTTAAAATTAAGATTGCAGCTAGCATGGGCGGCACCTCTAAAAACTCCAGTTTCGTGGTTGTGATCACGAACTTTGATGCATCCGGGTAACAGTGGTTGACGACATATGCTGCACCTTGTAGCATTTTGAAAAGCCTCCTCTTCTTGGGTAGAGAGCTTCATAGGCTTGATTTCTTGTAGTTTTTCTTCTAGGATATCTTTTTCCATGATGATATTTTCCAGAAAATGCCTGACTGCATTGTCTCCTCGATAGCTAAAGATGGGCTTGACGGCTTTGCCATCAGACCCTATGATTACATAAGCGTAACCGCAGGCTGTATGGCGGGCTGTGTGTTGAAGATAGGAATTTGATGACGAAGGAGCAGCTGATTAAATAGGTTCCAGCAAACTCTCAAAGTCTGCATACATGATATAGCTGATGGGATGTTGAAGGTGGGTTCCCGTGAACTCTAGTATGTTTTTCTCCTTAGAAGGCATCTCAATGGCTTGAGCAGTGTGTTTTTTGCAGTTCTTTTCATGGTCTTTTAGCAAAAGTTCTGTTGAAAAACCATGTAGGCACCTGTAACAATAATCCTGTTTGCAGCAATGTTTTGTGCGGTCTCCCATCAATCTGGAAAAGTTCCGGATTAAGCAGTAATGGTGTTCACTTTCCTCATTCGCAATGAGCAATAAATTGATAGCTTCAACATCTTCTACTTCAGAAATTCTTAAAATTGTCACTTCGTTTTCGTAGCCGAAGACATTGATTCTGAGATTGTTCAATTTCTCTACAATGCCTATTTTTGAGATGGGAACAGGGCACTGAACATCACCCATTTTGATTTCATCTTTATGAGGTAAGTAGTGGGAGACTCGTTCGGGATTTCTTGTGTAATCTAAATTTAGTTTGTGTGCTAGCAGGCACCATATGAAGCACTTATTGTCACTGTTTTGTATATTTAAGATGGCTTTCTTGGCAAGCAGTTTAGCTGGTAATTCTTGGTAGCTGCTAGCTCTCAAGGGGTTATATTTAGCAGACTTCAACTCTAGGTAATAAATGTTTCTGAGCACCCAGCCGGAACCTCTCTCTAAGAACTCTTCATAGTTTTGAATGATCTTCATGAATCCCACACTAATTTGATCATCAATCAAGTCAGGAGTGTGCTGCTGGTAGCAGGGTGTTCGGAAGTAAGCATCCATAATTTCAAGTTCCCCTTCTGCTGTTTCTCTTTCAAAACAGACTTTTATTACAAGATACCATTTGATAGAATCTTTCTCATACAACTCCTGTACGATGTTTTCGTTTATCTCGGCACGAATAGATTCTAAAAAGACTTTCACGTCATACCGAGTGGCTTCAACAGGTTCGACAAGTACCGTCTTGAATGTATTTAAGGCTTGTGTATACGGACGTCTTCGAGAGAGTGGTGAAGGGGTCGTTTTCTGTTTCTTCCGGCTTTCACTTAAACCATTGGAATGTTGAACTCGCATATGTTGCATTAATGATGACTTAGAGGAGAAGGTGGACTGGCACTCTTTGCAAGGATAGTTATGACTCTTCAGATGATCATTATATTTGTCAAGACGAGTAAACTTTTGTTGACATGTAGCACATTGATAGGTGGAATTGTCAGCATCATGCAACTTCCTATGACGATTTAAGGCATCCTTTCTGGAGAACTCCTTCAGACACACAGAACAGGAGAAACTCTATAAAAGAATAAAAAACGATTTTCAATCAAAGTGTTACAATTTTTAATCAAAGTGTTACAATTTTTCGAAATATCACAAAACAAAAACTTTAAGAAATAATACATACATTAGAAGGACCTGGCTGAGGGTCTACAGATTCTTGCGATTCACTTGTTGTCACATGGGATTTTCGATGTCTATTCAAAGCATCCTTTCTGGAGAATTCTTTGTGGCAAATGAGGCACACGAACATTTTTTCCGTGTTATGTGTTGCCATATGACGATTCATTTTTGACTTATCCACAAACGATTTCCCACAGGTAGGACAAGCAGGTTGAAGCTATAATAAGAAAAACAATTTTTTAAACTTTTGTAAAAGGAAACACTCTCATCAAATACTGATTTTTAATGCAAAACAATACATACCTTAGAAGGATCTGGCTGTGGGTCTACAGATGATTGCGATTCACTTGTTGTCACATGGGATTTTTGATGTCTATTTAGGCTGTCCTTTCTAGAGAATTCTTTGTTGCAAATGAGGCATACGAACATTTTTTCCGTGTCATGTGCTGTCATATGACGAGTCAATTTTGACTTATCCACAAACGATTTCCAACAGATAGGACAAACAGGTTGAACCTATAATAGGAAAAACAATTTTTTAAACTTTTGTAAAAGGAAACACTCTCATCAAATACTGATTTTTAATGCAAAACAATACATACCTTAGAAGGTTCAGGCTGGGCTTCAGGTTGGGCTTCAGGCTGGGTGGCGTCATCCCATTGAGGGTTTCGCCACTCGTCGACATTCATTTCTTCAACATCGCAAAGCATATGAAATTCGTCATCGGGTATACCGAAGGAAATACCCAACTGAAAATAAACGAATGATTTTATAAACATAGAATTTGGTATGTAACTTTAAAAAATTAAAAAAAAAAATTCTTCTAGTTAAAAATTTAATTAATCTAACTTTTATACGACATGAATAAATTTAATAAGTTTAATTTATTCGATAACTTATCCTAAACATGATTCTACTTCATTGAAAGAGGAGTTTTATACACAATAGCATTTTAATAAGCCAATACACTATTTTATCTAAACATAGGATTGGGTATGCAACTTTAAAACATTTTAGAAAAATAAATTCTCCTAGTTAAATATTTAATAAACAAAAGGTTATCCAAATCTAACTTTTATACATACACGGTAGCATTTTAATAAACCAATACACTATTTTATCTAAACATAGGATTGGGTATGCAACTTTAAAAAATTTTAGAAAAATAAATTCTCCTAGTTAAAGATTTAATAAACAAAAGGTTATGCAAATCTAACTTTTATACATACACGCTAGCATTTTAATAAACCAATACACTATTTTATCTAAACATAGGATTAAGTATGCAACTTAAAAAATTTTTTAGAAAAGTAAATTCTCCTAGTTAAAGATTTAATAAACAAAAGGTTATGCAAATCTAACTTTTATACAACATAAATAAATTTAATAAGTATAAGCTATTCGATGACTCATCATAAACATGTCTGAACATGAATCTACTTGAACACTAACATTTTATTGTATAAGCGACAATTACTATATGAATCACAAAGTATACGATGTTGGAAATTAAGTAAACAACACTACTTGATGAAAAATAAGTTTCTTCTAAGTAAACTGATTTTCTAGTTAATAATTAAATTTTTATTCATAATGAATGCAAATTAAGTTTCTCATAAGTAAACAATAATAATAACTTTTTGATTTGAATAATATAAAAAGCATCTCTAAACGAAGTATGAGTTATAAATAACTTGTGATAAATTTATTAGAATAATAAATTTTTAGTTTAAACTTATGACAATAAGTTTTAATTAAATCTTCTAATTAAAAAGTTTTTCAATTGTAGAAAAATAATTTCTATGCATAAATTTTCAGTTTAATATCATACACAATATTTTAGTACTACAATAAAAATTAAGTTTCATTTTTGATTTAAAAATAATTTAGATTTCTATGTGATAAGATTTTAAAAAATAAAATAAACATTAAAATTTCTAATCAAAGTTTTTCACTTATAGAATAAATAATTTCTAAGCATAAACAGATTTTACACATACAGTAGAACCTCGATTATCCGAACCTCGATTAACCGAAACTCACCTCGATTAACCGAAACTCTCCGTTAACCGAAGTCAGTTTCTTCTTCACTTTCTACTATCATCCAAAATTTTCTCTTAACAAACATGTATTTTTAATTTTTTTTTTCCCACATTCCTTTTGTATGCAAGCCATCCTTTCCAAACTACGAGTGCTAATAAATATTTTAGATGATTATTGATGAATTCTCGATTATCCGAAAATCTCGATTATCCGAAGTACGTTCGCCCCCAATTACTTCGGATAATCGAGGTTCTACTGTACTTAAATTTCACTTTATGTAGTTTATTGAATGAAATAACATAGATTTCCCCTTTATTAAAATAAAGATTTGAAATTAAATTTATTTTTAACACATTATAAATAAAATAGATTTTAAACTCATTCTATTTTAGCATATTGTAAATAAAATTTATTTTTAACACATTATAAATCAAATAGATTTCCCATTTATCAAAATAAAGATTCGAAATAAAATTTATTTTTAACACATTATAAATAAAATAAAATTCAAAATCATTCTATTTTAGCATATTGTAAATAAAATTTATTTTAACACATTATAAATCAAATAGATTTCCCATTTATCAAAATAAAGATTCGAAATTAAATTTATTTTTAACACATTATAAATAAAATAAATTTTAAAGTCATTCTATTTTACCATAGTGTAAATAAAATTTATTTTTAACACATTATAAATCAAATAGATTTCCCATTTATCAAAATAAAGATTCGAAATTAAATTTATTTTTAACGCATTATAAATAAAATAAATTTTAAAGTCATTCTATTTTACCATAGTGTAAATAAAATTTATTTTTAACACATTATAAATAAAATAAATTTTAAAGTCCTTCTATTATAGCATATTGTAAATCAAATTTATTTTTAACACATTATAAATAAAATAGATTTTCACTTATAGAATAAATAATTTCTAAGCATAAACAGATTTTACACGTACTTAAATTTCCCTTTATGTAGTTTATTGAATGAAATAAAATAGATTTCCCATTTATCAAAATAAAGATTCGAAATTAAATTTAACACATTATAAATAAAACAGATTCCCCATTTTTCAAAATAAAGATTCGAAATTAAATTTAACACATTATAAATCAAATAGATTTCCTATTTATCAAAATAAAGATTCGAAATTAAATTTATTTTTTTACATATCGTAAAAAATAATAATAAATTAAGTTAAAGAATTCTTATTACAATTTAATAACTCATATTTCACTAAAAAATGATTAAACACACTTAGAAAAATTAATTAAGTAAAATCAATGATTACTAGATAAATATACTTACTGCATTTTCAAAATCCATAGCTTGATTGTCGTTGCTGAATCCTTCCATTATATTAGAAATATCCAGGTACGGTAAAAGCAAAATACACTATGCGGAAAAGCACGAAGAATTTGCGGGAAGAAAACTTCGAAAGAGTCGCTTAAGCACAGAGTAAAAACACGTCTCGTCTTGCCTACGCTGTAGATAATCTACGAATGAACCGAGAAATGGGTTGCAGCGTCTTATCTAATCTAGATAAGGGGAAATCCCCATGAATCACCCTGACTCACCACTGTGGATCTTATGAGAAACTTCTCGAATTCTGAATCATCGTTGTAGAGATTGAATCATTTGCATATTTCCCCCGTGATTTTTCCAAGAAAAGCTGAGTCATCCCCTTGTTCGTACATGTACAATATCTTACGGGAAATATGAAACATACTCGTTGATTCAATCAGAGGCTATCCACATTTGCATATTTCTAATGAAGGGATAATGTATACACTTTTAATTAAAGGAAAATAATTATTATTATTTCAATTTAAATTTATTAAAAAATATTTTTTCATGTGGATTGTTTCGTGAATAAATGGTTTTATTATATGTTTTACGAAATAAAATATATCTTTTCGAAACAATATTTTACCCGAATATAAATTATTGAATGCATAAAAAATGGTTTTATTATATGATTTAATAAATATATCTTTTCAATTCAATATTTTTTCCCAAATATAAATTATTGATTGCATAGGAAATGGTTTTATTATATGATTTAATAAATAAATCTTTTCAATTCAATATTTTTTCTCGAATATAAATTATTGAATATATAGGAAATGGTTTTATTATATGATTTAATAAATAAAATATATCTTTTAAATAAATTATTGAATCCCTAGAAAGTGAATCTCTTAAAAATAAATTGTTTTAAGAAATAAAATAGTCATTTCAAACTTATATGTTTTAAGAAATATATCTTTTAAATAAATTATTGAATCCCTAAGAAAGTGAATCTCTTAAAAATAAATTGTTTTAAGAAATAAAATAGTCATTTCAAACTTATAGATTCATCGAAGATTGAATCTTTTAAGAAATAAAATATTTCTAATTAAATCAATAAAATATTTCTAAATAAGACAGACACAGATATTCAGTTTATTTATTTTCTTTTAGAGATTTTTTTTTTTAAATCTCACAAAATAAATAAATGAAAAATATACACATTGTTTAATACAAATTGAAAAAATAAAAATAAATAAATAAATATATCCATTGAAATATACACGCTGTTTTGAAAATATTGACATTTTTGAGTGTGGTAACTACTGGATCGTATATTAGGGGGATATTAGGGGGACCGGAAAATAATGTTGTTTTGAATTAAAATACTGACATCGGAAATTTATCCTGGATAAAATTTAAGATATTCTTAGGTAACTTATAAGATGTTTATTTGTAAAGTACCATGTAAACACTGTTAAACAAAAATTTCCGGTTTCATTTTATTAATTCAAAACGACATTATTTTCCGGTCCCCCTAATACAAGCAGGTTGTCTATGAACATTCCCAAAAAAACAAGCAAAGAAAACTATTACTGCAACCACAAAAGTCCTGATAAAAGTTATTATACTTGGGATATATATACCTCAGTGAACAAACATCGCTTATTCAGGAATAATACTATTATATAGCTCATTACAAAATTTCTCATTGGCAAATGGACAATGTAGTAACGAGAAGCCCTACAATACTATTTTAAATATTTCCAAAGCCCCTCCAATATTATTTAAAAATTTTCCAGTTAATACTTACAGTGAATATTATTTCATCTTTATAAATGTTTTTTTTGATCAACTTTATTGTGTTTTATAAATGTCTTTTTTTTCCAATAATATCCTCTCTTAAGCCCCCTGTAACAATCCCACATAATACCCTATAATTCAAAAGAAAAGATGGATCTTAGGTAAAGGAGTCGAATGGCCACGTCTCAAAAAAAATAAATAAATAAATAAATAAATAAACAAATAAATAGATAAATAAAAAAATTCTCACCCCACAACAGACCCCCACATGCAAATTTTTACATTGCTGCCCAATCAAAAAACAGGCATAACTAAACAGCCTAATAGGCATTGACCAATAGAAAAAATCAACGCCCCTGCAAAACAAAAAATAAAAAAAAGAGAAATGGGGGTGAAGCGAGAGATGATTCGGACCCAGAGAGACCCTCACGGAGAGAGAAGATAGAAGATTCGGGGAATGCTCAGATGAAGTTCTGCCCGGAGCGCATTCCCTGGATTCCGGACGAATGAGACCTCCCAAAGATGCTAAACAGCACAAAATCTCAATAGGTGAGAATTTAACATCATGTTTCTTTCTATGTGGCCATTTCCCCCCTTTTACATATTTTTTTAAAGACAAGAGCCTTTAATCCGCAAATCAAAAAATAATATGAATAGTTATTACCCCTTTTTTTAATGAGAGGATTTATTTTGTAATTCTTGATATATTATCTAGCACGGTCAATAAACAGAGTTAACCTTATTAATTCTGTTCACTTTATTCGTTTTATTTATTTTATCTGTATTAATTCTAATCACTTTATTCATTTTATTTATTCTATTTGCATTACATAATATTATAATATTCAAAATAAGAAGAAACAGAGTACTGTTGATAGGGAATAAGACCATCTTTTTTTAATATTATTACTGTAAGAAAGTTTTACTTTAGTAACTGGAAGGAGGATTCACGGGTGTTGCGAGACGCAATATAATTGATAACGCCAATAATATTTCTTGCATGATCTATTCAACTAACCAAAACACACCACCCTAATCCCTATATGTGGTGCCGTAAAATAATAATAATAATAATAATAAATATATATATATATACAGTCGGTAACAAAAGTGTCCGAACACTAGCAAAAATTCCTATGCAAAAAAAGTACACTTCATACGGTTTTGTTAAATAAATCCTTATCGAATCATGTTCTTACAAAGACTAAGAATAGGATTCGACAAGGATTTATTTAATAAAACCGTACGAAGTGTACTTTTTTTACATAGGAATTTTTGCTAGTGTTCGGACACTTTTGTTACCGACTGTATATGTATGTATGAATATAAACATGCATATAACAATAAATAAACTATTATACGGTTGAGAATCAATAATCTCCCTTCCAGTTGCTATACAATATATGTTTGTCCATAAATGTTTTTCCTTTCAAATTAAATATAACCTCCCTAATAAATAGTTGCCGCGCAATTATTATGTTCATAAATGTGTACAAATTAGATGCATAAGAGAATATATCTTCATAGGATAGCAAAAAACAAAACTTCTAATAAAAATAGTGATACTAAACCGCAGCGTAAAATGGCCGAAAAACTAACCCTTAACATAGATAGTATCATAAATATAATCCCCAATTAGGACTCAAAATCCGAACACAATATCGAAGCATTCATTAATGAAATCGAGGAGCTGGCAGATGCGGCGAAAATTCCAGACCCAATTAAATTATTCTTGATAAAAAACAAAATAACAGGTAAGCCCAGAGAGCTTTTGGCGAACCTCTCCGAACTAAATAATGAAAAAGACTACAACACATTTAAAACTAAACTTATTGAAATATTCAAAACGCCAAAATCATTTCAGCGCACTCAAAATTTATTTATGGAATTAAAACAAAAACCAAATCAATCGGTAAGCGATTTTGAAACAATCTTTAACATTACAGCTGCCAAATATTTAGTAGAATCTGGTCATGCACAAAAAGTAGGTGCTAAAGACCTATTAGACACCATAAAATTAACTAGATTTCTTGAGGCCTTAAGGGGGTGCATCACGGATCGTCAAAGTCATACAAAGCCTGTGTTATTCTATGGCGAAATTTGTTTATAGAATTACACATTACCTAATGAATTTTTTTTAATTCTGTTTTCACAATCAGAAAATTCACAACCATACACTGAAGACCCGTGAAACAAAAACTGTTATATTTAATTTTTAAGCTGTAAAATGCGAAAAATATACTTGTGTTGCTTTACTAGTCTCTAACTTATCAACAAATTGCAATATCTGAAATCTGTATAGCGAGTCTTTTTTTCAAGAAAACCAAGCTTTTTATTAATGCTTTTATAAATTGTTTTATTTAAATCTCTATTAATGAGAATATAAGAAACTTTAATTTTTAAATTGAAAAACCTCAATTTCAGCAGATTTCTCCGCCTCCCATCGGAAACGCCCCGCGAAACTTACGGGAAGTCATTAAGATTGATTGATGATATCGTTCATGTCGAAAGGGGAAGAGGGATAATGGTGTCGTTAAAACATACTTTCTGGGTCCACACAGATTTTTTCTTTTTCAGAGTCCAAATGCATTAAAGAAAAAAAAAAAGAGAGAGAGAGAACTCTTTGCTTAAAAATCTAATATTTTTTTTTATATATATATTACAAAAAAAAAAAAAAAAAAAAAAAAGAGTTTGTGTCTCCGACTACCTCTTTACGAAATCTAACGCAAAAAGATGCGAAATAACTCAAGGACTCAGAATTGAGCATTTAAATAAAATTATTTCAATTAATTAAAAGACATTAAATAAAATCCCTGTTTTAGAATTATTAAATATTTAATTAAAAATATAAAAATAAATAATAATAATAAATAAATAAATGAACTTATGAGTTTATTAATTAATTTAATTAATTTATTTTGTCCTTGGCATAAATTCATTTACACGCTCAAAAATAAAAATAAAATAATAATAATAGTAATGATAATACATACAAACATATATATACAACGGCAACGAACGCCTGCAGAATTTCAAAGTGTTCGCTGACGATGACGCGAGTTCCATGATTTTTGCTCACTCAAAAAGTGCTCAATGTGCCTAAAGAAGTTTTCACTTCAAAAAGCTTGAAGCTGCTATGAAATCTCACATCAACAAATAGGAGCTTTCATAGCCCGTACTATTGATTTTTTTTTTTTTTTTTTTTTTTTTTTTTGTCGATGTTTTGGCGTATTATATTATTATTCATTTATTTTATTTAATATGTTTTTGTTTTTTAATCATGACTTAGATACGTTGGAAATAGATAATTTATATGACTATTGTTTTTATTTCACTAATTTTACGCCATTTAAAAATTTATTTATATTTTCAATACTCACATAGACTAAAATGTCTGCCGCGAAAATAAAGTAGGTTATGACTGACGAAAAGTTTGTAAGATAACACATGTTTTATAAATAATAGTAATAATAACAATAACAATAATGTATTCATTAAAAAAAGAAGAAAAAAGTTAGTTTTCTTTATAAAATATGTTTCAAATGATCATTAATGAAGTAAAAGATAAGCTGTTTCGAGCAGTTTAGAAAAAATTACGTGATGATTGTTTTCGTTTTATTAATTTTTTGCGATATTATGTGATTTATTTATAATGATTATGCGTGACTAGCCGAATTCGTCAAGGAGATCTTATACTAAAGCTGTTCCTGGAAAAAAAAAAAAAAAAAAGTAAATTCGGTTAATTTAAACTAAACCATGAAATAAATTCCTAATTTACTCTTCTTATTATTTATTTCTAATTATGGATAAAGGTTTGTTTTCTATTTTCTCAATACAATGTTGCAAAAGTGACGGTATTTGTTTTCTGTCAAATTAACCTTTTTGTTTTTTGAAGGCCATGGGTAAAATTTTACTGTATTTATTTCGATGTTTTATTGCAGCTATAATGTTAGTTCTCAGCGTAACCGCTGAAAAAATATGGCTATTATTATAGAGAACGTTTTTATTTTGTTCCTAGAGTGTACATAGTTTTCAGTTTTCGGTTCTTGTTTATTTTACTTTCCTGAGTTTAAATACTACCCTTTGATATCTTTGTTTTGCAAATGCAAATACGTTCATTGTTATCGATTTTTTAATTAGAAAAATGTGATAATTTATTTGATTAAATAAGAAAATGAATGCAACAAATTTAATGCAGAAAATGTAATTTGGCTTTTAATTTCCAATTTATTTTTATTTATTTATTTATTTTTCAGTTTTTATAGTACCTTGTCATGCCCTTATTTTACATCATATATTTATTTGTGTGTGTATATTTATGTATATATAGTATATGTAAATAATGAAAGAAATACAACTGAAAGCAAGAAAACGATAAATTCATTTGTCAAATACCAATATAAAATATGTTACAGCATCGAAAAATGTATCTGAAAACTCATTTGATGCTAAACTTAAAAATTATCCACGGGAGATAACACAGGCCGACATGTAAAATTTTGATTTTATAATTTTGGCTGATATTTATGTTTTGCCAGTTTGTCTCTATCACGTATAGATTTTTGTCAAAACAGGGTACAATTTCTTCCATTACTCTTCCACCAATATAATTATATAATAAGTTTTATAGTATTTCTCCATGATTAATTAATCGTAGAGGCCTATTGTTGAAATTGTGAAGCCTTAGTGCGACTTAAAACCATATCAACCAACCAACAAACCGATTGTTATGTTGGTATATATAAGAAATCGTGTCGGTAAACACCCTGTATTGACAAAAATCAATACGTGATAGAGAAAAATGGGCTGCATTTTCGGTTTCAGCATATCAAAAAACATAAAGGTCAGCTGAAATCATCAAATCAAATTTTGTAAACTTCATTTTTGTATGCATGTGTAATTAAACATATTATCTGATTGAATAATAAAGAAATGAGAGAAGGCACATAGAAATCAGAAATAATAATTGATTAACCAATCAAATTAAAAATTACTAAATTTGTCTGATATTTTGTAATGTTGTTTTTGTCAATAAAAGTTTATTTGTGCATAGCTTTGAATTCTTTTTCCTATTTATTTGTACAGCAGTTTTATTTTGTTTGATATCTTAATAAAAACAAATGTACAGAGAGTAATTAACAAATGCTTTTGCCAATATTCATACTTGTAGTTTAAAATGTGCACACACACACATACATATATATATATATATATATATATATATATATAATACTGACCAAATTGGCTTTTGTGTGTTGTGGCAATTTTTTCATCTGTTTATTTTTCGTCTAATTAGGGACTATCTATCATACTAATGAATGTATCTGTGCGAAGGGCAATATATATATGAAGGATAAAATTTATAAACAAAATTCTTTCCTTTTTAATATTATAGTTGAATATAAAACTTTATTCTATGTTTTTCTTTTTCAAAGAAAATTCCAAATTTCAGTCACGATACAAAATATTTAGATTATGAATATAAATATTTTGAAATCAATATACTATTTTATTTCTTAAATTTCAATTTTTTTGCTGATATTTTTTTCAATTAAACTATTTTTAGGTTTTAGAGTTTGAAAAAGTCTGTTCTATCGCCGTGCACATACAAAGTATTTTAGTATGATAGGGGTTGTGATTTAGGTCTTGTTAATATTAAACCGTAACTTAGCTTTGTTTCTTATTATGTTCAAAAATAAGAATATTAAAAAATTAACATGTCATTATTATTTATTATTATTATTATTATTTGTAATTGAAGTATTTGTAACTTTCAATGCTTCTCCTCTTTTTTACTTTCTCTTACCCATAAGGTAGAGAAAGTATTGTTTTTGGGTCAAATTTTCGAACGCGAGATTTTGTTATATTTACACGTTTTGAGGTCCCCTGAATACGAAAATCGTGTTTTTAGCAAATGGTCTGTGTGTCTGTCTGTTATCAGCATATCTCAAAAACAAATTATTGCAGAAAGTTCAAACTTGGTATTCTAAATGTGTATCATATAGGGATGCTACAGTAAGCTTTTTGTTAAGATCAAGCAAATGGTTCGTGTACAGGGACAATCAAGAGAATTCTAATACATTACGTCTATGGGGGAAATTGCAGGTAAGTAGAGTTTAACGTCTATAGACTGCACTAAACCAAATGAAACGAATATATATATATATATTGTAATAGAGATAGTCAACTGGGAAAAAAAAAATTGTGTATGTAGGAGCCTCGCCTCCCCCACTGGGGGGGGGGGGAGTCCCCCGTCGAGGGGAGTAAATTTTCATGATGGGTATCTTTCAAAAGAGCTCGCCAATACCTTTAAAACGAATGGTTGAACCATCGATCTGCGATAATTCAAAACAAAGTTATCGATTTTTTTTTTTTAAATACTTTTAACGAAAAAAAAAAAAGCTTATACCTCTACTGATTTGTGTACAGGGCCCCCCTAAAATATTTCAAAGCATTGCGTTCTATGACAGGCATTTTTATCCTATTTTCATACCCTTACTGTACAAAAATCTTAATGAAATTGAAATATGTTGTATAAGTTCACTATCGGATGTTCCCTGTTGAATATGGAGTTTACACTTCTACTAATTTGTATACAGGGACCCCCTAAAATATTTCAAAGCATTGTGTTCTATGAGAGGCATTTCTATAAACCATATTTCAATACCTTTACTGTACACAAATCTTAATGAAATTGAAATATGTTATACAAGTTTACTATCGGATGTTTCCTGTATAAAATGGAGTAAATACTACCACTGGGGGGGGGGGGGGAAGTCCACCCTCGAGGGAAGTAAATTTTCATTATGGGTATCTTTCAAAAGAGCTCGCCAATACCTTTAAAACGAATGGTTGAACCATCGATTTGCGATAATTTAAAACAAAGTTATCGATTTTTTTCACTTTTAACGGAAAAAAAAACTTAGAAAAAAAAATCGTTTTTTTTTTTTTTTTTTTTTTTTGAGAATAAAATGGACTTTTTTGGATATTTAGTGTCATACTACTTCTCTAATATGGAAATCGTACAGAATTAATTATCATACAAAACTCTTCCGAAGCCTAATTTGAATTGTTTAACATAGGTTTACATAATATCATTATCTTACCTCTTAATCTCCAACCTATATTTATAGTATTAAAGTTCAGGGTAAGAGAAAGTCGTGTGAGTGACACACCAGATTATTATTTTTTTCTTTTTTTTTCAACATTCCGTTATTTTTATTTATTTATTTATTTATTTTTTTGTAGAATGCTTTGAAACTGATATATGTTATTCAAGGTAGCTATGGCACGTTTTCTATTAAAAATGATATAAATAACGCAAATCTCCGGCAAAATAATAATAATAACAATACAAAAGCATAAAATTCTAACGGAATAATTATCTTATTTTCATTTTGTGTCCATTTCAAATTATGGATATTAATTTTTATTAAATTTTTTATTATAGTATAGTGTTGTAATTATGACGTCTCAACCTAAAACAGAGAATCTGAAACCTGTATTGCATTTGCTGTAAAATTGAAGCTATTATAATTAAAGCTATTATAATTCGTATTCATTATTATTATTATTAATTTAGAAAAAGTCTAGGTGGAATGGATTCTGTGAGAATCTTTTTAAGGGGTCCTAATCCATATTAACGTGTGTTTTGGAGAAAACGATGGAAAACTCCTAGTGCTAGGCTGACGAGTGCTGCCTTGAATCGAACCAAACACTTCTCATAGCTTAGAGAGTAAAATCTTTTGGTTAGTGGTAGGGTTGCTATTCAAGAAAATGTGTTGATTAAATTAGTAATTCAATGAAAATCGAATAAGCGAATTTTTTCTTTGTATATTTATACTGTGCTTCGAATGGGATATTCGCAGTATGCTGTTATGTCGTATGTATAAATCGTTGTCACAAAAGTTGCGCCAAATGGGTGCAAGTTTATGCGGATCCCGGAAAAGGGGCACCTGGGGAAAAAAAGGGCACTTTTTCGACTCGCAAATTAAGAAAAGTGCCCTTTTTTCCGGATCGCGGAAAAAAAGATACCGGAAGAAAGGGCACTTTTCTTAATTGTTTCTTGTAAAATACTTCTAAATACGAACAATAGCAAAAATTTTTCGTGTTTACGAGGGGAAGGGGGGGGGGAAGAGAGACAGATTAAACAAAAAAATTCTGTTTCAGAACCCATGCATCATTCATAATAGTAGATATATAATGTTCGTTCTGCCCCAGCGGCACCAGCGGCACGGCACGGGCGAGCTGTGCTGCTGCCGCACCGTCTCTTATCAGCATCCTTCCGGTGACGCATGCCGACATGAAAGATAAGGAGGGTTAGAATTAGGATGTTATCTTGAATGATAAAGAATATTATTTTAAGAGAACTTTAATTATCGATTTTTCTCAAACTTATTTTTCTGTGGTGCTGACATCTATTGAGGAAGCATTGAACTCCTTTATTTTCAAAAATGATGCTTTGCCGTCACTTAGGATCGAACCTGCTATCTGCGGGTTGCGAGCCCGCCGCGCTATCCACTCGACCATCATGAGTTGATAGCGTAAATTTTAATTACTTAGTGTAGCGTTTTGCGATGAAATTTATTTTAAATGTAAGTTATTTTCTGATTTAAGAAATGAATGTATTAATATTAGTGAGGATTTTTAGTGCATAATATACGGATGCACCTTGACATAAATTAGTGTCTATCAACTTTTGGTGCCAATCGCTCAACAGATGACGCTGCTCTACAGCAATTTCAGAAAAGGCTATATCTTAGAAACTAATGCACGAAATTGCATATTAATTTATACGAAGATGCGCCTTGTCATAAGTTAGTGTCTACCAACTTCTGGTGCCAATTGCACGACAGGTGGCACTGTTATACATCGATTTCTGCAATTTCAGGGAAGGCTCTATCTCAGGAACTACTGCACAGAATTGCATATAAAATTATATGTAGATGCACCTTAACATAAATTATTAGTTTATGTCAACTTTTAGTGCTAATCGCTCAACAGGTGAAGCTGCTATACAGCTATTTTTACAATTTAAGGGTTATATCTCAGGTTCTAATGCGTATAATCGAACAATATTTAATGTATAAAAAGGCCATTAAGAGACATAATGTTTATTAAATTGGGTGTATATAGGCGATATGTGGCGCTGTTATACTGCAATTTTCCCCGTGATCATCTGTACGGTAAAAATTTACTTCCGTTGAACCTTTAGACTATCTCTCTGATATGAATATCGTCTGCATTAATAATAGATAAAAATAAAAATAAAAAATAATTTCCATTGCCTGATTTTATATAGGAAAAGGTAGAAGAAAGTTAGTTTTGTGGTGGCATCAACATGACATTTTTTTCCCCTTCTTTTTTACTCCCCGGGAGAAAAAAGGCAGGCTTTGAAACTCTTATACTTTTTTTTTTTTGTAATGATACATATCAACAAATGTCTGATAGCTGCTGATTCTGTCATTCAGCTTTTGAGCACTATTTTCTCAGACTATATGACTCGTTTTGTCCAAGGTTAAAATTTGCCCATGTTTTGTGCATTTTGTATCCTTATAGTAATTTGTCTCATTTTTATAGCATATAACTTTTATTTTTTCAGTGTGTTCAGTGAAACAAATAACATGAAATTAAGTACATATTTTTAACAAGATACCTTTGTTTATAACGAATACTTAATAGTATCTAATAATTTAAACTCATATTATTTTTGATTAAATTTATTCTAAAGGAAAAAAAAAAATATATATATGATATCAAAATTTTAATAACTAAAAATATCAACCTTTAAAAAACAATCATCAATCATTTGAATGAAAAATTTAACATGAAGATAAATCTATTTATATTTTAACTAAGACATCTATTATTTATCGCTAATAATTAATATTGTACACAAGAACAATTTAAAAATTGAGAAAATAATATAGTATGTGATATTAAATTCATATCATTTTTGCTCAAATTTGTTCTGAAAAAATTGTTATCAAACATTTAATAATAAATGAAGACATTTTTTATTACATACAATTATCAACAATTTCCCAAAAATATTTAAATTATAAAGATATATTTATTTATTTAGAACTAGAAATAATAAAAAAAATAAAAATAAAAAACAGAACAAATAACAGATAAACGTGGAACCTTTTAATTTTTTTAATTCATCTCATTAAAAATTTTAAATATAAAAAAGTATGAATATTATTCTTGTTCTGAGATAAGATAGATAAAATGCAGCAAAAGATAATTTAAAAACATACCTTAGAATTCGGAGTTATTCAAAATCCTTATAAATAGCATTTTTCCATATCTTTTTTGAATTTTTATCACTTGGAATCCAAATACCTTCTGAACCACCTTTAAGGGAAAATAAAGCGTTACTATTCTGTGTATAAAAAATATAAATATGAGCTTAATGTTAAAAATATATGTAAAAAACTATAGTTCAGACAAATTAAAATACTTATTTTTATAATACAACGATACGCAAAACTAAGATTTATAATAACGTATTTTAAAATTTATACGTTTTAAACAACTTTATAAATTAAAACAAATTCTAAATACGATTGATATTGTTAGAAGATTGCTAAAGCTTAGAATTTTACAAATTTACAATTTACTATTCTAACAAAGCTTACAATAATATATATATATATATATATAT
Organism: Salticus scenicus; assembly: GCA_963930645.1. NCBI lineage: Eukaryota > Metazoa > Arthropoda > Arachnida > Araneae > Salticidae > Salticus > Salticus scenicus. The sequence continues at coordinate 281,107 of CAWVNO010000425.1, forward strand.
ATATATATATATATATACAATAAAATAAAGTATTTAGCACTTACTTTTGACCGTAAACTCGATTCGCAGATAATTAAAATCTCTGGGTCTCTTTCTAAAATGAAAATTATCACAAATATGGAAACGGAACCGAAACGACATCAACGGATCCACACTTTCAGACTTCTAAGTATTTGAATTTCGAATTCTGCGATTGCATTATGCCGCCAGATTTGATAGGTTAAATTATTCGATTTCGGTTGACTAACTCAAGTTGTCAGAAGGAGCCAAAAAAAAAATAAATAAACAAATAATAATAAAGAAAAAAAAAAAAAATAATAATGCTGAGCTTTTGGACTAGCCAAACAAACTTTTCTTAGTCAATTGACAAAACAGGAACAATTTATTTTTATTCTCTCATCTGACTAACCAGTCAAATTTGAGTAAAATGAAAACTGTACCTGGGAAATTAGTCATCTGACAAGTTTTAGAGCCAAAACGGATCATCAGACGAAACACATTAAAGATACATGGTAAAATAAAACGACTTTTGTGTCTCATGACTAAATGGGATTGTCAGGTAGTGTTTTGATTGTTTAAAATTTTGCGTAATTTTGTGCAAATTTGTCAATGTACTAGGAAAACGTGTACTATCACTAAGATGACACGTTTCTTCACAAGTTTCGATTTTCCATTTTTCTGTGTGTAAGCTGACACTGGCACCACAATCAATTAAAGCGGTAATTGGGGGTGTTTTTTATCGTAAATCTAATTAGGGGTAGATTATTTGCATTGTTGTTTAATACACTGGCAATTAATTGAGTTGTTGTTTGATTTGTTTGTAGGAGTTGTGTGCGTGTTTTTTCATTTTGTGGTGTTTGTGTTTGTTGAGAAACATTTTTATTTTCTTGCCTCTGTGGTGGGGATTTTCTAGAGGCAGAATTATTATATTGAGAAAATCCCTTATTCAGTTTTCCGGGAAGTTAGCTCTAGGCCCGGTACCGTAATTTTTATTTGTGTAATTTCTGTGTCTATATTCGTTTCCCCTGTAATAATTGTTTCGTCTGGAATTGAATTGTGCGCGGGGATTGTTCATTTGTTGTTCAAAGTTATGTCTGCTATGTAACTCTTGTGGTGGGAATTGTACGTAACTCTGCGGTGTTGCCGGGTACGGAGGAATTTCTATGTTTTGTTGACTTCTAAAATTATTTGCATATGTTCTGTTGTTTTGGTGTTGGTGGTTTTTTGCATTAAACCAACAATTATCTGTGTCGTGAGTTGATTTTTTGCAAATATCACACCACCTAGTTTCGGGCTTTTTAATTTTGGTGTTATTTTCAAGTTTTAGTTTTTTTAATTGTTTTTGCAGTGAATTTATTTCTTCGGCTTGTGATTTGGATAAGTTCAGTAGGGAATCGCAAAGTGTATTTGCTTCCGGTTGTTCCGTGTGTGGATAATCTTTGGTTGAGTATGCGTTTTTGATTTGTTTTGCGATTTTGACTGCATCTTGGTAAGTTGCAGGGGCATTTTTTCTCACTTCAAACGCGAAGTCTGCCCTTAAGGGCGTGCATCCGGAAATGAAGATTTCTATTCAACATGGCCGCCAAGGTTCTAAGAAAAAATTGGGGTTGGCCTAACTTTAAAAACTGACAGCCAAGAGCTCCAATCCGTGAATAGTAGAATTCCCCTATTAGTTGAAAAATTATCTTCTTGACTACCTTAATTATTTTGACACTTCCTCTCCTAGCTGTGGGGTGACAGAGGTGATAAGAGACAGTTTCCCACCTGTATTCAATTATCTACAAGAACGCCGCTAAAAAAATATACAAACTATCGCATCGCTCAGTGAAATATTTTGTGAAAGGTAAATCACTAAAATAAATAGATTTAAGATTTAAATTCTAATGTCAAGAAATTTAATCTTATTAAATGAATAAATGAAAATTCTTTACACAAAATGTTTCGGAACAGAAGAAAATATTTTTTTAAATTATAAATACATGCATAAAATATATTTATAAATAAATTTATGAAATATATATTTTGAAGTTCGTATTAGAATGAATATTATAAAAAAAAATGTTTATTGAATTATTTATACTGCATATATAGTTTCAGACAGTACATAAAATAGCTCTCTCTCTCTTGTCGAAAGATTCAAACCCACGGTAGTGTGTTTTAAAAAATAGTGGTTGATTTTTTTTTTTTTTTTTTTTTTTTTTTTTTTTTAGTTTTAATAGGAAATATGTTTACTAAAAGTTTTTTTTAATTCTAACTATTTACTTTCTTTCACGTATACACAGGGTAAAGAAAGTATTGTTTTTGGGTAAAATTTTCGAAATTGATTTTTTTTTTTTTTCTTTATTATATAATTATACGTTTTGAAATCCTCTGAATTGGAAAATGTTTTTAGCGGTTGGTTTGTGTGTGTATCTGTCTGTTATCAGCATATATCAAGAACAAAAAATAGCAGAAAGTCCAAACTTGGTATTTTAAATGGGTTTCATATAAATATGCTACACTAAATTTTTTCCTTGAGACAAAGCAAATGGTTCACGTACAGGAATATCCAAGAGAATTCAAATACATGATGTTTATGGGGTTCAAAGTTCAAATAAATTATGTTCTGACAAGTACAATTTAACATCAATAGGCTGATTAAACAAAAGTGAGTAACATTTTTTTTTTAAATGCATAAAAACATGTTTTGTGTAGATTGTGGTATGGAAATCATTCATCATTCGTTTACAGAGCTCCAAAGTATTTGGATATATTGAGGCTATACTTGGAAATTGCTGGAATTATAACTAATTTTGTGTTAGAAGTTTTTCAAGTAAGAATAAATTTAAATACACAACATTGTTTATCGCAATATGCAGAGCTACCCAAAATTAAGCTAAACGCTCTTTTGTATTGAATGTAATTGATGGAAGTGCTTTGCTATATTTTATTATGCCGACGAACACTTGCTCACGAAGCAAAATTAATTTTTCATATCCACACTGTATGTAAACGAATTACTTTTAGTAGTTTTATTCTCAACTCTAGTTTTTTTTTTTTTTTTTTTTTTTTTTTTTTTCATAATATCACATTTTGAGGTTCCCTGATTATAAAAGTCCATTATTTAGCGGTTGATCTGTATATATATCTGTTATGAGAATAACATAAAAACAGATAACTGCAGGAAATTCAAAAGTGGTATTTTGAAGTTCGTATTAGGTTGCCACTTAAAATTTTGAGCAAGGTTGTCAAGTTTGAAGTCAAATTAGTAACAGCCTTGATTATTATTCATTTGTTTATTTTTACAATTATGCATTATAAATAAGTGGTTTTGATGGAGGAGGGGAGTATCCCTCTTACAAAGAAATACATGTAAAATAAAACTGTTCCATATGTTCTAAAAATGTTCCGCAATTTTAGATTTTTTTTAAGTACATTATTTTTATTATCTTATGCTATTGATCTTAAAACTTAATATGCAATATATATATATATATAATGAAAACCTTTTTAAAATTTTTCAGTAAATATTCAATATAATTTTCTTTCATTATTTTATTACAATATGACATTTTCCTGTTCCTCCCTTAAAATTTTAGTCTTGAGTCTAAACAGTTTTAAGATTTAATTAAGTAGAATTACAGTTCAAGGAAAAATTTTATTTATTTATTTATTTATTTTTGGGACTAATTTTAATGTAATTTTCGAATTTTGATGGAATATAATCCGACACACGCAGAGCTGCAAATACTTTAATTAAGAAAACGTTAAAAATTAAAAAGTAAAATAATACGTTCATTTCCTGATATTTTAACTGTATATCTATGATAAATAACACCCGTGAAGTTAGAATATTTACAAGGCTTTTAGTTTAGAACCTTATGCCCCACCGCCCTTATTATTTTCCAAAATAATTTACATCTCTGCAGAAAGGAAAAGCAATAAATTATAAAACATTTAGGATAACAAAATTAATAATTTCAATAATTTTCTACTTGCAACTTTAAGTAAAATCAATCCTATGCAGAGGTCCCCTCCTAGGTGATTCAAAACTGCCCTGTTTTCTGCAATTCTAAATTCTGCTCTTCCAAACTTCACAACTTCATCGCTCCAACGGCACTATTATATATTTCCTAACCCATAGTTTTATTTTTCATTCCTTTATTTAATTATTTTTAACAAATTATTATTATTTTAAAGTTATGTCCAGACATTACAATTTACAATTTTTTAAAGTCATAAAATTAGTTAAATAAAAAAAAAAAATCTTTATGATATTAAAGAAAAAACTTCAAATCAGACTCTTTCTACCGTCTATGTCTCTATGATGGTTTGGTTTGTCTGCTGTTTGACACTGATATAACAAACAAAATCAAATTTGTCAAATCAAATCAAAAATATTTTATCAATTTCACCCACGATAGCTAATTCTTCTAGCACAAAAATGCTGGAAAATCTTTCTTTATCTATGCATATTTTTAATTTTTTTTTTTTTTTTTTTTTACAATGTATATAAATGTCATAGTAATGGGGAAAATGTTTTATAAATTATGAGTAGATATATAATGTTCGTTCTGCCCCAGCGGCACCAGCGGCACGGCACGGGCGAGCTGTGCTGCTGCCGCACCGTCTCTTATCAGCATCCTTCCGGTGACGCATGCCGACATGAAAGATAAGGAGGGTTAGAATTAGGATGTTATCTTGAATGATAAAGAATATTATTTTAAGAGAACTTTAATTATCGATTTTTCTCAAACTTATTTTTCTGTGGTGCTGACATCTATTGAGGAAGCATTGAACTCCTTTATTTTCAAAAATGATGCTTTGCCGTCACTTAGGATCGAACCTGCTATCTGCGGGTTGCGAGCCCGCCGCGCTATCCACTCGACCATCATGAGTTGATAGCGTAAATTTTAATTACTTAGTGTAGCGTTTTGCGATGAAATTTATTTTAAATGTAAGTTATTTTCTGATTTAAGAAATGAATGTATTAATATTAGTGAGGATTTTTAGTGCATAATTAATATTTTAATTGTTTTCGTAGATTTTATGTGCATAATTATTATTTTAATGATAATTTGGGATAAAATATTAAGAAATTTTTTCTTATGTTTGAGTGATTAAAAATTTTCGTTCAAGGGTGTTTGATAAGTGGAAATATGTGATTTTTCTACTGTTATATGTTCAAACATTTTTTATTTATTTTTTTTCTATGTGAACATATATTAAATTTCTTTTTTATTTAATCTTTAGAACTCTGCTAAAGAGTTACTTTTTTTTCTGTGAAATTCTCAAAAGAGAATTTCTTATGTATGTTCAAACAGATTTTTTAATCTGCGTGAACATATTTAGACAGTATTTTTAATTATGTAAAATATACGATTTTTCGCGAATGGTTTTCACTAATATTTTTTAAGGAAAAATTGTGGTATAATTTAAATGCGTACAAAATTTAATAAAATGATTACAAGTTAAGGAAATTTTCTCTCACCTGAAATATTACCATATGTGCTGCCATCTGGCGATTATTTATTGAAACAGAGAAAAACAATTAATATTATTGAAGTAGAGAGTTAGAAAAAATATATTCAGGCAGAAATAGAGGTATTTATTTCATTTAGTAATAAAGGATTAGAAAAATTAACTAAGATTTTGTATATTTTAGTGCTCATAGAGATATGAATTTACATTAATTATCAATTTTAAAATTAATTTTAAACTTATAAAAATAATAATAATAATAATAATAATAATAATATTGAAGTAGAGAGTTAGAAAAAATATATTCAGACAGAAATAGTGATAAAGGATTAGAAAAATTAACTAAGATTTTGTGCAACCAATAACATTTTACCACGCAACAGAGTTATAGTACATTTTATTTAATTTATCATAAGCTAAAATCAAACCATGTACTTATTAATCTTATATTCATGTATTTACATATTTTGTATATTTATGCATCCTTAAGTATTTTAATTATGTAATATTTTAAAATATTTTGCATTATAAATGTAATTTAAGTTTATGCACGCACACACATAGAAAAATTTAATTATTTATTTTTTAATCTTAATAGATTAAAACGGAAATAATTTTTTTTTTTTGAACTTCCATTTTATAATAAAATAGTTATATTTCAAATAAATAGAGATTCTTCTAAATGAGTTGTCTTAGAAATTTTGTGAAAGAAAATTGAAATAATGTGGTAAGTGTGTATTTTCGGATATATGTAGAAATAGTGATTATCTTTGCATTACAGGAAATGTTTAAACATGAGATCTTGATTATATACTTTTAAATAGATAATGAGTTGTATTAGAAATTATGTAAGAAGATATTTTTATGTACTTAATTGTTAGATAAGTAGTTTTCGTTTAAAAATATGCACCTTAAAGTGAAAATACTATACTACAGAGTTACCATTTATTTAATTCATTAAAAAATATGCTTCTTTTCTACACTTCCAAAGAAACAAATGAGTGATAAGCTTATTTCTTATCCACCATGTTGATACTACGTAATACTACGATAAACTCATTTTGTTTGATTATCTTATATAGTTCTACTAAACTAGTTAAAAAACTTTTTGAATTATTCACCTTAAAATGAAAATACTATACTACAGAGTTACCATTTATTTAATTCATTAAAAAATATGCTTCTAGAAAAATAATGACCTATCTAGAAGTATTTTTTCATTGATATATTTATTTAATAATATTAATTTAAGAACTTTATTTTATAAATTAACTTCTATCAACCAATACCATTTTACCACGCAACAGAGTTATAGTAGATTTTATTTAACTTATCATAAGCTAAAATCAAACCATGCACTTATTAATCTTATATTTATGTATTTGTATATTTATGCATCCTTTAGTATTTTAGTTATGTAATATTTTAAAATGTGATTGAAAAAAAAAAAAAAAATATTTCGCATTATAAATGTAATTTAAGTTTATGCACGCACACATAGAAAAATTTAATTATTTATTTTTTAATCTTAATAGATTAAAACGGAAATTTTAAAGTTAAGCATATGTACATTGCGAAATTGATTAAGATTTAATATTACAAACTTAATTATATTGAGTGAAATTAGGATGTAGCTTATTAGAGGAACAATAGTTATAAATATTGCAAAAATGTTGAAATAAATTAAGGTTTATTACTTACTTAGTTATATTTTATGTGCATATTTAGTACTTTTGTGATGTAATGTAGCTTATTAGATATCCAATAGTTATAAATGATGCAAAAATGTTGATACACATTATGGTTTAATAGTTATAAATGTTGAAATACATTAAGATTTATTACTTACTTAGTTATATTTTATGTACATATATAGTACTTTTTGTGATGTAATGTAGCTTATTAGGTGAACGATAGTTATAAATGATGTAAAAATGTTGAAATACATTAAGATTTCTTACTTAGTTATATTTTATGTGCGTATTTAGTACTTTTGTGATGTAATGTAGCTTATTAGATGTCCAATAGTTATAAATGATGCAAAAATGTTGATGCACATTATGGTTTAATAGTTATATTTTATGATAAACAATACTTATAAATGATGCAAAAATGTCGAAGTACATTAAGGTTTAATAGTTGCACAGTTATATTTTATGTGCATATATAGTACTTTTGCGATGTTATGTACCTTATTAGAGGAACGATACTTATAAATGATGCAAAAATGTTGAAATACATTAAGGTTTAATAGTTATATTTTATGCGCGTATATAGCCCTTTTTGTGATGCGAAACAAAATATTCTCAGGGGATAGTAGTTTTCAAAAAATTTAACCACAGGAATACACTCTATTTAAGATAGAAATAGGTGCACTAGTATTGAACATGCTGGCTTTTTGGGGTCACGTGATTTTTTTCGTCCAATCAGAAGCACGGAATTTTAATGAATAGTATTATAAAATTAAGTGTTTTTTTATATACAGATATTTTTGAGGTTCCATGAACCAATCAAAACCAGGGATTTTTAATGAATAGTATTATTAAATTAAGCACTTTGTGGAATTAAGTGTTGATTGTGTACAAATAATTTTGATGTTTTTTCAACCACATGGATTTTTAATGATTATAAAATTAAGTGATTTGTGGAATTAAGTGTTGATCATATTCAAATAATTTATGAGTACCATGAACCAACCAGAAGCATGGATTTTTAATAATTGTAAAATTAAGTGATTTAAGTATGCAAGTTTCGGAAAAAAACATGAAAAACTTCAAACAAATAGTCTACAAGCTTTAAAATCTGTGATGCACAAATTATATGTTTTACCATGTTGATAAACTAGATTACATTAAAAAGTTTGGGTATTAAAATGATATATATTTGGTGTGATTAATAGGGGTTCTAAAGAATTTGGCTGCTTTTCCTGGTGTATGAATTTAGCTTATATTTGGCGTGATTTCGCCAATAATTACAAATTTGGTGGTAAACCTGCAGTATAAATGCATTCGCAAAGAAAATTTTGTCAGTTGCTGCTGTATTTTTGAGGAGTGTGCACGTTTAATTTATCAACTTGTATTTTTTATAACACTTTACTTTTTAGTGAGAGAGATGGATTTATCTGCAAAAATGCCTATTTCAAATGAGGTGTCATCAAGCTTGGATACTAAGAAAGTATCAAAAACTTTTAGCTGTGTTTCTTGCAGTATGGTATTTAAACGAAAATGGGATTTGCTTCGTCACATGAAAATTCATCTCAACGAAAAATCTTTTATTTGCAATGTATGCCAGAAAGCATTTACCAGGTCAGATGAGTTAAAGAGACATTTAAAAATTCATGAAAAGACTTCTATTGAACATAGATGTGGGCAATGTGATGAATCCTTTAATCGCAAGTATCAGTTGCTGATGCATATTAGAAAAAATCATCGAAAACCTTTACCAGCGCATTCCTGTGATCAATGTGCAGAAACATTTAGACAGAAATATAAACTTTTAGAGCATGTTAGAGAAAATCATCGAAAACCCTTATCGCAAGCAACATTAAAGGGAATATCAAATTCTGACCGAGATTTTCTTAAGGAGAAAATTATGCATTTTAAAAGAAAAAATGCTCTTAATACATTTACAATAACCACATTTGATAATAAAAACAAAGATTTGGATTTAACGTCATTTTTTAATAATTTAAGAACTGACATTTTAAACGAATTAAACTTTCAATTAAATGATCAAGGATCATTGAAATGGTATATTAATGTAGAAGTTATTTTTCGTTGTATTTATGAAAATGGAGAGAAGGATTTTATTACACAAAATTTTAGGTCAAAAAGTATAACAACTCTTTTAATAAATGATTTGAATAATGATCTTGAAAACGCTTTTAACAAGATGAAAAAGTGTTTTGATGAATTTAGTGAACAAGGATCAGGTTGGACATTAACAGAAATTTTCAAATTAGAACTTTGTATGACTAAATATGGTTCTTTTCAAATGTAATATCTGATTTTACTATATATATATATATTGAAAATTGTTAGTTGAATCTTATAAAATTATTGTAAACTTTGTATAAAAATGATGCATGTAAAAATCTTATAATTTGAAAAATAAAAGTATGTGTACAAAAATTGTATTTTTAATTATTTATCTCATATAAAAATTTTATGTAAAAGTTTAAACTATTAATCGGATTTTTAAAATAAATGCACTTATGTAAACATGTTTAAATAGAAAGTTTTATATTTACTTTATCAAAGTAATTTTTTATTTATTTATTTATTTATTTATTTATTTTTTTTAATATGATTTTAAAACTATATATTTTAATATGATTTTAAAACTACATATTTTTATAAAACGTTATTTCATAAATAAATTGATATTTTATAGTAAATATAATCTTACCAATTTTAGAGATTGTATCAAAAAATCATGAACTTTCCAATTTTAGCATTAACCATTTAACATATAGGCTAGGGAAATACTAACCTGCTTAAAAGTTTAACTTTTCTGCATGCTTGAAATTAGACATCAACAAATCATTTGTTTCGACATGTTGATAAACTAAAATATTTTACGAGATTTTTTAATGGGATTGGGGATATTTTTCAAGATTTGGCTATTAAAATAACATATCTGCTAAGATTTGGCGAGATTTTTTAATATATTTGGCAATAAATACTAATTTGGCATTAAACATAGAGTATAAATTCAGTCTCGTAGAAAATTTAATCAGTTGCTAACTTGTTTTCGTGGTTCATATAGCATTTTTAAAGTTTTACTTTGATTATGTTTATAATGGATCTATCTGAGGAAGTGCAAGTTTCTGTTCATCAACAAGCCACTTCATCATGTTTTGAAGATGAGACTTTTCACTTAGAGGATGCAAAACCCTATATTTGTAATGTGTGTAAGAAAGCATTTAGTAGATCGTACGGTTATAAAAGACACTTAAAAACTCATGAAAAACCTCGCATAGGATATGGGTGTGAATACTGCATGGAAAATTTTAGTCGTAAACGGGATTTTTTAAAGCATAATGCAAAAATTCATAAAAAGACTTTGCATAACCACAGTTGTGATGAATGTAGTGAAGTGTTTAGGACTAAACAAGATTTATTGAATCATAAAAAAATGCTACATCGAAAGGTTTTACCTGAATATCTATGTGTAGAATGCAACGAAAGTTTTCGATATAAGTATGAATTATTACGACATAACAGAAAAAATCATCGTAAAGATTCTTCTGCTTACGTATGTACAAAATGCAATGAACGAAATACTCTCAACTTAGACAGTGAAAATATGAACTTAACAAATTTTTTGAATAATTTGAATACTGCTTTTTTAACCAACACCTATTCTTTAGCCAAAAGCTTTCATGATGAAAATAACAATACGTATTTTTTAATATTTTTAAATAATGAAAATATGAATACCGAACACATCTCACGAAATAATGACTCATCAACCAACAACTTTGGGAGTGTAAATGTGGACTTAACGAATTTTTCAGATAATCAAAATAATGTTTTCACTTCATCAAGCAGTGAAAATGTGATCTTATCAAATGTTTTGGATAATAATGCATACGACGTTTTACCCACTGCTAATGAAAATATAAATACTAAATGTTTGACACAAAGTAATTTTTATGACTCACCAACGAACAACTTTGAGAATATAAATGTGGACTTTACGAATTTTAATGGGGAGTGTATGAGTAATAATGTTTCACTCGTGAGCGGTGATAACGACTTGTTGACATTTTTGGATAATTTTAATATAGAGTGTATAAGTCAATGTAACCTTAACGATTTAACAACAATTTAGATTTTTATAAACCTGTTTTTATACTGATAATAATAATGTAAAATAAAATATTTTAATCAAAAATTGTGTTTTTATTATGAAATTACTTTCTACACACCATTTTATATTACAATAGATACGTTAAGTCACGAAAAAATCTAAACATGTGTAAATATATTTTTGCTTTCTTATTAACTAAATCGTTTTATACAATAAGACTTGGTGATTTTAATTCGGTTTAAAGAAATTCTTCCCCATAAATTGGAGTGGGACGAAGTGACTTATAAAAACCGTAACATAAAGAACTCTAATATTGCTGATTTATTTAATATTTTCTATGAATAAGAAAGTGCCACAAGGCGAATTGTTACAAGCTCTTAATGATATGCCTAAAACCTTTATTAAAAACAAATTTTTATTATCTTCGGTACCCAAGTAACGAAAACGCCCAAATGTAGTTCCCTATTGATTAAATTATTAATAAAAAATATTTTTTAATATAAAACACATGTCTCTTTATTTATGTTTAAATAAATGCTATAAAAATTGCACTTACCTCAACACAGTTGTTAATTTGCGTCCTTCTCTTCTACTCGCACGGTGTGAAATGAGCGATAACGCTATTTCTTATCAAGATCACGTGGTAAGCTTTCTTATCTACTATTTCACGTGACATTGTCTAGTATGACGTAGTAAGCTACGTGACTGATAACACAAACCCTACACTAATGTAGTATATGTGATGTAGCTTACTACGTCATACTAGACAATGTCACGTGACATAGTAGATAAGAAAGCTTACCACGTGATCATGATAAGAAATAGCGTTATCGCTCATTTCACACCGTGCGAGTAGAAGAGAAGGACGCAAATTAACAACTGTGTTGAGGTAAGTGCAATTTTTATAGCATTTATTTAAATATAAATAAAGAGACATGTGTTTTATATTAAAAAATATTTTTTATTAATAATTTAATCAATAGGGAACTACATTTGGGCGTTTTCGTTACTTGGGTACCGAAGATAATAAAAATTTGTTTTTAATAAAGGTTTTAGGCATATCATTAAGAGCTTGTAACAATTCGCCTTGTGGCACTTTCTTATTCATAGAAAATATTAAATAAATCAGCAATATTAGAGTTCTTTATGTTACGGTTTTTATAAGTCACTTCGTCCCACTCCAATTTATGGGGAAGAATTTCTTTAAACCGAATTAAAATCACCAAGTCTTATTGTATAAAACGATTTAGTTAATAAGAAAGCAAAAATATATTTACACATGTTTAGATTTTTTCGTGACTTAACGTATCTATTGTAATATAAAATGGTGTGTAGAAAGTAATTTCATAATAAAAACACAATTTTTGATTAAAATATTTTATTTTACATTATTATTATCAGTATAAAAACAGGTTTATAAAAATCTAAATTGTTGTTAAATCGTTAAGGTTACATTGACTTATACACTCTACATTAAAATTATCCAAAAATGTCAACAAGTCGTTATCACCGCTCACGAGTGAAACATTATTACTCATACACTCCCCATTAAAATTCGTAAAGTCCACATTTATATTCTCAAAGTTGTTCGTTGGTGAGTCATAAAAATTACTTTGTGTCAAACATTTAGTATTTATATTTTCATTAGCAGTGGGTAAAACGTCGTATGCATTATTATCCAAAACATTTGATAAGATCACATTTTCACTGCTTGATGAAGTGAAAACATTATTTTGATTATCTGAAAAATTCGTTAAGTCCACATTTACACTCCCAAAGTTGTTGGTTGATGAGTCATTATTTCGTGAGATGTGTTCGGTATTCATATTTTCATTATTTAAAAATATTAAAAAATACGTATTGTTATTTTCATCATGAAAGCTTTTGGCTAAAGAATAGGTGTTGGTTAAAAAAGCAGTATTCAAATTATTCAAAAAATTTGTTAAGTTCATATTTTCACTGTCTAAGTTGAGAGTATTTCGTTCATTGCATTTTGTACATACGTAAGCAGAAGAATCTTTACGATGATTTTTTCTGTTATGTCGTAATAATTCATACTTATATCGAAAACTTTCGTTGCATTCTACACATAGATATTCAGGTAAAACCTTCCGATGTAGCATTTTTTTATGATTCAATAAATCTTGTTTACTCCTAAACACTTCACTACATTCATCACAACTGTGGTTATGCAAAGTCTTTTTATGAATTTTTGCATTATGCTTTAAAAAATCCCGTTTACGACTAAAATTTTCCATGCAGTATTCACACCCATATCCTATGCGAGGTTTTTCATGAGTTTTTAAGTGTCTTTTATAACCGTACGATCTACTAAATGCTTTCTTACACACATTACAAATATAGGGTTTTGCATCCTCTAAGTGAAAAGTCTCATCTTCAAAACATGATGAAGTGGCTTGTTGATGAACAGAAACTTGCACTTCCTCAGATAGATCCATTATAAACATAATCAAAGTAAAACTTTAAAAATGCTATATGAACCACGAAAACAAGTTAGCAACTGATTAAATTTTCTACGAGACTGAATTTATACTCTATGTTTAATGCCAAATTAGTATTTATTGCCAAATATATTAAAAAATCTCGCCAAATCTTAGCAGATATGTTATTTTAATAGCCAAATCTTGAAAAATATCCCCAATCCCATTAAAAAATCTCGTAAAATATTTTAGTTTATCAACATGTCGAAACAAATAATTTGTTGATGTCTAATTTCAAGCATGCAGAAAAGTTAAACTTTTAAGCAGGTTAGTATTTCCCTAGCCTATATGTTAAATGGTTAATGCTAAAATTGGAAAGTTCATGATTTTTTGATACAATCTCTAAAATTGGTAAGATTATATTTACTATAAAATATCAATTTATTTATGAAATAACGTTTTATAAAAATATGTAGTTTTAAAATCATATTAAAATATATAGTTTTAAAATCATATTAAAAAAAAAAATAATAATAAATAAATAAATAAATAAATAAATAAAAAATTACTTTGATAAAATAAATATAAAACTTTCTATTTAAACATGTTTACATAAGTGCATTTATTTTAAAAATCCGATTAATAGTTTAAACTTTTACATAAAATTTTTATATGAGATAAATAATTAAAAATACAATTTTTGTACACATACTTTTATTTTTCAGATTATAAGATTTTTACATGCATCATTTTTATACAAAGTTTACAATAATTTTATAAGATTCAACTAACAATTTTCAATATATATATATATATATATATATAGTAAAATCAGATATTACATTTGAAAAGAACCATATTTAGTCATACAAAGTTCTAATTTGAAAATTTCTGTTAATGTCCAACCTGATCCTTGTTCACTAAATTCATCAAAACACTTTTTCATCTTGTTAAAAGCGTTTTCAAGATCATTATTCAAATCATTTATTAAAAGAGTTGTTATACTTTTTGACCTAAAATTTTGTGTAATAAAATCCTTCTCTCCATTTTCATAAATACAACGAAAAATAACTTCTACATTAATATACCATTTCAATGATCCTTGATCATTTAATTGAAAGTTTAATTCGTTTAAAATGTCAGTTCTTAAATTATTAAAAAATGACGTTAAATCCAAATCTTTGTTTTTATTATCAAATGTGGTTATTGTAAATGTATTAAGAGCATTTTTTCTTTTAAAATGCATAATTTTCTCCTTAAGAAAATCTCGGTCAGAATTTGATATTCCCTTTAATGTTGCTTGCGATAAGGGTTTTCGATGATTTTCTCTAACATGCTCTAAAAGTTTATATTTCTGTCTAAATGTTTCTGCACATTGATCACAGGAATGCGCTGGTAAAGGTTTTCGATGATTTTTTCTAATATGCATCAGCAACTGATACTTGCGATTAAAGGATTCATCACATTGCCCACATCTATGTTCAATAGAAGTCTTTTCATGAATTTTTAAATGTCTCTTTAACTCATCTGACCTGGTAAATGCTTTCTGGCATACATTGCAAATAAAAGATTTTTCGTTGAGATGAATTTTCATGTGACGAAGCAAATCCCATTTTCGTTTAAATACCATACTGCAAGAAACACAGCTAAAAGTTTTTGATACTTTCTTAGTATCCAAGCTTGATGACACCTCATTTGAAATAGGCATTTTTGCAGATAAATCCATCTCTCTCACTAAAAAGTAAAGTGTTATAAAAAATACAAGTTGATAAATTAAACGTGCACACTCCTCAAAAATACAGCAGCAACTGACAAAATTTTCTTTGCGAATGCATTTATACTGCAGGTTTACCACCAAATTTGTAATTATTGGCGAAATCACGCCAAATATAAGCTAAATTCATACACCAGGAAAAGCAGCCAAATTCTTTAGAACCCCTATTAATCACACCAAATATATATCATTTTAATACCCAAACTTTTTAATGTAATCTAGTTTATCAACATGGTAAAACATATAATTTGTGCATCACAGATTTTAAAGCTTGTAGACTATTTGTTTGAAGTTTTTCATGTTTTTTTCCGAAACTTGCATACTTAAATCACTTAATTTTACAATTATTAAAAATCCATGCTTCTGGTTGGTTCATGGTACTCATAAATTATTTGAATATGATCAACACTTAATTCCACAAATCACTTAATTTTATAATCATTAAAAATCCATGTGGTTGAAAAAACATCAAAATTATTTGTACACAATCAACACTTAATTCCACAAAGTGCTTAATTTAATAATACTATTCATTAAAAATCCCTGGTTTTGATTGGTTCATGGAACCTCAAAAATATCTGTATATAAAAAAACACTTAATTTTATAATACTATTCATTAAAATTCCGCGCTTCTGATTGGACGAAAAAAATCACGTGACCCCAAAAAGCCAGCATGTTCAATACTAGTGCACCTATTTCTATCTTAAATAGAGTGTATTCCTGTGGTTAAATTTTTTGAAAACTACTATCCCCTGAGAATATTTTGTTTCGCATCACAAAAAGTGCTATATACGCGCATAAAATATAACTATTAAACCTTAATGTATTTCAACATTTTTGCATCATTTATAAGTATCGTTCCTCTAATAAGGTACATAACATCGCAAAAGTACTATATATGCACATAAAATATAACTGTGCAACTATTAAACCTTAATGTACTTCGACATTTTTGCATCATTTATAAGTATTGTTTATCATAAAATATAACTATTAAACCATAATGTGCATCAACATTTTTGCATCATTTATAACTATTGGACATCTAATAAGCTACATTACAACACAAAAGTACTAAATACACACATAAAATATAACTAAGTAAGAAATCTTAATGTATTTCAACATTTTTACATCATTTATAACTATCGTTCACCTAATAAGCTACATTACATCACAAAAAGTACTATATATGTACATAAAATATAACTAAGTAAGTAATAAATCTTAATGTATTTCAACATTTATAACTATTAAACCATAATGTGTATCAACATTTTTGCATCATTTATAACTATTGGATATCTAATAAGCTACATTACATCACAAAAGTACTAAATATGCACATAAAATATAACTAAGTAAGTAATAAACCTTAATTTATTTCAACATTTTTGCAATATTTATAACTATTGTTCCTCTAATAAGCTACATCCTAATTTCACTCAATATAATTAAGTTTGTAATATTAAATCTTAATCAATTTCGCAATGTACATATGCTTAACTTTAAAATTTCCGTTTTAATCTATTAAGATTAAAAAATAAATAATTAAATTTTTCTATGTGTGCGTGCATAAACTTAAATTACATTTATAATGCGAAATATTTTTTATTTTTTTTTCAATCACATTTTAAAATATTACATAACTAAAATACTAAAGGATGCATAAATATACAAATACATAAATATAAGATTAATAAGTGCATGGTTTGATTTTAGCTTATGATAAGTTAAATAAAATCTACTATAACTCTGTTGCGTGGTAAAATGGTATTGGTTGATAGAAGTTAATTTATAAAATAAAGTTCTTAAATTAATATTATTAAATAAATATATCAATGAAAAAATACTTCTAGATAGGTCATTATTTTTCTAGAAGCATATTTTTTAATGAATTAAATAAATGGTAACTCTGTAGTATAGTATTTTCATTTTAAGGTGAATAATTCAAAAAGTTTTTTAGCTAGTTTAGTAGAACTATATAAGATAATCAAACAAAATGAGTTTATCGTAGTATTACGTAGTATCAACATGGTGGATAAGAAATAAGCTTATCACTCATTTGTTTCTTTGGAAGTGTAGAAAAGAAGCATATTTTTTAATGAATTAAATAAATGGTAACTCTGTAGTATAGTATTTTCACTTTAAGGTGCATATTTTTAAACGAAAACTACTTATCTAACAATTAAGTACATAAAAATATCTTCTTACATAATTTCTAATACAACTCATTATCTATTTAAAAGTATATAATCAAGATCTCATGTTTAAACATTTCCTGTAATGCAAAGATAATCACTATTTCTACATATATCCGAAAATACACACTTACCACATTATTTGAATTTTCTTTCACAAAATTTCTAAGACAACTCATTTAGAAGAATCTCTATATCTATTTGAAATATAACTATTTTATTATAAAATGGAAGTTCAAAAAAAAAAAAAAATTATTTCCGTTTTAATCTATTAAGATTAAAAAATAAATAATTAAATTTTTCTATGTGTGTGCGTGCATAAACTTAAATTACATTTATAATGCAAAATATTTTAAAATATTACATAATTAAAATACTTAAGGATGCATAAATATACAAAATATGTAAATACATGAATATAAGATTAATAAGTACATGGTTTGATTTTAGCTTATGATAAATTAAATAAAATGTACTATAACTCTGTTGCGTGGTAAAATGTTATTGGTTGCACAAAATCTTAGTTAATTTTTCTAATCCTTTATCACTATAAGTTTAAAATTAATTTTAAAATTGATAATTAATGTAAATTCATATCTCTATGAGCACTAAAATATACAAAATCTTAGTTAATTTTTCTAATCCTTTATTACTAAATGAAATAAATACCTCTATTTCTGCCTGAATATATTTTTTCTAACTCTCTACTTCAATAATATTAATTGTTTTTCTCTGTTTCAATAAATAATCGCCAGATGGCAGCACATATGGTAATATTTCAGATGAGAGAAAATTTCCTTAACTTGTAATCATTTTATTAAATTTTGTACGCATTTAAATTATACCACAATTTTTCCTTAAAAAATATTAGTGAAAACCATTCGCGAAAAATCGTATATTTTACATAATTAAAAATACTGTCTAAATATGTTCACGCAGATTAAAAAATCTGTTTGAACATACATAAGAAATTCTCTTTTGAGAATTTCACAGAAAAAAAAGTAACTCTTTAGCAGAGTTCTAAAGATTAAATAAAAAAGAAATTTAATATATGTTCACATAGAAAAAAAATAAATAAAAAATGTTTGAACATATAACAGTAGAAAAATCACATATTTCCACTTATCAAACACCCTTGAACGAAAATTTTTAATCACTCAAACATAAGAAAAAATTTCTTAATATTTTATCCCAAATTATCATTAAAATAATAATTATGCACATAAAATCTACGAAAACAATTAAAATATTAATTATGCACTAAAAATCCTCACTAATATTAATACATTCATTTCTTAAATCAGAAAATAACTTACATTTAAAATAAATTTCATCGCAAAACGCTACACTAAGTAATTAAAATTTACGCTGTCAACTCATGATGGTCGAGTGGATAGCGCGGCGGGCTCGCAACCCGCAGATAGCAGGTTCGATCCTAAGTGACGGCAAAGCATCATTTTTGAAAATAAAGGAGTTCAATGCTTCCTCAATAGATGTCAGCACCACAGAAAAATAAGTTTGAGAAAAATCGATAATTAAAGTTCTCATAAAATAATATTCTTTATCATTCAAGATAACATCTTATTCTAACCCTCCTTATCTTTCATGTCGGCATGCGTCACCGGAAGGATGCTGATAAGAGACGGTGCGGCAGCAGCACAGCTCGCCCGTGCCGTGCCGCTGGTGCCGCTGGGGCAGAACGAACATTATATATCTACTCATAATTTATAAAACATTTTCCCCATTACTATGACATTTATATACATTGTAAAAAAAAAAAAAAAAAATTAAAAATATGCATAGATAAAGAAAGATTTTCCAGCATTTTTGTGCTAGAAGAATTAGCTATCGTGGGTGAAATTGATAAAATATTTTTGATTTGATTTGACAAATTTGATTTTGTTTGTTATATCAGTGTCAAACAGCAGACAAACCAACCCATCATAGAGACATAGACGGTAGAAAGAGTCTGATTTGAAGTTTTTTCTTTAATATCATAAAGATTTTTTTTTTTTTATTTAACTAATTTTATGACTTTAAAAAATTGTAAATTGTAATGTCTGGACATAACTTTAAAATAATAATAATTTGTTAAAAATAATTAAATAAAGGAATGAAAAATAAAACTATGGGTTAGGAAATATATAATAGTGCCGTTGGAGCGATGAAGTTGTGAAGTTTGGAAGAGCAGAATTTAGAATTGCAGAAAACAGGGCAGTTTTGAATCACCTAGGAGGGGACTTCTGCATAGGATTGATTTTACTTAAAGTTGCAAGTAGAAAATTATTGAAATTATTAATTTTGTTATCCTAAATGTTTTATAATTTATTGCTTTTCCTTTCTGCAGAGATGTAAATTATTTTGGAAAATAATAAGGGCGGTGGGGCATAAGGTTCTAAACTAAAAGCCTTGTAAATATTCTAACTTCACGGGTGTTATTTATCATAGATATACAGTTAAAATATCAGGAAATGAACGTATTATTTTACTTTTTAATTTTTAACGTTTTCTTAATTAAAGTATTTGCAGCTCTGCGTGTGTCGGATTATATTCCATCAAAATTCGAAAATTACATTAAAATTAGACCCAAAAATAAATAAATAAATAAATAAAATTTTTCCTTGAACTGTAATTCTACTTAATTAAATCTTAAAACTGTTTAGACTCAAGACTAAAATTTTAAGGGAGGAACAGGAAAATGTCATATTGTAATAAAATAATGAAAGAAAATTATATTGAATATTTACTGAAAAATTTTAAAAAGGTTTTCATTATATATATATATATATATTGCATATTAAGTTTTAAGATCAATAGCATAAGATAATAAAAATAATGTACTTAAAAAAAATCTAAAATTGCGGAACATTTTTAGAACATATGGAACAGTTTTATTTTACATGTATTTCTTTGTAAGAGGGATACTCCCCTCCTCCATCAAAACCACTTATTTATAATGCATAATTGTAAAAATAAACAAATGAATAATAATCAAGGCTGTTACTAATTTGACTTCAAACTTGACAACCTTGCTCAAAATTTTAAGTGGCAACCTAATACGAACTTCAAAATACCACTTTTGAATTTCCTGCAGTTATCTGTTTTTATGTTATTCTCATAACAGATATATATACAGATCAACCGCTAAATAATGGACTTTTATAATCAGGGAACCTCAAAATGTGATATTATGAAAAAAAAAAAAAAAAAAAAACTAGAGTTGAGAATAAAACTACTAAAAGTAATTCGTTTACATACAGTGTGGATATGAAAAATTAATTTTGCTTCGTGAGCAAGTGTTCGTCGGCATAATAAAATATAGCAAAGCACTTCCATCAATTACATTCAATACAAAAGAGCGTTTAGCTTAATTTTGGGTAGCTCTGCATATTGCGATAAACAATGTTGTGTATTTAAATTTATTCTTACTTGAAAAACTTCTAACACAAAATTAGTTATAATTCCAGCAATTTCCAAGTATAGCCTCAATATATCCAAATACTTTGGAGCTCTGTAAACGAATGATGAATGATTTCCATACCACAATCTACACAAAACATGTTTTTATGCATTTTAAAAAAAAATGTTACTCACTTTTGTTTAATCAGCCTATTGATGTTAAATTGTACTTGTCAGAACATAATTTATTTGAACTTTGAACCCCATAAACATCATGTATTTGAATTCTCTTGGATATTCCTGTACGTGAACCATTTGCTTTGTCTCAAGGAAAAAATTTAGTGTAGCATATTTATATGAAACCCATTTAAAATACCAAGTTTGGACTTTCTGCTATTTTTTGTTCTTGATATATGCTGATAACAGACAGATACACACACAAACCAACCGCTAAAAACATTTTCCAATTCAGAGGATTTCAAAACGTATAATTATATAATAAAGAAAAAAAAAAAATCAATTTCGAAAATTTTACCCAAAAACAATACTTTCTTTACCCTGTGTATACGTGAAAGAAAGTAAATAGTTAGAATTAAAAAAAACTTTTAGTAAACATATTTCCTATTAAAACTTAAAAAAAAAAAAAAAAAAAAAAAAAATCAACCACTATTTTTTAAAACACACTACCGTGGGTTTGAATCTTTCGACAAGAGAGAGAGAGCTATTTTATGTACTGTCTGAAACTATATATGCAGTATAAATAATTCAATAAACATTTTTTTTTATAATATTCATTCTAATACGAACTTCAAAATATATATTTCATAAATTTATTTATAAATATATTTTATGCATGTATTTATAATTTAAAAAAATATTTTCTTCTGTTCCGAAACATTTTGTGTAAAGAATTTTCATTTATTCATTTAATAAGATTAAATTTCTTGACATTAGAATTTAAATCTTAAATCTATTTATTTTAGTGATTTACCTTTCACAAAATATTTCACTGAGCGATGCGATAGTTTGTATATTTTTTTAGCGGCGTTCTTGTAGATAATTGAATACAGGTGGGAAACTGTCTCTTATCACCTCTGTCACCCCACAGCTAGGAGAGGAAGTGTCAAAATAATTAAGGTAGTCAAGAAGATAATTTTTCAACTAATAGGGGAATTCTACTATTCACGGATTGGAGCTCTTGGCTGTCAGTTTTTAAAGTTAGGCCAACCCCAATTTTTTCTTAGAACCTTGGCGGCCATGTTGAATAGAAATCTTCATTTCCGGATGCACGCCCTTAAGGGCAGACTTCGCGTTTGAAGTGAGAAAAAATGCCCCTGCAACTTACCAAGATGCAGTCAAAATCGCAAAACAAATCAAAAACGCATACTCAACCAAAGATTATCCACACACGGAACAACCGGAAGCAAATACACTTTGCGATTCCCTACTGAACTTATCCAAATCACAAGCCGAAGAAATAAATTCACTGCAAAAACAATTAAAAAAACTAAAACTTGAAAATAACACCAAAATTAAAAAGCCCGAAACTAGGTGGTGTGATATTTGCAAAAAATCAACTCACGACACAGATAATTGTTGGTTTAATGCAAAAAACCACCAACACCAAAACAACAGAACATATGCAAATAATTTTAGAAGTCAACAAAACATAGAAATTCCTCCGTACCCGGCAACACCGCAGAGTTACGTACAATTCCCACCACAAGAGTTACATAGCAGACATAACTTTGAACAACAAATGAACAATCCCCGCGCACAATTCAATTCCAGACGAAACAATTATTACAGGGGAAACGAATATAGACACAGAAATTACACAAATAAAAATTACGGTACCGGGCCTAGAGCTAACTTCCCGGAAAACTGAATAAGGGATTTTCTCAATATAATAATTCTGCCTCTAGAAAATCCCCACCACAGAGGCAAGAAAATAAAAATGTTTCTCAACAAACACAAACACCACAAAATGAAAAAACACGCACACAACTCCTACAAACAAATCAAACAACAACTCAATTAATTGCCAGTGTATTAAACAACAATGCAAATAATCTACCCCTAATTAGATTTACGATAAAAAACACCCCCAATTACCGCTTTAATTGATTGTGGTGCCAGTGTCAGCTTACACACAGAAAAATGGAAAATCGAAACTTGTGAAGAAACGTGTCATCTTAGTGATAGTACACGTTTTCCTAGTACATTGACAAATTTGCACAAAATTACGCAAAATTTTAAACAATCAAAACACTACCTGACAATCCCATTTAGTCATGAGACACAAAAGTCGTTTTATTTTACCATGTATCTTTAATGTGTTTCGTCTGATGATCCGTTTTGGCTCTAAAACTTGTCAGATGACTAATTTCCCAGGTACAGTTTTCATTTTCCTCAAATTTGACTGGTTAGTCAGATGAGAGAATAAAAATAAATTGTTCCTGTTTTGTCAATTGACTAAGAAAAGTTTGTTTGGCTAGTCCAAAAGCTCAGCATTATTATTATTTTTTTTTTCTTTATTATTATTTGTTTATTTATTTTTTTTTTTGGCTCCTTCTGACAACTTGAGTTAGTCAACCGAAATCGAATAATTTAACCTATCAAATCTGGCGGCATAATGCAATCGCAGAATTCGAAATTCAAATACTTAGAAGTCTGAAAGTGTGGATCCGTTGATGTCGTTTCGGTTCCGTTTCCATATTTGTGATAATTTTCATTTTAGAAAGAGACCCAGAGATTTTAATTATCTGCGAATCGAGTTTACGGTCAAAAGTAAGTGCTAAATACTTTATTTTATTGTATATATATATATATATATATATATTATTGTAAGCTTTGTTAGAATAGTAAATTGTAAATTTGTAAAATTCTAAGCTTTAGCAATCTTCTAACAATATCAATCGTATTTAGAATTTGTTTTAATTTATAAAGTTGTTTAAAACGTATAAATTTTAAAATACGTTATTATAAATCTTAGTTTTGCGTATCGTTGTATTATAAAAATAAGTATTTTAATTTGTCTGAACTATAGTTTTTTACATATATTTTTAACATTAAGCTCATATTTATATTTTTTATACACAGAATAGTAACGCTTTATTTTCCCTTAAAGGTGGTTCAGAAGGTATTTGGATTCCAAGTGATAAAAATTCAAAAAAGATATGGAAAAATGCTATTTATAAGGATTTTGAATAACTCCGAATTCTAAGGTATGTTTTTAAATTATCTTTTGCTGCATTTTATCTATCTTATCTCAGAACAAGAATAATATTCATACTTTTTTATATTTAAAATTTTTAATGAGATGAATTAAAAAAATTAAAAGGTTCCACGTTTATCTGTTATTTGTTCTGTTTTTTATTTTTATTTTTTTTATTATTTCTAGTTCTAAATAAATAAATATATCTTTATAATTTAAATATTTTTGGGAAATTGTTGATAATTGTATGTAATAAAAAATGTCTTCATTTATTATTAAATGTTTGATAACAATTTTTTCAGAACAAATTTGAGCAAAAATGATATGAATTTAATATCACATACTATATTATTTTCTCAATTTTTAAATTGTTCTTGTGTACAATATTAATTATTAGCGATAAATAATAGATGTCTTAGTTAAAATATAAATAGATTTATCTTCATGTTAAATTTTTCATTCAAATGATTGATGATTGTTTTTTAAAGGTTGATATTTTTAGTTATTAAAATTTTGATATCATATATATATATTTTTTTTTCCTTTAGAATAAATTTAATCAAAAATAATATGAGTTTAAATTATTAGATACTATTAAGTATTCGTTATAAACAAAGGTATCTTGTTAAAAATATGTACTTAATTTCATGTTATTTGTTTCACTGAACACACTGAAAAAATAAAAGTTATATGCTATAAAAATGAGACAAATTACTATAAGGATACAAAATGCACAAAACATGGGCAAATTTTAACCTTGGACAAAACGAGTCATATAGTCTGAGAAAATAGTGCTCAAAAGCTGAATGACAGAATCAGCAGCTATCAGACATTTGTTGATATGTATCATTACAAAAAAAAAAAAGTATAAGAGTTTCAAAGCCTGCCTTTTTTCTCCCGGGGAGTAAAAAAGAAGGGGAAAAAAATGTCATGTTGATGCCACCACAAAACTAACTTTCTTCTACCTTTTCCTATATAAAATCAGGCAATGGAAATTATTTTTTATTTTTATTTTTATCTATTATTAATGCAGACGATATTCATATCAGAGAGATAGTCTAAAGGTTCAACGGAAGTAAATTTTTACCGTACAGATGATCACGGGGAAAATTGCAGTATAACAGCGCCACATATCGCCTATATACACCCAATTTAATAAACATTATGTCTCTTAATGGCCTTTTTATACATTAAATATTGTTCGATTATACGCATTAGAACCTGAGATATA
The DNA here is from genome assembly GCA_963930645.1 of Salticus scenicus. NCBI lineage: Eukaryota > Metazoa > Arthropoda > Arachnida > Araneae > Salticidae > Salticus > Salticus scenicus. The sequence continues at coordinate 306,645 of CAWVNO010000425.1, forward strand.
ACCCTTAAATTGTAAAAATAGCTGTATAGCAGCTTCACCTGTTGAGCGATTAGCACTAAAAGTTGACATAAACTAATAATTTATGTTAAGGTGCATCTACATATAATTTTATATGCAATTCTGTGCAGTAGTTCCTGAGATAGAGCCTTCCCTGAAATTGCAGAAATCGATGTATAACAGTGCCACCTGTCGTGCAATTGGCACCAGAAGTTGGTAGACACTAACTTATGACAAGGCGCATCTTCGTATAAATTAATATGCAATTTCGTGCATTAGTTTCTAAGATATAGCCTTTTCTGAAATTGCTGTAGAGCAGCGTCATCTGTTGAGCGATTGGCACCAAAAGTTGATAGACACTAATTTATGTCAAGGTGCATCCGTATATTAATTTATATGCAATTATGTGCAGTAGTTCCTGAGATACAGTCGCCACAAAACTTTTTGTCACATACAAACACTTTCTATTGTCAAAACATGTTCTGGACCTCTCAAAACGCGTAAATCCATCAAAAACCGAAAATCGAAAATGTTTACGAATCCAATGCTTTCTTCTATTGAATACAAAAATAAAAACTAAAGAATAGTATGTGTGTAACTGTAATGCAAAATAATTTTAAATTGAAAAAATAATATAAAAAAGATTAAGCATAAGTTTAGATTAATAACAATTAATATGAAATGATTGGGCTTCTATAAACATCCATAAAAGAACAACAGAAGTTTTAACTAAGTGTTAAAATTCTTATGTGAAGACTAAAATTTAAGACACAAAAAGAACCAACTCATTCAAAAATTTATGTTCTATCACTCACAGCTAACTGCTCAAGTGTTTTTTTTTTCTGTTTTATTTATTATTATTAATATTATTATTATTTTGTGTGTGTACGTGCGGAATTTGGTTGCGAGGAAGGGGGGGGGGCGGGGCAATTGATGATTGCACAATCGAAACTGAATCAGACTCAAAACTATGAAAAAAAAATTTTTTTTTTCCTATTTCTATCTTCCCTTCTCCCCCCCCCCTTTCTTATCGGCTAAAGTAAACAAATACGTAATTTTTCCCATCCGCGGTCATTAAAGTGTTTGTTTATTTATGTGAACCGGATTATTATTCTTGTAGCATTTTAGTCAATTAAAAAAAAAAAAAAAAAGTTGGAGATTTGGTATTTTCTCTAGCTTGAATGAATCACTAAATATATATCACCGAACTTCATACTTAACTTTAGGGGTGGGGGGGGGAGGGGGGGGCAGGGGATGTAAGTAATAGATATTTCAGGGGATGTAAGTATAGGTATTTCAAAAAAAAAAAAAAAAAAAAACCACTTGTAACAGAAGAAAACAGCTGCCAATTCGTTGTTTAATATTAGAAATTTTGTTTTTTTCAGTATATTTTTACTCCATTACCCGACTGCCATAGGTAATGGAAGTATTGTATTCGGTCCAAAAAATCGATATCATGATTTCACCTGATTTACATGCTTTAAGGTCCCCTGAGTCCAAAAATGTGTTTTTTGGCGATGTCCTCTGACTATGATATCTCCTAAACTAATAAAAATAGAATCACGAAACTTCAGAATTGAGACAGGTCTGGTGAACATATGAATTTTTTAAGTTTTGGTGAAAATTAGAAAAATAGGAAGTGGGATATCCGAAACCGGAAGTGAGTTCGTAAACCCGTATCTCAAAAACGGCTACAACGATTTTCTTCAAAGTTACTGTATAAACACTCTATTAGATGTCCTTTCGAATGATATAGTTGGTTAGTTCAGAACAATTGATAGGCGTCCTGTATGAATAGCTCAATTTCAGGTCTCGCAAGTGCGCTCCTTCCAAAACGACTGTATGTATTTTTTTTTTAAAGTTGCAATATTAACCCTCTTTTAAATGTACTTTTGTATGTAATTGTTGTTTTCCGGTCAACAATTGAACATGCCAAGTCGGTATCTCAAAAATGGCTCTAACGATTTTCTTGAAAATTGTTACATAAACCCATTTTAGGTATCCTTTCTCATGCTTTACGTGGTTATTACAGGACAATTAATAGTCATCCTGATCAGTTAGATCTGTTTTAGATCTTGGAAACTGGTGTTTCAAAAAGTAAAATAATAATTAAAAAACTACCCCCCACCTTTTTTCTTCTTCTTTTTTTTAACTCGCTATGTAAACTCTGTTTTATATGTCTTTATGCTTGTATTAACTTTCTCTTACTGGAAAATTTTTAGTTGTCTATTTCATAAGGTCAATTCTATGTCTTCTGATCACATTAACTCCAAAAAGTGCATATAACACGTGTAATAGTGGATAATGAAAGTCGTGTGGTTGTTTCACACCAAATTTTTTTTATTTCCGTTTTTATTTTTATTTTAAGAAAATAAATGTTCAAAATTTCCCCAGAACATCGTTCGCGCGTTCGGACATATTCTGCACCCCTGGAAATGTGTTAAAAGGCACTTTAAAGAAATTCCTTCCATAGACTGTACTGTATTGGACGTTTCGTATTTGTTTGAACATACATAAATTATATAGATAGCATTTATAATACGGTTGTCATCTTCCAAATATGTTTAACAATAGTGTACTAACAGCAATATATTCATTAAAAAAAAAAAAATCTATAAAACCAGATCGATTAAAAAAAAAAGTTTGTGCGTGCATAATCAAGTAGTAAGCAATCATACGAATACGAATCATACCCAAAGTAATCATACGAATTATAAAGTAAGTGAAATATGACAATATATATATGTATCATCATTATCAATTTCAGCCTTTATCAATCCACTGCAGGATGAAGGCCTCTCCTAGGTGATTCCAAAGTGCCCTGTTTTCACATAAAAATTTATAAACGAGTATATAATAATTTATGCATAGATTAAGAAAGGTTTTGATATATGCAACTTCCTAACTAAATGCAACCTATGCAATGAGGTGAAATTTACACCTCATATAACGTACTTCTTAGCGACATCCTAATGACTTTTTTTTTTTTTCATTTTAAGGTTTGCGAGCTCTATTTTAAACCTGGTGAAATTATACAAACAATAACATATTTTAATGAAAAAGAAGAAAAGTTATATCAAGTCCCAAGAAATAAACCAACTGTTAAAGATGGTGCTATTCCTACGATTTTCAGTGATTTGCCATCATATCTATCAAAGCCAAGTACACGAAGACAAAGTCCTGTGGAAATATTTCGTTTTTGTTTAAGAGTTATTTAGATTTGTAAATAATTAAGTTGGAAAAAGTTACCAAATAATCACTAAAAATTTTTGAGAAGTATTGCAAAAGCCAATGCAAAAAGTTTACGTTTTATTACCTAATGATATTTGTGCTTTTATATTATTATTATGATTAATTTTTATGCAAATGATAGAAAAATCTTCTTTATGTATATGAAACATATTTATAATTTTCAATAAAATTATTTTTTTCTTGATTTTTGTCTTTTATGTCTTACTTTAATTACTTAGTTTCTTATTTAAATAAGCAAATAAATATATTTAAAATCTTGAGATTTAAAATCTTATTTAAAATGTTGGTCTAAAGAATGTTGAAAGTATGTTATCAGGTAAGTGAGAGTTATTTTGGATGATCAAATACTTGTAAATTATTGCTTATATTAAAATTTATCTGTGCATAAAATTTAAGAGATGATTAAAGGAAAAAAAAATTCTTATTATATACGGTAAAAGGTGTTTTTAATGCAAATTTTATATCCACCCTCACCTTAAAAAAAAAAAAAAAAAAAAAAAGGTGTATCATTAATATTTATGATTTTAAAACTTTAAATAACCGGAAATTTGGAGTTTGATGTTATTTATAATTTAGTACATTGTAACTTCTATACCTTATATATCGTTAATATTGTCTATATCAATACATTGTATCGTCGTACCTGTTTATAATTTTAACCTGGTGAAAAAATCCATTATTTAAAAAATATATGCATATATTCAGGTGGCTTAACCCTTTGTATCCCACGGGGACTTTAAAGTCCTACCAAAAAAATTCCTCAATATAGCCTAAATTTACTACAGGCTTTCATTGGAACTTCAAAGTCCCTATAGTTTAAACTTTCTCTATTGTTAAGCAAAAGTAAGCTAAATTTAATATGAGATGTTTCTCTTGCAGCAAAGAAATATAATAAAAAAGTTTCAAACTATTTTTCCAAAAATAAGGTGATTTGGTATGTAAAGGGTTAAGTAAATTAAGTGTTTGAAATATTTTTTATTTTATTTTTTAATGTTTATAATTTGTATTTTAACTAATTACAACATGTATGTTTCCCAAAATTTTCATATTTTTATTTATTGAAAAAGTTGTGATTATTAATGGCATCAGTGGTTATATTAAACATAAATAAACACCTCTCAGTTGCTTTATTAGCTATATTAATTCGTACTCTGCTATTACTCCTATTTAATATATATATATTACCTTTGAAATAAATTTATGACTAAATATAAAATTTATTGTTTTATGGAGGGAAAAAATTGGGAATGAAATGGGTAATATTAAATAAAGGAACTTAAAAAAAAGGTTTATATATATTTTTGTAACCACAGCGTATAAAACGAAAGCACCGAGGAGAAAAAAAAAATAAATTCTAAATATAATACATTCTAAATCCATATATGAGGATGTGCATAAAAAATGGACTAAATCATGTGGCGCCACAATCCATTTGGAAGGTCTTGATAAGAAGGTGTTGGATAAATGCTTGCGTTAATAATAAATAAATGTAGGGAAGAATGTTTAAACTAGCGAATTCTTTGTTTCAGTGGTTTGTTAAATTTCCAGTATTCATAGCTGCTAACTTTTTTAATTGATTCCGGAATGTTGTTAGTAATGCCCTTTTTTCATATCATATTCTTTGAGGAGTAATTTTCTTCATATTTAATTGTAATTACATGCTAAAGAAGATTATTCTAGAAAGAATATGGTATGAAGAAAAGGGCGAATGTTAACAACATTCCGGAATAATTTGAAGAAGTTGGCAGCTATGAGTTTTTTTTTTATTTTTTTTTTATTGAAAAACAAGTAATATTTTCCAGAAAAGTTCTTTAAATGTATTTTCAAGGTTGAACACCTAAAAGAGGAGAAAAGATTAAACAATTACAAAAGTAAAGAGGTTTAGACTAATAACAATGCTTTTACAAAAACCCCAGCAAACAAGCACGAATCTCTTATTCTTCATAAAATATGAAGGATTTTAACCGATTAAAATTTTGATTAATCTGCTTACTTGCAACTCCACAGTTTTTACCAGTAGACTACCGTTTTTTTTTTTAGCTATTTCTACTGGTCTGCTGTTTTTAGGAACTTACAAGAACTAGTATGTTGTGGCCACCACAAGACTTTCTTCTATATTTTCTTATACAAATTCACACAGTAACAATATTTTAAAAAATATATATATATGATTTTTTTCCGAAGTTTTTTTTCGTTAAAAGTAAAAAAAATCGATAACTTTGTTTTAAATTATCACATATTTATAGTTCAACCATTCGTTTTACAGGTATTCACGAGACCTTTCGAAAGATACCGATCTTGAAAATTTACCCCCCCCCCCCGGGGGGTACTTCCCCCTAGGGGGGGGAGCGATACAACAAATTCTTTTCCTAATTAACTACTACTATTATCAATAATTCATTTTAATTTCACAATCACAGGTTAAGAATAACTCTCATTATGTACATTTATACGAAATTTTGTACTACTTTTGTCCATGTTAAAAATTTAGAAAGAATACGATCACAGCGCCACCTGTTGAGCGATTGATCCCCAAATCTAATCAGCCACAGTTTATGTCAGGGGCCAACTAAATACCAAGTCTGGTTAAATTTCGTTAAAAAAAAAAAAAAAAAAAAAAAAAAATTCTAAGTTTTCTTTTTTCGTTAAAAGTAAAAAAAAATCGATAACTTTGTTTTAAATTATCACAGATTTATAGTTCAACCATTCGTTTTAAAGGTATTGACGAGACCTTTCGAAAGATACCCATCTTGAAAATTTACTCCCCTCGAGGGGTGACTTCCCCCCCAGGGGGGGTGGCGAGGATCCTACGCATACAAAAATTTTTACCCAGTTGACTGTCTCTATTATAAATAATTCTTGTAAATTTCATAATGATTACTAAAATATAATTCTCTTTATGCACATTTATACAAAATTTTGTCCTACATCACCATGTTAAAAATTTAGAAAAAGCGGGATGGCAACGCAACCTGTAAGACAATTTTTACCGAAAGTTGATAGGCACTAATTTATGTCAAGGTGCAACTACACACCAATTTGTATGAAATTTTGTATAGTAGTTCCTGAGATACAGTTGCCACAAAATTTTGTCACACACACACACACACAGACAGACAGACAGACATTTTCTAAAAATGGTCAAATCGTGTTCTACAGCTCTCAAAACGTGTAAATCCATCAAAAACCCGAGGTCGAAAATTTTTACGAATCCAATACTTTCTCTATATTACATATAGAAGAAAGTAAAAATAGTAAAATTGAGCAATTTTACTGGAAAATATATAGAGGAAAATATACAGAGAATACATATAATAATGAAATGATGCTTATTAAATGTATGTGTAAAAATTACAATATTGATTTTAATTAACTCAAAACAAACTTAAATTTTTGGATTTTTTACTTCCATCACCCTACTACCGTAAGTAATGGAAATACAGAGCTGACAACCTAATCCGGCAAATTGTTAGTACCGCCCCTTTTTCTACACCAGTCATTTCTTAGAGTTTTTTCTTCTTAATTCATCGTAAATACATTTGAAGAAAATTGCTTTAAAAATTAAGTGGTGTAGAAAAAAGGGCGGTACTAACAATTTGCCGGATTAGGTTGGCAGCTCTGGAAGTATTGTATTCGGTTCAAAAATTGGATATCGAGATTTCACCTGATTTACACGTTTTAAGGTCCCCTGAGTCCAAAAAAGTGGTTTTGGCAATTGGTACGTGTGTGTGTGTGTGTGTGGAATCTCCTGGCTACCATATATCCGAAACTAATAAAGATAGAACTACAAAACTTCAGAATTAAGACAGGTCTGGCGTACAGATGCATTTTCCAAATATTGATAAAAATTGAAAAACCGGAAGTGGGACATCAGAAACCAGAAGTTGGACCGTAAGTCCGTATCTCAAAACCGGCTCTAACGATTTTCTTCAAATTTGCTATATAAACATTCTATTAGAAGTCCTTTCGAATGATATAGTTGGTTAGTTCAGGAAAATTGATAGGCGTCCTATATAAATAACTCAATTTCAGGTCTCGCAAGCGCGTTCCTTTAAAAACATCTGTACGGATTTTTTTCTTTAACTCACTTTTCTCAAAAAAAAAAAAAAAAGTCTGGTGTGAAACAACCACACGGCTTCCATTGCCCGCTATTACACGTATTATATGCATTTTTTAGAAATAATGTGGTCAGCGAACACGTAAAATTGACCTAACGAAGTAGACACCAAACAAATTTCCTATAAGAGAAAGCTAATATGTATGTGTGTGTGTATGTGTGTGTGCATGCACGTATGTATAAATAAATAAATAAATAAATAAATATATATATATATGTATATCTTCTATAATAATAAATGGAAAGGTTTGTCTGTCTGTCTGTCTGTCTGTTCTTTTATACGTTCAGCCCCTATTGAACGCAAAAGTACAAGAATTGACATACGGATGCTCTGGAGCCTTTCCGATGTTTTCCTCGAAACAGAATTTAAAAATCTTAATTAGTTTCGGAGATATTAATTAAAATGCTGACCCATATCGATCGCGAAAATGACCAAAAATCCTTATTGCTTAAAAAGAGGCATTCTATCAGCATTCAGCAGACGATTTTAACGGCTGTCTCTAATGGAAAAAAATCATGTGCAAGTCATTAATGTCACGTGATCTTTAACTGGGGTTAAAAATTGCAAATTTCAAAGTGCTTCAAATTTTCTTTTTCGTACACAGCACTTAATATACAACCTATTCAGCACAACACCAACCTGCAGTTAAAATTTCATCAAATTTCATTAATAAACAAAGCAGTTACATTTTAATTGCTAATTAAATTTTATTCTAACACGTAATCTATCTTTCAATAGACGATAGGAGTTTCCATAGCAACAAAATACATTTGAAGGAACTAAAAAATGTTTTTTCTTTTTCTTTTTACTTCCATTACCGGACTACCGTTTTATATATAGGTTTCGGGATTGTTCCTGATTAGGTTTTCTTTTGTATCTCAGCTAATAATTAAAATAATTTCATAAGTAACACATTATTTGAAAGCTTTGTTGATTTGGAATTGAACAGTAGATTACGGAAATTTCTACCGCCAGATATTTTAAAATTTCGATATTTCAAATTCTTATTAAATTATTTTTAATACATCATTCGAAAGATATTTTTAAGTTCTTTTAAATTATCGAAAGTTTTCACCAGATTTACACGTTTTGAGGTCTCCTGAATCAGTTTTCTTTTGTATCTCAGCTACTAATTAAAATAATTTCATAAGTAATACATTATTAGAAAGCTTTTTTCATTTGGAATCGAACAGTGGAATACAGAAATTTGTACCGCCAGATGGCGCTGTAATATTTTAAAATTTAAATAATTCAATTTCTAATTATGATTAAATTATTTTTAATACATCATTCGAAAGATATTTTAAAGTTCTTTTAAATTATCGAAAGTTTTCGCCAGATTTACACGTTTTGAGGTCTCCTGAATCAGTTTTCTTTTATATCTCTGTTATTAATTAAAAAATGTTCATAAGTAATACATCATTTGAAAGCTTTGTTGAGTTGATACACATTTTAAAGTACTTTTACATTATCGAAAATAGAATTCGAGATTTCACCCGATTTACACGTTTTGAAGTGCCCTGATTAGGTTTTCTTTTGTATCTCAGCTACTAATTAAAATAATTTCATAAGTAATACATCATTAGAAAGCTTTTTTGATTTGGAATCGAACAGTGGAATACAGAAATTTGTACCGCCAGATGGCGCTGTAATATTTTAATATTTCAATATTTCAATTTCTAATTATGATTAAATTATTTTTAATACATCATTCGAAAGATATTTTAAAGTTCTTTTAAATTATCGAAAGTTTTCACCAGATTTACACGTTTTGAGGTGTCCTGAATCAGTTTTCTTTTGTATCTCAGCTACTAATTAAAGTAATTTCATAAGTAATACATCATTAGAAAGGTTTTTTGATTTGGAATCGAACAGTGGAATACAGAAATTTGTACCGCCAGATGGAGCTGTAATATTTTAAAATTTCAATATTTCAATTTCTAATTGTGATTAAATTATTTTTAATACATCATTCGAAAGATATTTTAAATTTCTTTTAAATTATCGAAAGTTTTCACCAGATATACACGTTTTGAGGTCTCCTGAATCAGTTTTCTTTTGTATCTCAGTTGTTAATTAAAAAATTTCATAAGTAATGCATCATTTGAAAGCTTTGTTGAGTTGATACACATTTTAAAGTACTTTTACTTTATCGAAAATGGAATTCGAGATTTCACCCGATTTACAAGTTTTGAGGTGTCCTGATTAGGTTTTATTTTGTATCTCAGCAACTAATTAGAATAATTTCATAAGTAATACATCATTGGAAAGCTTTTTTGATTTGGAATCGAACAGTGGATTGCGGAAATTTCTACCACTAGATAGCGCTGTAATATTTTAAATATAAATTTCTAATTATGATTAAATTATTTTTAACACATCATTCGAAAGATATTTTAAAGTTCTTTTAAATTATCTAAAGTTTTCACCAGATTTACACGTTTTGAGGTGTCCTGAATCAGTTTTCTTTTGTATCTCAGCTACTAATTAAAGTAATTTCATAAGTAATACATCATTAGAAAGCTTTTTTTATTTGGAATCGAACAGTGGAATACAGAAATTTGTACCGCCAGATGGCGCTGTAATATTTTAAAATTTCAATATTTCAATTTCTAATTATGATTAAATTATTTTTAATACATCATTCGAAAGATATTTTAAAGTTCTTTTAAATTATCGAAAGTTTTCGCCAGATTTACACGTTTTGAGGTCTCCTGAATCAATTTTCTTTTATATCTCTGTTATTAATTAAAAAATGTTCATAAGTAATACATCATTTGAAAGCTTTGTTGAGTTGATACACATTTTAAAGTACTTTTACATTATCGAAAATGGAATTCGAGATTTCACCCGATTTACACGTTTTGAGGTGTCCTGATTAGGTTTTCTTTTGTATCTCAGCTACTAATTAAAATAATTTCATAAGTAATACATCATTAGAAAGCTTTTTGATTTTTAATCGAACAGTGGAATACAGAAATTTGTACTGCCAGATGGCGCTCTAATATTTTAAAATTTCAATATTTCAATTTCTAATTATGATTAAATTATTTTTAATACATCATTTGAAAGATATTTTAAAGTTTTTTTCAATTATCGAAAGTTTTGAACAGATTTACACGTTTTGAGGTGTCCTGAATCAGTTTTCTTTTGTATCTCAGCTACTAATTAAAAATAATTTCATAAGTAATAAATCATTAGAAAGCTTTTTTGATTTGGAATCGAACATTGGAATATAGAAATTTCTGCCGCCAGATGGCGCTGTAATATTTTAAAATTTCAATTTCTATATTTGATTAAATTATTTTTAATACATCTTTCGAAAGATATTTTAATGTTCTTTTAAATTATCGAAAATTTTCCCCAGATGTTCACGTTTTGAGGTCTCCTGAATTAGTTTTTTTTTTTCTTTATCTCAGTTATTAATTAAAAAAAGTTCATAAGTAACACATCATTTGAAAGCTTATTTGAGTTGATACACATTTTAAAGTACTTTTACATAATTGAAAATGGAATTCAAGATTTCACCCGATTTACGCGTTTTGAGGTGTCCTGATTAGGTTTTCTTTTGTATCTCATCTACTAATTTCATGATAAAATAATTTCATGAGTAACACATCATTTGAAAGCTTTGTTGATCTGGAATGGAACAATAGATTACAGAAATTTCTTCCGCCAGATGGCGCTACAATATTTTTAAATTTGAATATTTCAAATTCTAATTATGATTAAATTATTTTTAATACATCATTCGAAAGATATTTTAAAGTTCTTTTATATTATCGAAAGTAGAATTCCAGATTTCAACTGATTTACAGTTTTAAGGTGTCCTGATCAGGTTTTCTTTTGCATCTCAGCTAAATGAGTAAGACCGTTCAAAATTGGTATATGTAAATTAATTAGGAGGGGCTGGAAGGGTGGGGGAGGAATTGGCGCGCAGCGCGCAGGAGACTACGCTGCCGACGGCAGTGGGGACCCGGTCCGACAATTTACCTGATGAGAAATGATTTTTTTAATTTACTTTTCTTAAGAATAAGAGTTTGATTTCAGAAGGAATATGTGCGCTCACCGCACGTATATCTTAACATGTGCGCGCGCAGCGCGCATGGGTTTGGGACCCGGTGCGAGTTTTTACCCGATGATAAAAGATTTTTTTTACATTTTATTTTCTTAATAATAAAAGTTTGAGTTGAGGAGGAATATACGTGTACAGCGCACGTATATCGTGTGAACGGGTCTGCACTGCCGAAGGCAGTGGGGTCCCGGTGAGAGTTTTTATCCGATGCTAAATGATATATTTTTTAATTCCTTTCCTTAAGAATGAAAGTTTATGAGTAATAACATAGAATTTCGAGAAGTCATAAGGGTGGAGAAAGAATACGTGCGCGCAGCTCACGGGTCTACGCTGCCGAAGGCAGTGGGGACCCGGTGCGACATTTTTCCTGATCAGAAATTTTTTTTCTTTTTTTTTATCACATGATAAAAATTAATGCAATTTTGATAATTCATTAATTATTGTGATAAAAGGAAAGGTTTGTCTGTCTGTCTGTCTGTCTGTCTGTCTGTCTGTCTATCTGTCTGTCTGTCTGTCTGTCTGTCTGTCTGTCTGTCTGTTCTTTTATACGTTCAGCCCCTATTGAACGCAGACGTACAAAAATTGACATACGGATGCTCTGGAGCCTTTCCGATGTTTTCCTCGAAACAGAATTTAAAAATTTTAATTAGTTGTGGAGATATTAATTAAAATGTCCACTCATGTCTAATCTAAAAGCGATCTCAAAGCAGAAAAAGTGGAAAATAAATTAGAAATATTTGTCCGATCGTTACAATTTCGATACCAAATGAAAGGGGCATTTTTTCTGAATCTAAGTGTGCAAGTGGTTTATCGGTACAACAATTAGATTTTTTAAAATTAACTAAAGTATGAATTTTCTGTGGCAACATCATTTCAAATGCCAGTAATGAAGACCCATCGTCTGTCATCAAAAAGGAAATGATTGCAACCGATCAAGATGTCACGTGTTTTGTAGTAGGGAAAAATATTGCAATTTTCAATTTTTTTCAAATTTTAATTCACGTTACATTTGAATTCATATTCGGCCTAGACAGCATATTATAAAGCTACTGTTCAATTTTCATGAAAATATGTGGATAAACAAAAAAATGAGATTAAATTTTGTATTATATTTTCAACTATTTTAAATTGAGATATGCCGTTGAAATTTCGTAATATTGGTGTTTTTAACGCCCGATATTTCGATTCTGAATATTTTTGAAAGTGAAGAATTATTAGGAAGGGCTTGAAGGAGAGGGGGGGGGGGCAAGCAAACGGCCAGAAAAAATAAAAAATAAATAAATAAATAAATAAAAAGAGTTACAGCGTTTGAAATTGTTATTATTAGGTTTCAAGGAAAGATAAATCGATTGCGGATATTTTCAAGTGTAAAATTATTAGAAGGGACGGAAAGGGGGGGAAGGGGCAAAAACGTAGAAAAGGAACGGTTGTTTCGGAGAAAACAACGGAAAACCCAGAACGCCTTTATTGTTTTATATTTTGCAGAATTTCGAATTCTGATACTCCTTTCACATTTCATACTATGGATTTTGAACAGTATTTAGCCCGGAATTACCCAAGTTTCGGAGAAAACCACGAAAAAGTCAGACATAAATCGTTTTATAATAGTGTTTATATCATTTTTGTATCTCAGCTTCTAATTAGCATAATTTCAAAAGTAATATGTCATTTTGAAACTTATTTGAATGGAATTTCAAGAGTAGACGCCACAAATTTCTGTCACCTTCCATTAACCGACTATCATAAGTAATGGAATTTGAGATTTCACGTGATTTACACGTTTTAAGGTTTCCTGATTAGGTTTTCTTTTGTATCTCAGCTACTAATTAAAATAATTTTATAAGTAATACATTATTTGAAAGCTTTATTGATTTAGAATTGAACAGTAGATTACAGAATTTTCTACCGACAGATGGCGCTGTAATATTTTTAAATTTCAATATTTCGAAGTCTGAATATGATTAAATTATTTTTAATACATCATTCGAAAGATATTTTAAAGTACTTTTATACTATCGAAAGTGGGATTCGAGATTTCACCTAATTTACACGTTTTGAGGTCTCCTGAATCGGTTTTATTTTGTATCTCAGGTACTAATTAAAATAATTTCATAAGTAATACATCATTTGAAAGATTTGTTGATTTGGAATCGAACAGTGGAATACAGAAATTTGTACCGCCAGATGGCGCTATAATATTTTAAAATTTCAATATTTCAATTTCTAATTATGATTAAATTATTTTTAATATATCAATTGAAAGATATTTTAAAGTTCTTTTAAATTATCGAAAGTTTGCACCAGATTTACATGTTTTGAGGTGTCCTGAATCAGTTTTTTTTTTGTATCTCAGTTATTAATTAAAAAAAGTTCATAAGTAATACATCATTTGAAAGCTTATTTTAGTTGATACACATTTTAAAGTACTTTTACATTATCGAAAATGAAATTCGAGATTTCACCCGATTTACACGTTTTGGGGTGTCCTGATTAGGTTTTCTTTTGCATCTCATCTACTAATTAAAATAATTTCATGAGTGATGCATCATTTGAAAGCTTTGTTTATCTGGAATGGAACAATAGATTACAGAAATTTCTACCGCCAGATGGCGCTGTAATATTTTCAAATTTCAATATTTGAATTTCTAATTATGATTAAATTATTTTTAATGCATCATTCGAAAGATATTTTAAAGTTCTTTTATATTATCGACAGTTTTCACCAGATTTACACGTTTTGAGGTCTCCTGAATTAGTTTTCTTCTGTATCTCAGCTACTAATTAAAATAATTTCGTAATACATCATTAGAAAGCTTTTTTGATTTGGAATCGAACAGTGGAATACTGAAATTTCTACCGCCAGATGGCGCTGTAATTTTTTTAACTTTCAATATTTCAATTTCTAATTATGATTAAATTATTTTTAATGCATCATTCGAAAGATATTTTAAAGTTCTTTTATATTATCGACAGTTTTCACCAGATTTACACTTTTTGAGGTCTCCTGAATTCGTTTTCTTTTGTATCTCAGCTACTAATTAAAATAATTTCATAAGTAATACATCATTCAAAAGCTTTTTTGATTTGGAATCGAACAGTGGAATACTGAAATTTGTACCGCCAGATGGCGCTGTAATAATTTCAAATTTCAATATTTCAATTTCTAATTATGATAAAATTATTTTTAATACATCATTCGAAAGATATTTTAAAGTTCTTTTAAATTATCGAAAGTTTTCACCAGATTTACACATTTTGAGCTGTCCTGAATCAGTTTTCTTTTATATCTCAGTTATTAATTAAAAAAATTTCATAAGTAATACATCATTTGAAAGCTTTGTTGACTTGATACACATTTTAAAGTACTTTTACATTATCGAAAATGGAATTCGAGATTTCACCCGATTTACACGTTTTGAGGTCTCCTAATTAGGTTTTCTTTTGTATCTCAGCTACTAATTAAAATAATTTCATAAGTAATACATCATTAGAAAGCTTTTTTGATTTGGAATCGAACAGTGGATTACAGAAATTTCTACCGACAGATGGCGCTGTAATATTTTCAAATTTCAATATTTGAATTTCTAATTATGATTAAATTATTTTTAATGCATCATTCGAAAGATATTTTAAAGTTCTTTTATATTATCGACAGTTTTCACCAGATTTACACGTTTTGAGGTCTCCTGAATTAGTTTTCTTTTGTATCTCAGATACTAATTAAAATAATTTCGTAATACATCATTAGAAAGCTTTTTTGATTTGGAATCGAACAGTGGAATACAGAAATTTGTACCGCCAGATGGCGCTGTAACATTTTAAAATTTCAATATTTCAATTTCTAATTATGATTAAATTATTTGTAATACATCATTCGAAAGATATTTTAAAGTTTTTTAAATTATCGAAAGTTTTCACCAGATTTACACGTTTTGAGGTGTCCTGAATCAGTTTTTTTTTTTTTTTTTGTATCTCAGTTATTAATTAAAAAAAGTTCATAAGTAAAACATCATTTGAAAGCTTATTTTAGTTGATACACATTTTAAAGTACATTTACATTATCGAAAATGGAATTGGAGATTTCACCCGATTTACACGTTTTGAGGTCTCCTGATTAGGTTTTCTTTTGTATCTCATCTACTAATTAAAATAATTTCATGAGTAATACATCATTTGAAAGCTTTGTTGATCTGGAATGGAACAATAGATTACAGAAATTTCTACAGCCAGATGGCGCTGTAATATTTTTAAATTTCAATATTCTAATTATGATTAAATTATTTCTAATACATCATTCGAAAGATATTTTAAAGTTCCTTTACATTATCGAAAGTGGAATTCGAGATTTCACCTGATTTACAATTTAAAGTGTCCTGATCAGGTTTTCTTTTGCATCTCAGCTAATTGAGTAAGACCGTTCAAAATTGGTATATGCAAGTTAATTAGGAGGGGCTGGAACGGTGGGGAAGGAATAGGCGCGCATGGGTTTGGGACCCGGTGCGAGTTTTTACCCGTTGATAAAAGATTTTTTTTTTTTAATTTTATTTTCTTAATACTAAAAGTTTGAGTTGAGAAGGAATATGCGTGTACAGCGCACGTATATCCTCAAACGTGCGCGCTTAGCGCGCATTGGTCTGCGCTGCCGACGGCAGTGGCGTCCCGGTGTGAGTTTTTACCCGATGCTAAATGATATATTTTTTAATTCCTTTTCTTAAGAATGAAAGTTTATGAGTAATAACATGGAATTTTGAGAAGTCATAAGGATGGTGAAGGAATACGTGCGCGCAGCGCACGGGTCTACGCTGCCGAAGGCAGTGGGGACCCGGTGCGACATTTTTCCTGATCAGAATTTTTTTTTCTCTTTTTTTATCACATGATAAAAATTAATGCAATTTTGAGAATTCATTAATTTTTGTGATTCATTTAAAAATAGTGACCAGCGAAGCGGGCGTAGCCTGCTAGTCTATAATAATAAAAGGAAAGGTTTGTCTGTCTGTCTGTCTGTTCTTTTATACGTTCAGACCCTATGGAACGCAGAAGAACAAAAATTGACATACGGATGCTCAGGAGCCTTTCCGATGTTTTCCTCGAAACAGAATTTAAAAATCTTAATTAGTTTCGGAGATATTAATTAAAATGTTGACCCATGTCGATTGACAAATGACCAAAAATTCACAGCTTATTGCTTAAAAAGAGGCATTCTATCAGCAGACGATTTTAACCGTTGTCTGGAATAGATACAAAACATCTGGAAGTAATTAATGTCACATGATCTTGAACTGGAGTTAAAAATTGCAAATTTCAAAGTGCTTCAAATTTTATTTTTCGCACACAACACTTAATATACAACCGATTCAGCACAAAATCAACCTGCAGTTAAAATTTCATCAATTTTTATTAATAAACAAAGCAGTTACATTTTAATTGCAAATTAAATTTCATTCAAACATGTAATCTATCTTTCAATAGACGATAGGAGTTTCCATAGCAACAAAATACATTTGAAGAAACTAAAAAATACTTTTTCTTTTTCTTACTTCCATTACCCGACTACCGTGGTATATATAGGTTTTGGGGACCTAAAAAATATTTATTTTTCTTTTTACTTCCATTAACCGACTACCGTAGATAATGGAATTAGAGATTTCACGTGATTTACATGTCTTAGAATATCCTGATTAGGTTTTCTTTTGTATCTCAGCTACTAATTAAAATAATTTCATAAGTAACACATTATTTGAAAGCTTTGTTGATTTGGAATTGAACAATAGATTACAGAAATTTCTACCGCCAGATATTTTAAAATTTCGATATTTCAAATTCTAATTAAATTATTTTTAATACATCATTCGAAAGATATTTTAAAGTTCTTTTAAATTATCGAAAGTTTTCACCAGATTTACACGTTTTGAGGCGTCCTGAATCAGTTTACTTTTGTATCTCAGCTACTAATTAAATTATTTCATAAGTAATACATCATTAGAAAGCTTTTTTGATTTGGAATCGAACAGTGGAATACAGAAATTTGTACTGCCAGATGGCGCTGTAATATTTTAAATTTTCAATATTTCAATTTCTAATTATGATTAAATTATTTTTAATGCATCATTCGAAAGATATTTTAAAGTTCTTTTAAATTATCGAAAGTTTTCACCAGATTTACACGTTTTGAGGTCTCCTGAATTAGTTTTCTTTTATATCTCAGTTATTAATTTAAAAAATTTTCATAAGTAATACATCATTTGAAAGCTTTGTTGAGTTGATACACATTTCAAAGTACTTTTACATTATCGAAAATGGAATTCGAGGTTTCACCCGATTTACACGTTTTGAGGGGTCCTGATTTGGTTTTCTTTTGTATCTTAGCTACTAATTAAAATAATTTCATAAGTAATACATCACTAGAAAGCTTTTTTGATTTGGAATCGAACAGTGGATTACAGAAATTTCTACCGCCAGATGGCGCTGTAATATTTTCAAATTTCAATTTCTATTTATGATTAAATTATTTTTAATACATCATTCGAAAGATATTTTAAAGTTCTTTTATATTATAGAAAGTTTTCACCAGTTTTACACGTTTTGAGGTCTCCTGAATTAGTTTTCTTTTATATCTCAGCTACTAATTAAAATATTTTCATAAGTAATACATCATTAGAAAGCTTTTTTGATTTGGAATCGAACAGTGGAATACAGAAATTTGTACCGCCAGATGGCGCTGTAATATTTTAAAATTTCAATATTTCAATTTCTAATTATGATTAAGTTATTTTTAATACATCATTCGAAAGATATTTTAAAGTTCTTTTAAATTATCGAAAGTTTTCACCAGATTTACACGTTTTGAGATGTCCTGAATCAGTTTTTTTTTTTTTTTTTTATCTCAGTTATTAATTAAAAAAAGTTCATAAGTAATACATCGTTTGAAAGCTTATTTTTGTTGATACACATTTTAAAGTAATTTTACATTATCGAAAATGGAATTCGAGATTTCACCCGATTTACACGTTTTGAGGTGTCCTGATTAGGTTTTCTTCTGTATCTCATCTACTAATTAAAATAATTTCATGAGTAATACATCATTTGAAAGCTTTGTTGATCTGGAATGGAACAACAGATTACAGAAATTTTTACCGCCAGATGGCGCTGTAATTTTTTTTAATTTCAATATTTTAAATTCTAATTATGTCTAAATTATTTCTAATACATCATTCGAAAGATATTTTAAAGTTCTTTTATATTATCGAAAGTGGAATTCCAGATTTCACCTGATTTACAATTTTAAGGTCTCCTGATCAGGTTTTCTTTTGTATCTCAGCTAATTGAGTATGATCGTTCAAAATTGGTATATGTAAGTTAATTAGGAGGGGCTGGAAGGGTGGGGAAGGAATAGGCAGGCAGCGCGCATGGGTTTGGGACCCGGTGCGAGTTTTTACCCGATGATAATTTTTTTTTTTTAAATTTTATTTTCTTAATAATAAAAGTTTGAGTTGAGAAGGAATATGCGTGTACAGCGCACGTATATCCTCAAACGTGCGCGCGCAGCGCGCATGGGTTTGCGCTACTGAAGGCAGTGTTGTCCCGCTGTGAGTTTTTACCCGATGCTAAATGATATATTTTTTAATTCCTTTTCTTAAGAATGAAAGTTTATGAGTAATAACATGGAATTTTGAGAAGTCATAAGGATGGTGAAGGAGTACGTGCGCGCAGCGCACGGGTCTATGCTGCCGAAGGCAGTGGGGACCCGGTGCGACATTTTTCCCGATGAGAAATTTTTTTTCTCTTTTTTTATCACATGATAAAAATTAATGAAATTTTGAGAATTCATTAATTATTGTAATTCATTTAAAAATAGTGACCAGCGAAGCGGGCGTAGCCTGCTAGTATATACATATGTAAACATGTAAAACAGAATTTATATAGCGAGTTAAATATAAGGGGGGGGGGGATGAGTTATTTTTTCAAACACCAATTTCCGAGATCTAAAACTGACCTACCTAATCAGGATGACTGTTATTTTTCCTGTAACAACCACTTAATACATGAGAAAGGATATCGAAAATGGATTTATGTAACAATTTACAAGAAAATCGTTAGAGCCGTTTTTGAGATACCAAATTTTACCAAAACTTGGCGTACTCAATTATTGAACGGAAAACAATAATTACATACAAAAGCATATTTAAAAGTGAGTTACTATAGCGAGTTTGAAAATAATCCGTACAGCCGTTTTTAAAGGTACGCACTTGCGAGACCTGAAATTAAGCTATTTATACAGGGCGCCTGTACACCAGAATTTCATCTGTACACCAGACCTGCCTCAATGCTGAAGTTTCGTAGTTTTATCTCTATTAGTTTAGGAGATATCATAACCAGAACATTTCGTTCGTACATACATACATGCACACACATACACACTATTGTCAAAAACTACTGATTTGGACTCAGGAGACCTTATAACGTGTAAATCAAGCGAAAACTCGACATTGAATTTTTGGACCCAATACAATACTTCCATTACCTACGGTAGTCGGGTAATGAAAGTTAAAATGCATATAATTCGTGAAATAGTGGGTAATGGAAGTCGTGTGGTTTTTCACACCAGATTTGTAAATAATGCTTTGTAATTAAATAGTAAATTTACATAGTCATTGTGAGTGTATTTTCAGTCAGATCAGATAATTAAAAACTGAATTTTGATCCTCATTATCTTATAAAAATCTGGAGAACATTTTAATTTCTAAATGCAGTGAAAATTTAGTTTAACAATTCTATGAATAACAATTTAATTGTATTTTCTTAATGAAGCAAAATCTGCTATAAATGTAAAAATTTGTGTTTAAGTAAACATCATTGGCAATATTTTTTTCCCCTAATTTTTAGGATTTGAAATTAATCCTTTAATACACATAATCTCAATATTTTATTTGTTTTCGTTTGAAAGGTGAGTGATTTTTATTTAAAGAAAATTTTTATTTATGGAAATATTTTGTAAATATTCATATATTTTTCTTTTTGTCTACTATATATTTATATAAATTCAGTCTCTATCGTTAAAAATGTCAATTTACAAAATCTCTACTGTTTTTTTTTTCCCCCCGATAAAATCTACTGATTTTTAAAACTGATATGTTGGCAAGTATGAATCTATCTCAAATATTATGAGACAGGCTAGTCATTGTTTTTTTTTTCCCTAACTAATCTTCCTCCACAAATATTATGAGGCAGCTTAATCAAATAGAGACTCGTTTTCCTCTTCAGATATTACCAGACAGGTTTGTCAGGCAAATAATCTTGACTATCCTGCCTTTTCAAATATTCTTTGAAAATTGACTAGCTTTCTTAGTCAGATACCTGAGATCTGTTGACTAACTTTCTTAATCAAGTGTAGATTCTGACTAACATGCCTTGTCTTTGAAACTGCGGTTGTTGACTAACCTTCCTGGTCAGATAATTATGACTGTCGACTAGTCTTCTTTGTCTGATAATTTTAACCTTCCTAATCTGGAGTAGTGTTTTGGTGACTAGTTCAGCAAGTACACTTTTTAGTTTTGGAGACTAGTTCAGCAAGTACACTTTTCAGTTTTGGTGACTAGTTCAGCAAGTACACTTTTTAGTTTTGAAGACTAGTTCAGCAAGTACACTTTTCAGTTTTGGAGACTAGTTCAGCAAGTACACTTTTTGGCTAGTCAGCTATTTTGGTTAGTCAATTCTGTATTGTCAGTTGAGCATTTTTCCAGGTCACTATGACCAATTTATTTTTCTGTGTGTAGCATGTCCAAACTTATTACATAAATTAAAAGACACTGATTTAAAAATTCATTATCTGTCAAGACAGATACAAATAATCACACTAAATAAATCCACTATACCGTTCAAAACATGTATTAAAATATCCTTTAGACTGAATGGGAAGTATGTTACAGGTATATTCTTTGTACCAACATCAGATTTTGAAAACAAATACCAAATGATTCTCGGTTATGATTTTCTAAAGGCTAATAAAATGATTATAGATTGCGATTCTAAGCAACTAAGCTTTCAAAATATAAAAATTAAGTTCGATGAGAATGATATCATGAAAAAAGAAAGACAAATAAATCACTTACACACAACAACATCAAATACACAAAAAAAACCAATGTACCAATTGTACA
The DNA here is from genome assembly GCA_963930645.1 of Salticus scenicus. Classification (NCBI taxonomy): domain Eukaryota; kingdom Metazoa; phylum Arthropoda; class Arachnida; order Araneae; family Salticidae; genus Salticus; species Salticus scenicus. Next base: position 328,244 of record CAWVNO010000425.1, read on the forward strand.
AACAATTGCATAAATAATCAAAACATAGCTCAGACTTCTACACATCACGCGGTAGATACCACCACCCAAGTTAAAGTAATAGGAACAATTAATGAGCCCTCAAGCACTGCAGTAAATCATAATACTGAAAAGCGCACAGATTATAAATTTTCGGGAGAGAGTGCTAATGATACTACACAACATGCGAAACCAGAGCAAATGACACAAAATGCAATTAACACACACAAAACAGAAACTAAACAGGACCGAAAATTAATGACAAGATTGCTAAAAAAAGTTACTCTAGATCCATATCAATCACAATTAGTCTCATTAAAATGCCCACCCAGTATAAAACCTCAACAAGTAATCTTGATAGAGCAAAATAAAACAAAACAAAAAATCATTATAGATGATTCGCTACACAAAGTCGATAAGGATAATAATATACAGGTCATAATTTCGAATGCATCGGAAAATAAACTAACGGTAAACAAACACTCAAAATTAAGCAACATAATAACTGAATTCTCCATCGAAGAAAATCAATCACATAATAAAGACAATATACAGGAGGAGATTAATGCAATGTCCATAGAAGAAATAAAACAGTTAAGGGAAAAACAATTAAAAGCAGAAGACTTTAAAATTGATCACATCAAAGAGCCAGTCAAAAGTAAATTAATTAAAATTTTATTTGATAACGCACATGCCTTCTCAAAGTGCTATGCCACCCTAGGACAAACGTCCTTAGTCACACCGAAATTTGATCTACTTCACTCTTACCCTATCCAAGTAAAACAGTATAAAATTCCACATCAATTCAAAGAAACTACACAACAAGAAATCAAACAGCTTCTGGACGCTAATATAATCCAGAAAACAGATTCCCCCTATGCGTTTCCCGTTATTTTCGTAAAAAAAAAATCGACATCAAAGACTGATGATCCCACAAAAATTAAAGCACGTATGACAATTGACTACAGGACACTTAATGAAATTATACAAAACGTAAGCTACCCAGTCCCAGATTCTCGAGAAATTTTACAAACAATCAGTGGAAAAAAAATATATTCTGTACTAGATTTTAAATCTGCCTTTTTTCAAATCAACCTAAGGGAAGAAGATAAAAATAAATTAGCGTTTATAACGGAGTACGGAAAATTCGCCCCTAATAGATTCTCATTCGGCACAAAACTATCAACAGCCTACTTCCCAGAGTTAATAGATAAAGTTTTAAGGAAGTTCGATAAATCATAAGTCCAATATTACATCGACGACATAATTCTAGCCAGTGACACACAAGAAGAAATGTTGACACTCCTAGATGAAGTTTTAAAGACTCTAAAAAGTCATAACCTAACAATTGATCCACAGAAAATGCAATTAATGCAAAAAGAGATAGAATTTCTTGGTTTCAGAATTAATGAAAACGGATATTCCCCTTCCGCAAAAAACATCAATAAAGTACAACTTGCCAGACTAAAAAATAAAAAAGGTATACAATCACTAATAGGATTTACAAATTTCTTCAAACCACTCATAAAAAATTATTGCAAAATCGTTCACCCCTTAACAGAACTTACAAAAAAAATGTAAAATTCCAGTGGACAGAAATTGAGGAACAAGCATTTCGAGAATTCAAGACTCGATAATACAAAATCCCACACTAAGACCACCGGACCTATCAAAAGACTTTTACATAATAACGGATGCTTCAAAAAAAGCTATCTCCGGCGTCCTAGCACAAAAAATAAACAACAATTTAATGCCTATTG